>CM076572.1:382011844-382364367 GCA_034641835.2 Pinus albicaulis
GGGATGGCAACTATTGGCCGCATAAATCGGCTCTTGCGGACAAGATCGATCTCCCTAGTGTCAGAAGACAATCTAGCAACAAACGAAAAACTAAGTTTGTCTTTCTCTAAAAATATTCATTTTACAAATAAATGCTATGAAGGTATCGATCCTACCTTAGATCCAAATTCTTATTTGCGGTCGTAGTTCTTCCGTCGCAACAATAATCCTTCCATCGCAACAAGAGTTCTTTCGTCGCAACAATAATCCTTCTGTCGCAACAAGAGTTCTTTTGTCGTAAGAAAGTGTCGTCTTTCATCGCAACAAAGTGTCGTCTTTTGTCGACCTTAAATCCAAATGATTATTTGTGGTCGTGAAGCTTCCTTTGCATCAATAATTCTTTCTTCACAACAAGAGTTTTTTCTTTAGCAAAAACAACCTTCGTCGCAACAATAATCCCTCCGTTGCAACAAGAGTTCTTTCGTCGCAAGAAAGTGTCGTCTTTTTTCGACCTGCAATCACAAATAAGCAAATATTAAATAGCACCTATATAACAAATAATTATAAAACATACCTATCATAGTGATCAAGGAATATATGAAATAAATGATCAAATGATAGCTTATTGAAATAAACAATCGAACGAAAATTTATTGAGAAAAACAAAACTTGATTGTATTAATCTTAAAATATACAGAAGAACCTTACAACATTAGCCTTGATGTTTGAAAGGTCTTCCCGGGGTCCGAAGTAGGAGTCTCCTCTACTTTGATAAGTCTTGCACTCTTCCTCTAGGATCATAAAGCGATATGTGATCTTTCCTCTCAAAAGCTCAGCAGAAAGAAGTCTAAATCTCAACAGCACTTCAACTCAATCACACATAAAGCTTGAACTCCAATTCTCAATCTCCAAAATCTAACCCTTTGAGGCTACCCAATGCCTCCTTTTATAGAGCAAATGAGGAGGTTAGGATTCCACCTTTGAAGGGATAGAATCCTCCTTCAAAGGGATAGGCTCCTCACATCAAGGGATTAGTTCCTTAAGGTGAGGGATACATGCACCTTATCAAAGCGTACTCATCCCCAAAAATTCTCATCTAGAACCTTCTAGAATTGACCTCAAACCACTTTTTTGACTTTAATTTCTCACCTTTTTTACTTTGAGGAGGGTACGCAGGCATTGCAAAGGAAAATTGCGTTCTAAAATGTAGGTAACCAATGTATTACCTGCGTACCCAAGCTAGGAACGCAGGCAGGCCTCATGTTACTTGCGTACCCATTCTTTCAGAGGTTTTTAGGGTTTTTCTTCTTGTTTTAGGGCTTGACATGAGGAGTAAAGGTTGTAAGACTTGCATAGGAGGCATGTATGAGTGTTAATGAGCTCATACAGTCAGCAGAATGTCAAGGTGACAATTTTTAGTGTAATAGATTTCCCCCTAAAGTACGAAGTCTGGAATAGATGAAGATGAAGTCTATCATATATGAAGAGTGAAGTAATTTATCATTTCAAGGATCATCCTGTGGACACCCCAGTCGGAACCTGTAAAAACATTCAATGCAAAATATATATATGTAAACATATCATCACTGAGGTAGGCATTCCCATACTCAGATCAAAACTAACTAAACTTGTTCTGATACAGAAATGATTTTAATATTACATCAATAGTGCAGACACAGAATGGGCACAACCATCTGTAATGAATAGTCTACATTATAATAATAAAACTCCTCACAGCCTGGATGGTGGAAACTAGATCCAGGGTCTTGATTTCTGCTTCTTGAACTAGTACGATTCTATCCATGCGATTAAATGTGTTGAAGTCGAACATGGTAGAAACCACTTGATTACCAGTTAATGATGTGAACTGTTAACAAGTGTGAGAGAAACCACCAGTAATGTCAATGGCTCTCAAATTACTTACTACTTAGTACAATCTGTGAAATTTGAATGAATGAGCTGAATTCAAACATGTCACAGAATCATTTGATCGAAGGTCAATGATGCAACATGTTGTTGAAGGCGAGAAACCTGCCATTGAGGTATGCAGATTTCAAGGTACTGACGATTTCTGGATCAACTTCCTAGATAAAGAGTTTTCATTAATAGAAATTGATCCGTCGTAGGCAAGCCCACAACATGAAATCATAGATCAAGTTTTGAAGAAATATATTGGCAAGGATTGACTCAAGGATGGTAAAATGGATGACAGATATTTTACATATGAATGGTTTGTTTGAACTGTCATCTTGAACACATAACGACACTGCAAATGGCGCTTGGTGACAATTGACCCAAAGCTAATACCCAGAAACTGGCTGAAGACTTTCAATATGGTTTGATTAACTGTTAGGCAAAGGATTTCCCAACCCAGGTGATTGAAAGTGTCGTGTTCAAGAGTGGTTAACTAGATTTTCGAAAAATCAAAATACCACAAACAAGTCATTTTTCTCTCTTTTCCCCCACCATTTCTGGCAAGTACCTCTTTATTTTTGACAAGCTTGAGGAGGATAAAATTTTCTTGTTTATAATCTCATCCTTCAGATGAGTCCAACTTAGTTTAAGATTTGAACCCTAAGAAGGAGTGGCTCATTCCTGTTTGAAATTGAACATGTCCTTTACTGTTAATTTTTAACGAGTCCAGTATAGGAGAAACTCGGTGTTTTTCAATTTTAGGGAGTCAGAAGAAAAAACTTAAGAAAACTCCATGGGTGTAATTTTTTGTAAATTTAGTCTCTCGAGCCCGAAAAAGGATAAAATAATGCAGGAGAGAACTCTATTGACTGTAATTAGTCAACGTATACCTTTTTCGTAAATAGTCCATTTCAGTCCGTAAAAGGGGTAAACTTATACTGAAGGGACGATTATTCATTTACTTTAATGAGTTCGAATAATCAAGTGCTCAACAATATTTTCATGTTTAGAGAGTATGAAAAGGGATTAAAAGAGGACTCCAAGGTTTCGCTTTTTCGTAATTTTCAAGAGTTCGAAAAAGTGATAAAAGTATACTCAGTAGTTTCTATTTTTCTATAAATTTTAACGAGTTCGAAAAAGGGATAAAAATGTACTCCTGTGGCCGACTTTCAATTTAATTTACAAGCAGGAAAAGACGGAAATAACATGGCATTTTCATGTGTTTTACGAGAATGAAAGATAGAAAAATAATCTCGGGATTTTCATGAGTTTAACAAGTCTTGAAAATAATAACCAAAATTGACTCAAGATAGGTTTCATTTTTACAAAAGCTTGAAATAGAGAAAAACTATGCTTCAGAGTGGTTTCATTTTTACACAAGCTTGAAACAGAAAGAAAACTGTGCTTGATGCTCCCTAAGCGTAACTTCTAGAGTGCATGCCCCCCCAGCTTCATTTCATTCAACTAAGTACACTGTTGGTAATTAATAGCTAGATGGAATGAAGGTTCATTTACGAGATCATATGAAAGACCCGACCTCAAACTATAAGAAATTTATGTAAAAAACTAAAATAACTAACCTAAATATATGACTTAACATTTACGAGATCTAGTCAAAGACTCGACTTAATTAGGGGAGGATTTGTTTCATTTTTTAACGAGGTTGACACAGGAAAATAACTATGCTCATGGCAATGTGTTTCATTTTTTAACAAGGTTGACACGGTAAAAGGAACTTTCCTCATCTACATGTTTCATTTTTTAAATGAGGTTGACACAGTAATAGGAACTATCCTCAAAAACTACTTATTTCTATTCTACCTACATAACCTACTGATTCATTTTTTTTTTTTAATGAGGTTGACACAGGAAAAGAACTATCCTCATACCTAATTCATTTTTTAACGAAGTTGACTCAGTAACAGGAACCATTCTCTGACCAACTGATTCATTTTTTAATGAGGTTGACACAGGAAAAGAACTATCCTCATACCCGATTCATTTTTTAACGAGGTTGACTCAATAAAATGAACTCTCCTCATGATGCACTGATTCATTTTTAACGAGGTTGACACAGTAAAAGGAACTTTACTCATACCTGATTCATTTTTTTACGAGGTTGAATCAGTAACAGGAACTTTCCTCAGAAACTACTTATGTCTAATCTATCAGTCTACTCTCTACAATCTACCTACCGATTCATTTTTTAATGAGGTTGACACAGGAAAAGAACTATCCTCATACCTGATCCATTTTTTAACGAGGTTGACTCAGTAAAAGGAACTATCCTCAAAAACTACTAATTCATTTTTTAACGAGGTTGACACAGTAAAAGGAACTATCCTCGGACTCACTGATTCATTTTTTAATGAGGTTGACACAGTAAAAGGAACTATCCTCAGAAACTTGATCATGGCTTCCAAGAGGTCTTCGTCAGATGGAAGAATAGTTCTATGGAAGGAACACATGTCAAGGGACTCAAAAGGGATAAGAACATTGTGTTCAAGTAATCCCATAGAGTTTTCCATGTCAATTACTGGATATAAGTCAAATGAAGACGAGCAAACAGTGAGAGGCTCGCTTACATCGGTAACTGAAAACATGGGACTAGTTGCCACATAATTAACCCATGGAGGGGTAGGTACCACTTGCGTATGAGGAACATTTAGGGATGTCAGATTATTGGTAGTCGAAACAAGACTAGGGAATGAAAGCTGGTCTACAGTCACAATATTTCCATTCTGAGGGAAATACATCACGCTAAAGAGTGTCGATATGACAACTTTCATTGCATAAACATAGTCTCGCCCAAGGAGTAAATTGAAATCCAAGGGACCTCAAACTACCATAAGATCAATATAGACAGTTTTACCTTCCAAAGTAATAGAGAACTTAGGAAGGATCCCTAAAGGTTCACTAATTGTTCTGTTAAAAGCTTTCAGATTCTGCATAATAGGCACAAGCTGAGGGGAACCCAAAGCTTTCCAAACAGTTGAGGATAAAATACTAACAGAAGCACCTTCATCTACCTGTGTGCAGTGTATGTCCCTACCACCAAAATTCACAATGATTTGGAAAGGGATGGAGGAAGGAAGATGAGGTTCTGTCAGTCTATTCCAATCAAAGGAAAAGACCTCAGTACTTGGAGGGGGTTCTGTAGAAACAGGTGAAATGCCCCCCGGCGTAGAAGAATCTGATGTAACAAGAAGAACCTGAGCGGTATGAAGTTCACTCTCTATAGGGAGAATGGGATCGACCGAATGTGAAATTGAATCGACCACTTGATCAACTAATGGATCATCAACCTGAGTGATATGAGTTTCACTCTCCAATGGAAGAGTGGGATCGTCTGTACTTGAAATTAGATCAATCACTCTGTCAGTTGACGGTAGGTTGGGAGAAAGTTGACGGTAACCAGTTGGAAGTTCTTGTTGTGGAACAGTAAGGTTTTCCAACAATTTTGAGGCTTCATCCATGTGAGGGAAAATGTGAGTTTGATGACTCCCTTTGCATAACTTACAAGGAAACCTAACTTTACCCTTTTTCCCAGGAACCTGACTATCACTGGTTGATGGATCAACGGAAAGTTGATGAGATTTTTTCTGACCACACTTCCAAGACCTTTGGAATACTGGGACAATTGATAAGGAAGTGGTCACCCTTACAAAGCCTGCAAGGGTATTTGGGTTTACGATGCATGTTGGAGGTTTCCTCAACACAACTAACACTTACAACCATGGTTGGTTGGTTGACTTCTTTCTTATCTTGCTTCTTCTTCTTCTTCTTCTTCTTCCCTTTCTTCTTCTTCTTAGCCACCTGGTTACTAGCATCAAGGCTTTTACCAAGCGAAGAGGAAGAAATGGAGGAAGAAATATTAGGTGAAGAAGGTAAAGGGTCAACAGAAGGTTGGTGATGTTGAGATGGTGAACTCTGTTGAAGTGAAGCATCCGGTTGAGGTGGAACAATTGGAGTATTCGGGGCCAACGAAGTTGAAAATAACCATATCGGTAAACCTATTGTAAATCCAGGTAATGAAAAAGTAGCCATATAAGGAGGACCAACATTTCCAAAGAAAGGAAAAGTACTAGGATTCTCGTTAAGAGGGGTTCCTTGGTTGGTAAATTCCGGAACAGTTGCCATTATATTCAACTTCAGTCAATTTTATTAACAATTTAAAACTAAAATTAAAAATTCACAATTCACACCTAACAAATTAAAATTCAAAAATCACACCTATGGTCTCAAAAAGTAAAAACAAACAAATTAACACACGCTATCAAATCTAGGAGTCAAACCACACACAAATAGTAACTTCCCGTACTAAAAACACTAGTTGGTGATGAAATCCAACATCATAGAATTTAATATAGAAAGGGTGGTTGGAACAGTTACCCCAACAACCTGCTTAATGAAACAGACTGGCACAAGTTTCCTCACAAAACCATCTCATGTGAAGAGAACCCCCCAGAGAGTCCAAGTGAGTCTAGTCGACGTCTGCTCCAGGTACAGTGAGATCTTTCCTTCACCGTCACCTTAGGAAATAATCTTAAGCTTCTGGACACTGAGGTTACCAACACTAACAAATACAACTGGGGGAACAGTCTGTGATCAGATTCCACGCGCAAGGGTAGAGTAACAAAGCTCAATCCCCTTGAAGGCTTCTCGACATGGTTAATCCAAGGTTTACCGACAAGTGACCCCAGGCTCCTCGACAATGGTTAATCCGAGGTTTACCATTTGTAATGCGCCAAAAATCTTCTATCTTTCCCAATGAAATAGAATTGATTGTTTCAAAGGTTCGGACATGATCTCGTGATTGACTTCTTTAAGAGAAGCTTCCCAGAATGTACCAGTTACAATTGGATTTATTTCCTACCGCAAGATTTATCTACTGTTTGTTTTTACTTGCTTTGGAAAGTTAACTACAACCTATTCCAAAGCACTAATCCTGAACTAGATCGGTGGAAAGAGCCCTAAAAATGTAAAAATTACTAGATGAATTTTATTAAGCGCTATGTTATTTAGGCTGTTATTACTCAAAAGGGTAAATGGATATGAAACCAATGGTGTTATGACCCGACACAAAACTGAATGCAATCAAATATGACAATGTAATCTTTTCAATTCGATGAATCCTAACTAAATTAAGGAGAGAGTTTCCATTCACTTCCAACAACACAAAAAATTGATCACTAAGAGAAAATATAACAAATTTTCTAATGCATTAATTTCATCAAGAAAAACTAATGCAAATCAATTCCAAAATTTTTTTTTATTTTTTTGTTTTTAAAACAAGCATAAAAACATCTAAATTCAAATCAAAGAACACTGATCTAAATCTATGATTGATTTTTCAGAATGTAAACTATGCAATTGTAATCTATGAAAAATTCACTTGAAAAGTATGCAAATGTAATCTATGCACATTTTTCATTTATATTCTGAAAATGAGAATTCTAATTATGAAAATGTTGTCTATGCAAGAGAATTCTCAAACACAAGATGATTCTAATGTAATCTAGGAACCAATCAAGTGCCAGTCAAGAAAATCAGGTGAGAGTTCCAAAGATCAAAAAACACTCAAAGGCGATTAACACTCATACACAATGAGGGGGAAATTTTTTTGCAAACACAAAAGAAAAAATATGTAAAATTGTGAAAAGACTAAAACAAACCTCCAAGTAATGAAAAAAGGAAATCAAATTAAGAATTTCTCAAAAAGAGATTCAAAACACCCAATTAACTTAATGGAGATTGATGAGATGAAAAATTGCTAAAAGAAATTCAGAAACAAGAGATTTTTGACAGAAAAATACAGATATGGGTAGATGCTAAGAATCCTAAATCAAATCTAAAATAAACTGGAAAAAATAAATCCGGAGTTTTTCCAAAATTTCAACAGGGTCCGCAGGCTCCTAGAAGTAACAGGTGCGGTCTCGCACTGTTAACTCAAGGAAAGTGTGAAACTGCCCGCACTGTGCAAAAGAACAAAGTGCGGTCCCTAGAAAATTTCAAGAAAAACGTAAAAGATATCAAAATTTTCAAAAACGGAGAAAACCTAAGCTACCCAGGCAGATATCCATCAATCAAAAACCATGAAAAAATTTTCCTCAAATCAAAATAAAAGAGAACCAAAAACAACAAGTTCTTTCCCCAGCAGATTCGCCAATTTGTTGGCCAGATAAATCGTTCTTGCAGACAAGACCGATCTCCCTAGTGTCAGAAGAAAATCTAGCAACAAACGAACAACTAAGTTTGTCTTTCTCTAAATATATTTGTTTTTCAATTAAATGCTATGAAGGTGTCGATCCTACCTTAGATCCAAATTCTTATTTGTGGTCGTAAAGCTTCCGTCGCGTCAATAATCCTTCGTCGCAACAACAGTCCTTTCGCCGACCTACAATCACAAACAAGAAAATATTAAATAGCACCTGTATAAAAAATAATCATAAAACATACCTATCATAGTGATCAAGGAATCTATGAAATAAATAATCAAACGATAGCTTATTGAAATAAACAATCGAATGACAATTTATTGAGAAAAACAAAACTTGATTGTATTAATCTTAAAATAACAGAAGAACCTTACAACCTTAGCCTTGATGTTCGAAAGGCCTTCCCAGGGTCTGAAGCAGGAGTCTCCTCTACTTTGATAATTCTTGCACTCTTCCTTCAGGTGCATAAAGAGGTATGTGATCTTTCCTCTCAAAAGCTCATCAGAAAGAAATCTAAATCTCAACAGAACTTCAACTCAATCACACATAAAGCTCGAACTCTAATCCTCAATCTCCAAAATCTCAATCTCCAAAAACTTAACCCAAAAATCTTAACCATTTGAGACTACCCAATGCCTCCTTTTATAGAACAGATGAGGATGTTAGGATTCCACCTTTGTAGGGATAGAATCCTCCTTCAAAGGGATAGACTTCTCACATCGAGGGATTAGTTCCTTAAGGTGAGGGATACATGCACCTTGTCAAAGCGTACTCATCCCCAAAAAATATCATCTAGAACCTTCTAGAATTGACCTCAAACCACTTTTTTGACTTTACTTTCTCGCCTTTTTTACTTTGAGGAGGGTACGCAGGAATTGCAAAGGAAAACTGCATTCTAAAACGCAGGTAAGCAGTGCATTACCTGCGTATCCAAGCTAGGAACGCAGGCAGGCCTCATGTTACCTGCGTACCCATTCTTTCAGAGGTTTTTAGGGTTTTTCTTCTTGTTTTAGGGCTTGACACGAGGAGTAAAGGCTGTAAGACTTGCAGAGAAGGCATGTATGAGTGTTAATGAGCTCATACAGTCAGTAGAATGTCAAGGTGACAATTTTTAGTGTAACAATAAGAGAAGATGAACATCGTGAAAAAAGAAAAAAAAATAATGAGTCACAATGAGAAAAACATCACCGTCAACATAGACCAGGATCCCATAAATCAGCTTGTATTGATGCTCCAAACCAGTTATATCTTTAAGTCCAATGCTTTAGTTTAGCAATCATCTACACATCTCATCATAACTTATCTATCATAAGCAGAGCTCCAAGGGCCAGTGAACACTATTTACAAGTAGAAGTCTCATGCTCAATTACATTTCAATGTTCAGTAGCCAACTCAAACAACCCCTCTCTCATCTTCTGCAGTAGTATTTATAGAAGAATGAGGAGTTGAGATCTGATAAAAATATATCTAAAGATAATTAATACAGATTTAATGGCTTCTCAGCCTTTGGGGGGCTCAATGAAGAAGCTTACATAGGTGTCCTCTGTATTAAATGATTTACATTAAGATTTAAGCTTGGTGGGAGCTCTTTTTGACTTTTGAGGATCTGTGTTGTGCAATAGTAACTCTGCTGATGTTTTGTCATTAAGTTTGTTTGCATATTTTACTCTCTGGCTGCGCTTGAAACAAATATCTGATCTTGATTAATAACTTCGGCCTCTAATATGAATGCTTTGAGGCACATGTGGCACTGTGGTAGCTGGGAGGAATCGATTTGCCTCAGTTGTGGCAGTGGAAACTTTCTTTCTAATGAACCTTTATGATTTTTCTTTTAACTATGTTTTAATTGGGGATTAGGCTTTTGATAAACCATCTTCGATGTAATCCCCAAATATCTGTCTTCAATATTCTATTCTGGTGTGTTTCCTATCTTCGACACTGATACTCTTTGATTTGTGCCTGATTCGCTGTGTTTTTTGGTGTGTAGGGCTGCGCAGGGGTCATGTGGCATCAATGCCTCAAGAATTATTGATGAAACATAGAGTTGAACCCTGTGAATGATTTCCTTTGATGAATCAAAGGCGGGAGGATCTTCACCCTCAGCCTTTGAATTTTCTTCAGTATAGCGAAAAAACCATTTAAACCCTGCAAAATACAAACAACATTATAAAATCCTACATATATAGGTTTACTTCTTCAAAAGGCATGTGGAGAGAGCATGGCCATTAGATGGCATCATCCAATGACCAAGATTGATTAGAGGAGGTCAAAGGAGAGGCAGAAGAAGAATTTAAATTAGAGTCGTTGATCGCGCAGAGATCGACGGTCGGGAGTGGAGGTGAATAAATAACGTGAAGGGGTCACATTATTTGGAAAAATAAAAATAAAAAGTGGAGAAAAATGTTTAAAACCTTTGTTTCGATGAAAAATTGTTGAAAAATGAGTGGGGAGCTCGGGACGAACATGGGCCGTCAAATGAGATCGGCCCACGCGATCAATTGTGGAGATCGGGTACCGCAAAACCTTAGAAACATGCCCCAAACTTCAAAATCTTTAATTAAACCTCACTGTATAATGTTCCTGAGTCTGCATTGGGTGATTGTGCGAGGAACCCATGGAGATCCGCTCCAATTAAAATCTACCACGTGGATGCAGATGTGGCACTAGGGACCATCGGCTCTTATGGGACCGTTGACTGTAGCTACAGAAGAGGGGACCTGGTCAATGGAGTGTGGGAAGTCGATCTGTAGATCAGATTGATGATGGAGATGTTTTAAGTAACCACACCATACCACTTTTATCTTACGGGCTTCTTCAGAGTGCGATCACCGTCTGATGAGCTGGCCTCAGATCGGACGGCGCACACCAATATTGCACCGAGCCGATATCCAACCTTTAATTCCTGGGGAAAACGGTATGGCCATACCACCCAAGGCCATGTTTCGGCCGACATCATTGATCGCTGCCGATCGGGAAAAATCGCTTTCCTCTCAAAAGCGGTGCGATCAACCCGCTCGGTTTTGAATAGTTAATGACTAAAAATAGTTTAAAACCCAAAAAATTTAATATAACAAAGCTTAAGCTTTGGGGGAAGAAAATATATTTTCAATACAGTTCAGTGCCCGTATGTGGGGCCATGGGTTATATGGAAAGAAATATGACCAGGGGTTTTATGCATAGGGTTAATCGGCATCGGAGCTTTTACCATGGAAAAATATTTACACACTCGGCCCTTTGCGATGCGATAGGCGCTCAGATGGCTAGCGCTTGGTTCCAGCAACAAGGCGTATGTAGTGAAAATGGTTAAGGACTTTAGCCGAAGGGGGCTTAAACCTTAACACAAAAATATGTATTTTTATGAAGTTTTTGATGTTTTTCAAGGGTTGTGAGGGTTTTGATAAGGAAAATAAAGAGTGTTAAACCTTATCAAAGGGTCCTGATGGAGGGGAAATAGGAAGAATATGAAAATGAAGGATTTTTATGAGAATGAAAGGGGTAGAAAATGAGGTTAGTTTTGAAGTGAGGAAAGGGAAAAAGGTATTTTGCAGCAGTCTCTTATGAAATCAGCAGAATTCCAGAGTGTAAAATGGGAACAGTCAGTGAAGATTTGGACAGAGGCATGAGGCCTTCAAGAGTCTTCAAGAGCCAACACTTTTTGCAATAAAATTTGTTCCTTGAAGTCTCCAGAAATGATTTAGCCACCTTTTAGTATAAAAAATTTCATAGGTGGCTAACACTTTCCATGATATTAAGCGCATTTTTCAACCTTACCCGGATGACATTCTGGCTCATTCTGCTAAGTGTAACTACCACCTGGATCATCTCCGTCAAATATTTCTTCACTGTAGATGCTATAACATTCGGCTCAATCCACATAAGTGTGTATTCTGCATCGATTCCAGTAGACTCCTTGGGTTTATCATTTCTAAAGATGGAATTCGTCTTGACCCTCTTAAGTTCAAAGCTATTGTAGATCTCCCCTCCCCTTGATCTTTACATCAGTTGCAGATTTTTCAAGGGAAAGCTAATTTCCTGCATCGTTTTATACCAAACTATGCTAAAGTAGCCAAAGGGTTCATGCGATTGCTTAAGAAAGGTGTCCTGTTCCTCTGGGATGAGATTGCTCAAAAATATTATGATGCACTGAAGACATTTTTTTTTAATGCTCCTCTCTTGTGTCCACCCATTTATCATTATGACTATTCCCTCTACTTGGCCACCACATCATTGTCCTAGTACAATATGACGATGATGGTGATGAGCACGTCATTTATTACTTGAGCTGCAATATTCTCGATACCGAAACATGTTATGCACATGTCATGAAATTGGCATTGGCAGTTTTCCAAGCTGTCCAAAATTTTCCCCATTATATTTTACTTCACACGGTAATTGTGAATTTTTATTGCAACCCCATGACCTATATATTGACTTGAAAATTTTTGAGGGGGAAAATACTCGAAGTTGATTTTTCTCCTCCAAGAGTTCAATTTGGAGTTTACTATTGCCAAATCTAAGAATTCATTGGTTTTTACCGAATTTATTTGCTCTTTACTGTCTCCCTCTTCTCCCTCTGGTTATGAGGAATTCTTTCTAGACAATAATATTTTTCTCATTAGCACCCTCAATCCATGGTATGGTGATATCATCGTCTATCTCCAGACTTCCACCTTCCAATACGAGTTGACGAAGGATGCTCTGTTAGGTCCCTATATTACTAGTATAGTCCCTTATTGTTGTTAGTGTAACCCCCTTATTGTTATTAGTGTACCCTTGTAACCCCCATATTGTTATTATTGTGCCCTTAAATTATTATTTTTAGGTTGGCTAGGATTGCATTGTGGCCCCACTAGGATTACATTATGGCCCCATGGACTCCTATATATAGAAAGGAGGTTTTGTAATTTGTATCATCCAAGAATTATTCATTCATGTAATGTATTGGAGGTTTCCCCCTCGAAGTGGCTTATTTTTAAGGAGTTGATATATCTTTTCTTCTATTTTGCAGCTCGTTTCACAACATTTGGTATCAAAGCTCAGGATTCTAGGGTTTCGCTTCTCCAAACAGGTCTTTGTGAAATTTTTGATATAAATTTGTTTCTACGAAGGTTCCGAAGCTGAAATTATAGAGTGTGAATTCGAATTCCTAAGGAACATCATCACAAAATTTCAGAGCTTGGTTCGCAATATTTTCGGAGATATGATCTGTGGAATTTAGGTCTTTTTGCAGGCTCCTGAATTTCACTTAAAAAGGTAATTACGAAATTTTCTCTTTAATGTTTTTTCTACGAAGGTTCAGAAGCTAAAATTTTTAGAGCATGAAGCTGAAATCTTGAGGAACATCTTCGCAAAATTTTAGAGTTTGGTTCGCAATATTTTTGGAGATATGATCTATGGAAGTTAGGTCTTTTTCAGGCTCCCAAATTTCATCTCAAAGAGGTGATCGTAGGAAAATCTTCATAACTCTCTCTCTGAGCATCGGATTGGAATTCTGTAAAACATAATTGGAAGTACACGGACTATATTTTTCCTTCTATAAATTTTAGATACTGTCTAGTCAACTTAGCGTTCCTAAATTGATATCATAAATTGTCAACCAGGGCTAGTAAACTGTTGAAGTGAAGTGCACCATATGTGCCCAGGTATCTTCTTCTTACTTCATTGTGCTTAGTTTTTTTCTAGTGTTTTTGGTTTTGTGTTTTTATGCTAAGGGGAAAAACTAAATTACTAGCAAAGAGAAGTTACTGGTCACACTAAAACAGAATAAAATCTACTCTAAACTATGAATGGTACCAAGAACAGAGAATGCTAATCCACAGATTGCAAAGATGCTAAGAAAAGTAACTCATAACATTAAACTTAGTCCAATTCATTTCATTAGAGGTATGTTGGAACAAACTGAGAAAAGGATTAGTTTTGATGTAATGAGGTTCTCTTAGTAAACAACAACTTAAAACATCACAGAGAAATCTTATTCGTTGTTAGAAATCTGTTGGAACATTTTGAGAAAAAGATGATATGTAACATAGTAAAGAATCCTATGCTAAAATAACTTATGACCCTAGAATTAACTCATTCTGCAACTCACAATGTTACTATTAAGTCTCGTTCAAGGATTAGAGATTTCTTGGAACAACTTGGGAAAATGACTATTTGTAAAATCATGAGAATCTCTTACATAATTGCAGAACAATCAATAAATCAAAATAATATAACTAATTCTCGTTCATATAATAGTGATGTGTTAGAAGAGTTTGAGAAAAAGAGTAGCTTATAAAATAATGAGGATCTTCTAAATCTAACTAACAGGACTGAAATACAATTAACAGAACTAAAATGCAATTAACTCAAAGTACTACATTTAGATCTCATTCACGTATTAGTGATGTATTGGAACAACTTATGAGAACAAGATTGAACGTAATATTCGATGTAATTAAATGACATAAAACATCATGCAAGAGGATAAACTCAGAAAACTACCTAACTTAAGAACAAAATAGAGTTAAAGGTTACTTATCTAGAAAATATGCAAAGGCCTTTTCAGATAGTAGGGGCCCTCTACCATCAGATTGGCACACAAATCCTTTACTCCTTAAAGTTTCTTCAGATCATGCATCAAAGTTATACTTCTTTCATTAGAGGAAAATGCTTAGAAGCAAAGTATCACAGTCTTTGAAAAATACAAATAAAAAAATGAACTAACTATTTCTCGATTCACCGAGTTATTTTTATAAGCAACTACATAACTGACATTGAGTAGAAATAGGCATAGGTGTCTTTTATAATCAAAATCAAACTAAAACTCCTGTTGAGGACTTGTATTTTGCTGAAGACACCTCAAGATTCCTTATCCTTATAGAAGTCTGCTTCTTGGTTTTGGCTTTGTCCACGTGCATAACCACTTCCAGATTTTTGCTCAGCCCTCGTGGAGGACAAGGAATGATGCAGGAAAGTTTTGGAGTCTAACCATATACGTATTTCCCTCAGATGACACCTGTAACCTATTAAAGCACAAAGATGGCTACGGAACATACGACTAGCTACAGAATGACTGCATTCTGTAGGTAAGTCTGCTCAGAAATCACTACGACAACAAAACCACAAAAGTATAATAAGTCAGTCATTGCATGTATTATTAAAGTGATTTTAATCATTCTTATTGATATTTTATGCCTATAAATGATAAAGGATAAATGGAATGAAGTGGATTTTGGTGAAAAGAAAAGACATTTTTAGGGCTCAACATACCCCCACTGCAAAACTTTTGCATGTCCTCATGCAATCAATCCATGTATTCTGAAACTTCAGCTAGGACATCTAGCTTCCTTTTTCTACTTTGCTTGGTGTTCAACGGCATATTAGGCTTCCTTATGACCAATTTGAACCTCAGATTTATAAGTGCCCTATTCAATTTCTTGTTTTTATTCTTCAGCTTCTCACTAGCCTTATACAATTTTTTCATTTGCAGAGATAGAGTTGTGTTCATGTCACTTTTCAGTTTGACTTGTTCCCTTAAAATTTCATTTTAATTTTTTATATGCCTATTGAGTACTTCCAATTCATATTTGTCTCTTTTCAGCATTTCAATTGAAGGTTCTTGTGGAATAGGAGTTATTTCTCTATTTTCTGAGGCTCTTTTTCTAATGATTCAACATAATCATAGATTTGTTGTTGGGCTGGATCTACATCCGGAGTTCCTCTATCAGGATCTTCTTCATACTGATACTCAGGAGATCTGTCAATTGGTGTCTCTTCATCTTCAATATCTATGATTCCTATTTTCTTAACTCTTGTCTTCTTCAATATGCCTTTAAGCCTATGACTTCTTCTCAGTTTAAATGGTCCCTCACCTTTCTCTTTAGCATCCTTTCTTGTTACCTTTTCCTTTTTGAGCTATTTCTTGATTTTGGCCAATTTTTCAGAGATAATTTACTCACTGTCTTCTTGTGTTGATTTATCAGTTTTAATTTCAACAGATTTGGCAACTTTTCCCCTCCTGCTTCTTGTTACATGTTTTTCTTCAAACAGAGTTTCTTTAGGTTCTTCAAAATGATTTCTCAAGAGGAATTCATCCCAACTATCTCCTACCTTCTTCAAATGATGCTCAATTAAAATTTTAACTAAGCCATGATGATATAAGGTGTTTTCTAAGAACTGAATCCTTTTTTGGACATTATAAGCCATCCTTTTTAGACTATTGAGCAAGAAAAATGGTAGATTTATCTCTTGATCTAGGAAATTCATCATAATTCTAATGTGATAAACATATAAAGTGCCAAATATCCCCTCACAGGTTATAAACTTTTGCAGAATTAGCAACATATTTCTCCATTTATTTTTCAAGGCTGAACTAGGAATGCCTCTCTTGAATACTGAAATGTCCATACTTGGTGTTTTTTCCATCTGTCTCCAGGCTTCATTGTGAAATTCTTTGTTTTTAAACCAATGTTCACCTTGCCTTGGCAACTCTGTTGCTTTTTCTATGAAGGATTCCATGATGATGAGCTTGATATCACCAATTTCGACCTCTGACCTGTTGAATGATTGGGAAAATGACTTGGTGACCTCCTTGTGAAATCCATTGAACTTCTCCAAAAATTTTAGCCATCCAACCTGTTGTAACATCTCTTTAATCTGAGGGTAACCTTCTAGATATTTAGTTCCGACTGGCTCAGACCTTACAATAAGTCCCATTGCTTCTTTTCCTCGGCTTCAATTTACTGCTTTGTTACTGCTCTCTTGTTTGAGGTAAAAATGGTTGTAGAGGGTTGTCTCACCCTAAAGATGACTTCTATGTTTCTGCAGATAGGAATTGGCTATAGAACATAATGGCATTAAGTGGATATGGGATGAGTGAAATACGGTGAGGGTAAATCATAAGAATGATTGAGTTTGAGATTTTGTCATGGAGTAAAAGACCGCAGAGAAATCTCATGAATATTTTCAAAATCATCAATGAATGTTTCGGGTTAATGACGTGACCTAATAGGTCACTTCAAGTACTGACCATTAACTTCTAATTAATGATGATTTGATATGGATTGAAATGGGAGGGATTTTTTCAAGGATTTTATGATAGGCTTGATCAATTCGAATAATCAAAATAACTTTATGAAACATACATATGACTTAAGCATAGTATATCTTTCATAATTTGCTATCATAATAATTTCACACACAATTTTACCTTAGCCCTTCTTTTGATTTTTGCTGCTTTAATATGCTTTGTCTTTCCTTTGAAAATTATTGATATTTTAGACTCCATAATCCTTTTGATTTTTCTTACTGAAGTAGGTTTGCAGGATCAATTGGCTGCTGAACAAGTGGCTGCTGAATGGTTGGCTACAGAAAAGATGGCTGCAGAATGTACCTGTAAAAGCGTTGAGACATGGAATGAAATGATTTGAAATATGGATGGAATGAAGTATGAAATGAAATTAAATGGATCATGAAATATAGTGGAATGAAGCATGAATGAAGTGAAATATGATGGAATGAAATGGATCATAAATGTGAAGTGGGATGAAATATGTAAAGTGAGCTTGTAACTTATGATTTTATAATACTTAATTGCAGAAAAAGAACAATTTTTGAAAATCTGAAATAAAATAAGATGGATCATGAAATGGAGTGGAATGAAGTATGAATGAAGTGAAATATGATGGAATGAAATGGATCATAAATGTGAGTGGAATGCGATATGCAAAGTGAGCCTACAACTTATGATTTTATGATACTTGATTGCAGGAAAAGAACAATTTTGAAAAGCTAAAGTGTTAGAAGGATTCTGATTTTCACCTTCTCTATTTTGTATAAACATGCTAATCAATAATTATTTTTCATGTTTATACCCTTTTTTTTTCTTTTTCTTTTTTCTTATATATATATATATATATACATTTGATTACAAAAAATACAATTAATTTGATGAATAAGAAGGATTCTTCTTCATTAACTTCACATCATTGTTCTCTTGGAATCTCTTGACAAATTCTTCTCCTGAAAGTGGCTTATGATATAGTTTCAATCTATGACCATTTACAAGAAAAGTCACCTTATCTTCATCTATTGTCCTGATTTTTATTGCTCCATTGTCAAAAAAAATCACAATTTCATATGGCCCAAGCCAATGTGTTTGGAATTTACCTTGAAAATATTTGAACTTTGAATCAAACAAGAGGGCCCAGTCACCTTCTTTGAATTTCTTTTCCTTAATGTACTTATCATGCCATCTAGTCCTTTGTTGTTGGACTATATTTGTTCTCTAGACTGCATCCTGTCTGATCTCATCCAATTCATTAATCTGCTCCAATCTGTGTTTTTGTGCATCTGTTAGATCAAGTCCTAGCTGGACTACCATTTTAAAATTTTGAATCTAAAACTCTATGGGAAATAAGACTTGTTTTCCATAAACAAGTTCATAAGGGGTATGACCTGTTGTGTTTCTCCATGTAGTCCTATAAGCCCACAAGGCTTCAGGAAGCCTGTCTGCCCAATCTCTTCTATGTAAATGAATAGTCTTTGTTAGGATCCCTTCAATGACCTTATTGTTAGATTCCACTTGGCCATTTGCTTGTGGATGATAGGGAGTAGATTTTCTGTGTCTAATTTTGTACTTCTCTACCATTTGTTCCACCAAATTTGATGTGAATTGAGCTCCTTGATCTGTAACAATTTCTCTTGGGACACCAAAACGAGTAAAAATATCCTCAAAAAGAAAATTAACTACAGATGCTTCAGTAGCAAAAATTAATGGCTTGGCCTTTATCCATTTGGTAACATAATCAGTGCAAACTAATATATATTTTTTTTTGTCTTGATGGAGGACTAATAGGTCCTAGAAAATCTAAAGCCCATTTCTCAAAAGGTTCAATATGTACCTGAGGTTGTAATGGCATCTCACCTACAGGAGAAGGTTTCCCTACCCTTTGGCAGCTGTCACACCTTTTTACATACTCTTTAGCATATTTAAATAGGGATGGCCAATAGTATCCTAAATGAAGGATCTTATAAGCTTTCCTTTTATCAGCAAAATGTCCACCACAAGGTTCATCATGACATGCCTTGAGGATCTCAGGCATCTCGTCTTCTCGAACACATCTCCTAATAATAAAGTTCGGACCTGTTTTTTATAACTTATTAGTAACCCATGAATATTTAGCATTGTCATAAATGATCTTTATTTTATCTCTTGCATTCATAATTGAAGGAAATTTCCCTAAAACTAGATAATTGGCAATATCAGCAAACTAAGGAGTTTGAGTAGAAATTGCAAGATATTCATCAGGGAATTGATCTTCAACTAGAGTATTGTCTTTAATGTTTTGGAGTCTAGATAGGAAATCAGCTACTGTATTTTGTTTTCCAGGCCTATCTAGAATGGTGATGTTAAATTCCTGTAAAAGTAATAACCATCTTATGACTCTGCCATTAGTAATTGATTTGTTCATTAGATATTTAATTGCAGAGTGATCTATGTGAACAAAAGTTTCATAGCCTGTTATATAGTGTCTGAATTTATTTATTGCATGAAAAACAACTAAGAACTCTTTTTCAGTTACAGTATAATTTAACTCTGAAGGGGTCAAATTTTTACTTGTATCGTAGATGGCATAAGGAATCAGGTCTTTTTGTCCCAACACAACTCCTAAAGCTGTATCTGAGGCATTTGTTGAAATATGAAAAGGTAATTTCCAGTTAGGTCCCCTTAAAATAGGTTCTTCAGAGATTTTTTTTTCAGAGTCTCAAGGGCTAACTGGAAATCAGGATTCCACTTGAATTCACAGTCCTTGGTAACTAGTTTGAAAAGTGGAGATGCTATCTTGGTGAAGTTTTCTATAGATCTTCTGTAATACCCCGTAAATCCTAGAAAACTCCTAACATCTTTTTGACAACTTGGAACATATAATTTAGAGATGACTTCAACTTTTGACTCATCAAATCTAATCCCGTCTCCTAAAATGTGATGCCCCAAAACAATTCCTTCAGTAAACATCATGAAACACTTCTCATGACTTAGTGAAAGATTTTCTTCTTTAAATCTCTTTAAAAAAATTTCCAAGTTTTCTAAGGCTTCTTCAAATGTGTTTCCATAGACTGTGAAATCATCCATATATACCTCTACACATTCATGTATTAGATCTGAAAAGATTCGTAGTACGGCCCTTTGAAATGTTGCAGGTGCAATGCATAGTCCAAATGGAAATACTCGGTAAGCATAGGTACCCCAAGGATAGGTAAATGTGGTTTTGTCTTGATCTTCAAGTGCTACTTGAATTTGATTATAACCACTAAACCCATCTAAAAATGAGAAGTACTTTTTGCCAGCTAATGTATCTAACACCTGATCTATGAAAGGTAGGGGAAAATGATCTTTAAGAGTAGCTTTGTTTAATTCCCGACAATCAATACATACCCTCCATTTACCATTTTTCTTTGGAAAAATTACCAAAGGAGAAACCCACTGAATATCTGAAATGGGATAAATAAATTTGACATTTAACAATTTCTGCAATTCTTCTTTAACAATCTCCCTAAGGTTTGGATTCATCCTTCTCTGAGGTTGTCTGATTGGTTTACAATTTTCCTCTATGTAGATGTGATGAGTGCAAGTATTAGGGCTTATCCCTTTCATATCAGTGTACTCCCATGCATATGCAGAGGAATGTCTCTGTAATATTTTGACTAGCTTTTCTTGTTGAAATTTCTCTAGGTTCTTGTTTATGTTTAAAATTTTACCTGGAAATATCTCAATTATAGAGCCGCCAAATTTATCCATGGAGTAAAGAGACATTTGTCTTGATGATAAAAACTCAATGTTGGATTCTTCTTGAAGTTTTTCATGTTTGTATTCTAAAGAGGATTCAAAATTTTCTAAGGTATTTAGAATCTGGCAATCTTCACTAATTTCTGAAATTGTGAAGAGAGGTTGTATGTCTTCTTCATCCTCAATCCATTGAGTATCATCTAACTCTGTAATTGTTCTTGCTAGAGAATACAAGGTAAATTTCTTGGTTGAACTACCATCAGATATGTACATATTACCGTATCTACAGCTAATGAAAGCATCAGTTGTAGCTAACCAAGGTCTTCCTAATATAATAGGATGTCCTCCTAGATTATTTTTAGGAGTTAGGATCATAAAATCCATAGGGTACTCCCAAGAATCCAAGGACACTGGAATGTCTTCTATTACCCCGTCAGGTTTAATCACAGATCTATCTGCTAATTGTAATAATGTGGGTGTAAAAAGAAGATTAGAAAGTTTTATTTTATCCATGATTTGTCTACTCATGATATTGATTGCTGCTCCTAAATCAATAAGTGTGTTTTGGATCTCAGTTCCATTGATGTGTATTTTAACAACTGGATTTCCTTGGTCTAGATACTTTGGAATAGCAATCTTACCCATCATGATATCTACTATTTTTCCTGCCAGTTGAATTTTCTTTGTCTCTTTTATTCTTTTTCCTGTTTTTTTCATGCTCATCTCCTTTATTGTCTTTGCTAAGATTGGAATCTCCTTGATATCTTGTAATAATGGAATCTTAATACAAACATTTTTTATCTCATCTAGGAAATCATAATTGGGCACCATAATTTGTTTCTCTACACCCTTATCAATTTGTAATATTTCTAGAAAGGGAGGTGTAGAGGTGAATGTTGATGGCTACTCCAATATAGGAGTTGAAATTATTGGTTCTTTTTGTTTTGATTTTTCAATATTTGGGTCTTGAAAAGATGTGCTCTCTTCAAGACTCTTATTTACCCATAGAGAATCTTCCTCAGAGTTGTTTTGCTCTTGTATGATTACAGAATTTTTCTTCTTTTCAAGTATTCTTCTAGACCTAAGTTGAACATCGTTAAGGTCTAAATGAGTAATAAAATAGGTTGGGAACTGTTGGCCTTCTATCATGTATGTGTTCTGAGAATTTTTATTGTTGGGGTTTGGTATAGGTTGGGCAGGTAACTAATTTTATTTCTGAGGAAATGGTAATGGAAGTGGTGGATTTTGATGTTGTGGATTTTGTTGAGGAGGGAAATTTGGATATGGTGGATAAGATGGTGGATATTGATAATACTGAGAGTATCTTCCATATGGATTTTGTGCTCCTTGTGCCCAAGTTTGAGATTGATTTTGGAATTGGGGCCAAGGTTGCTGCCAAGAATTCCAATTTGGTGGGCTTCGATTATACATCTGATCATTGAATCCTTGTGTTTGAGGTCCTTGCCAAGGCCTCCTAGAGACAAAATTGAGAGATTCTGTGGAATTTGTAGGGGTTTCTTCTTGAGGGACAACTTTAAGACCAGGAAGTGAAGGAAAACTCTTGGTCTCATTTTTTTCTAAACAAATTACACAAGTCTCTACTATTTTTTCATCCAAAGGGCACTCTCTCAAGGCATGCTTCTTTCTACATTTGGGACAAAAGATTGCTAAGACATCAGATTCAGCTTTTTTCTTGTTTTGTAACTTAAGGGTGTCTATTTGTTCACTAAGACTCCCTAAAATGCCAGATTCGAATTCATCAAGCATATGTCCTATATATGCCCTACTTACTGTCCCAGAAGCAGACTTACTTGCCCTTTCAAGATCAAGGTCTCTTGGTCCTTTTAAAGTTTTAGATTTCCCTCTTGAAAGGTTGATACATAATTCAGCTATTTCAGGTAATGTGAGCTGAGATATATCTCCTTTTCCCATCATATTAAGGATATCTAGCCATTCATCCCTAATTGTCTTCAACAAGAGAGATTTCAAAGTATCTTGGTCTAAGATTTCCATTTTTTCTCTCTTGATGTTATAGTTAAATCTTTCCAACAAATCTTCTAGATTTTCATCCTCTTTTTGTACCATTTTAAACACTTCCTCCTTATGGTTGATTGGCATATAGTAATCCAAATACCTCTCTAGAAATGCATGTTTCATGTCTTCCCATGTCCTAATAGAACTATTTATTAAACTCATAAACCATTTTTTTGCTGCTCCTTTCAATGTTGAAGGGAATAGTTTAAGTTTTTGGGCATCTTGTAAGTAATCATAGGTTCTACATAGGACTTCAAATTCAAATAGGAAGGTTTCAGGATCTTCACTTTTGAGTCCATAAAAGTTTGGAAGGACAGAGGGTGAAATATTTTTCATAGTTGCATTGGTTTCTTCATCTACTATAGGAAACCCAAAAGAACTTCCCATTTCCCTTCTACCTCTTCCTCTGCCTCCTTCTTCACCTCTACCTCCTTCTCCTTCTGCACCTCTACCTCCTTCTCCTCTACCTCTACCTCTACCTCCTCCAAATAGTGTATGTTCTCCATTAAAGACTCCTCCTCCCCTTTCTTCTGCCATTGTTGATTCTTCTGTGGAAGTGAAAAATTTTATGTCTCCAGCAGGTGTCCTTGAATCTTCTTCTAAGACAAGTTTAGTGGATGAAGTGGAAGGTCTCTCTGATGGAATATATAATCTTAATTCTTTTGGAAGTCTATGATCAGTATAGTATGGAATGTAGGTTTGAGTTGGAGGTGTGCTGCCTCTTGGTCTTGGTGGAACAAGTGGTGTTCTAGGAATCAAGCTTCTACTTCTTATAAATCTACCCCTTGAGTCTCTTTCTCTACGCATATCATTGTTTTTGGGAGGTAAGAAATAAGGCTACCTAGTTACACTTCCCCGGCAACGGCGCCAAAATGTCTAGTCAACTTAGTGTTCCTAAATTGATATCATAAATTGTCAACCAGGGCTAGTAAACTGTTGAAGTGAAGTGCACCATATGTGCCTAGGTATCTTCTTCCTACTTCGTTGTGCTTAGTGTTTTTCTAGTGTTTTTGGTTTTGTGTTTTTATGCTAAGGGGAAAGACTAAATTACTAGCAAAGAGAAGTTACAGATCACACTAAAACAGAATAAAATCTACTCTAAACTATGAATGGTAGTAAGAACAGATAATGCTAATCCACAGATTGTAAAGCTGCTAAGAAAAGTAACTCATAACATTAAACTTAGTCCAATTCATTTCATTAGAGGTATGTTGGAACAAACTGAGAAAAAGATTAGTTTTGATGTAATGAGGTTCTCTTAGTAAACAACAACTTAAAACATCACAGAGAAATCTTATTCGTTGTTAGAAATCTGTTGGAACATTTTGAGAAAAAGATCATCTGTAACATAGTAAAGAATCCTATGCTAAAATAACTTATGACACTATAATTAACTCATTTTGCAACTCACAATGTTACTATTAAGTCTCGTTCAAGGATTAGAGATTTCTTGGAACAACTTGGGAAAAAGACTGTTTGTAAAATCATGAGAATCTCTTACATAATTGCAGAACAGTCAATAACTCAAAATAATATAACTAATTCTCGTTCATATAATAGTGATGTGTTAGAAGAGTTTGAGAACAAGAGTAGCTTATAAAATAATGAGGATCTTCTAAATCTAACTAACAGGACTGAAATGCAATTAACATAACTAAAATTCAATTAACTCAAAGTACTATAGTTAGATCTCCTTCACTTATTAGTGATGTATTGGAACATCTTATGAGAACAAGATTAACTGTAATATTCGATGTAAGTAAATGACATAAAACATGATGCAAGAGGATAAACTCAAGAAACTGCCTAAGTTAAGAACAAAACAGAGTTAAAGGTTACTTATCTAGAAAATATGCAAAGGCCTTTTCAGATAGTAGGGGCCCTCTACCATCAGATTGAAACATGAATCCTTAACTCCTTAAAGTTGCTTCAGATCATGCATCAAAGTTATACTTCTTTCATTAGAAGAAAACGCTCAAAAACAAAGTATCATAGTCTTTGAAAACTAAAAACAAAACATTAACTAACTGTTTATCGGTTCACTGAGTTATTTTTATAAGAAACTACATAACTAACATTGAGAAGAAATAGGCATAGGTGTCTTTTATAATCAAAATTGAACTAAAACTCCTGTTGAGGACTTGTATTTTGCTGAAGACACCTCAAGAGTCCTTATCCTTATAGAAGTCTACTTCTTGGTTTTGGCTTTGTCCACGTGCATAACCACTTCCAGATTTTTGCTCAGCCCTCGTGGAGGACAAGGAATGATCCAGGAGAGTTTTTGAGTCTAACCATATGCGTCTTTACATCAGATGACACCTGTAACCTGTTAAAGCACAAATATGGCTACGGAACATACGACTAGCTACAAAATGACTACATTCTGTAGCTAAGTCTGCTCAGAAATCACTACGACAACAAAACCGCAAAAGTATAATAAGTCAGTCATTGCATGTATTCTTAAAGTGATTTTAATCATTCTTATTGATCTTTTATGCCTATAAATGATAAAGGATAAATGGAATGAAGTGGAGTTTGGTGAAAAGGAAAGACATTTTTAGGGCTAAACAGATACAAAGGAGCAAACAACAACACGTGGTAAGTCGTACAAGTTCGCTCTACTGAACCATTCCATAATTAGGTCATTGTGGGAGATTGGAAATAACTTTGGCTTGAAGAATCCAAATCAAGTCATACCTGTGGCATTTGAAAGAAGCTTGAGAGTACTACTATAGGGCTGAATTTTATATATTTAAGATCTGCAATTATAGAGATAAGTCAATTTCAATATCGAGCTCCTCAAAAGCAAGTAAAAGGTGTGTATTTTGTTTTTCCTAATTGCATAACTCTTGTTTGAAGAATCAAGTTGAATTGATTCCAAGGGCATATTATAGAATAGATATCAATATTGGATTCTCAAATGGCCCCTAAAAAGATTTCAACACCCATTAAGCCTTTAGAAGGCTCTACTATGACTCATGAAGACGAAGAATGGAAACATGACATATCAAAATTACAAGCGCAAGTGCAACAAATTTTGCTCTCGCAAAGAGAAACAAAAAATGACATGGAAGTTTTGAAGAAAGGCATGGAATCTAAGATGGATGGTTTGAAGAATGGAATGGAAGCTAAGATGGATGGCATGGAAGCTGGCATGGAATCTAAGATAAATGACATGGAAGCTAAGATGGAAAACATGAAGAATGATCTAAAAGCAGACATGGAAGGTTTGACAAAGTTGATACAACAAATGCTTCCTAATGGTGAAAAGATAGTAGAGGAAACTCATTATGAGAACAAAATAAATGCTAATCATGATTTCATAAACTCTAATGTTGGCGAGAAGAACCACCATATTCCAAAAATGGATATGAGAAAATTTTATGGAAAGGATCCTGTAACATGGATACTACAGATGGAGCAATATTTTGATCTCAATAATGTGCAAAACACACAAAAGGTACACATTGCAACTTTACATTTAGAACAAAATACATTTTTATGGTATCGATGGCTTTGCTCTCATAAAAAAATTATCACTTGGTCAATTTTTACAGAGGAAATGATAGCACATTATGAGGATACAAAGAGCAACACCTTCTTTAGCCAATTGATAAACCTAAAAAAAAAACGTTTAGTGGGGGAGCACATTGAGGACTTCCAAAAATTGAATATAAGGGTAGCTGATATTCCAAAGGAACACATAATTGATCTCTTCATAGGTACTTTAAAGGATAACATCCAACATGAAGTTCACATTTTGGAACCTGATTCATTGGAGAAGGCATTCAGGTTGGCAAGAAAAATTGAATGTAAAATTATGGTGACAAGGAAGCCTACCACTCACTTCTATAAAGAGGGAAGTATTGCTACTCCTAGATTTCAAAAACCTACAAAGTTGACACCACAACAATTGGAAGAAAAAATAGCAAAAGGGCTTTGCTACAATTGTGATAGAAAATACACTAAAGGTCATAATTGTGTTGAGAAGAAATTATTTTACATGGATTGTGAAGAGGAAGAAGAAAATGAACAAGAAGAGGATATACACTAGGAACCAACCCTAGAAGAGGAAGAAATGATTCCGACCATATCGTGTAATGCATTGGTAGGAATTACCACTCCTCAAACTCTCAAGATAGAAGGACATATTAAGAAGAAAAAGGTAATAGTGTTGATTGATTCAGGTAGTACCCATAATTTTATTCATTATAAGGTAGCCAAGGAATTGAATTGTTTCCTATACCTAGCACCAGAATGTCAAGTGATGGTTGCAAATGGAGGAACTATAAATTTCTATAGAAAATGACATAATATCAAGCTAACCATGGGGGAATATGTATTGAATATTCCAATGCTTTCCATTCCTATGGGAGGTGCTCATGTTGTACTAGGAGTACAATGGTTACAATCTTTGGGAACAATAGCTTTTAATTTTCAAGAACTTTTCTTGAAAATTTTTTCAGAAGGAAAGGAAGTCGAATTACGGGGTATTACAGGGAAGCCGGGAAATATAATAAGCTATAATGTCATGAAAAATCTTCTAAAGAAAGAACAATGAGGCATAATTTCACAATTATGCTCACTATAAGTTCCAACATTAAAATCATCTATTTCTGTAGATCTCCAAAAAGTCTTGGACAATCATTCCAAGGTTTTTGAAACTCCCAAAGGGCTCCCACCTATTAGTGATCATGATCATGCTATTCATTTTATTCCAGGAAGTGTTCCTCCTAACATCAAGCCTTATATATATCCTTATGTACAAAAGAGCGAAATTGAACGTATGATTGCATAAATGTTAGAGGCGGGTATAATTCAACCTAGTCAAAGTTCTTTCTTTGCTCTTGTAGTACTGGTATACAAGAAGGATGGATCATGGCGCATGTGTCCTGATTATAGGGAGTTCAATAAGCTCACCATTAAAGATAAATTTCCCATTCCTGTGATTGATGAATTATTGGATGAAATACATGGATCAATTTATTTTACCAAGTTGGATCTTCGTTCAGGATATCATCAAATTAGAATGAAGACTGACGATATTTCAAAAATAGCATTTCGAACTCATGAGGGTCATTATGAATTTTTAGTCATGCCTTTTGGCCTTACCAATGCACCTTCTACAATTCAAGGGTTGATGAATTCCATTTTCAAACCCTTCCTCAGAAAATTTGTGCTAGTATTTTTTGATGATATACTAATCTACAACAAGTCTTGGAAGGATCATGTTCAACATGTTAACAGGGTGCTCACACTATTGCAGGAGAAGCAATTATATGCAAAAACATCCAAATGTTTCTTTGGAGTACAAGAGGTGGAATATTTGGGTCATATTGTATCTCACGAGGGTGTTAAGATAGACCCTAACAAAATTAAAGCCATTAAGGAATGGAAAGTCCCCAAAACCATAAAGCAGTTGCAAGGATTTATTTGGTTAACAGGGTATTATTGCAAGTTTGTTAATAATTATGGGAGAATAGCAGCACCTCTAACAACACTGTTACCGATGAAATAGGTAACCGCATTGTTACCTACTTTTTTTTGGTAGCATAAAAAGCACCCGATTTTGAAATGTGGTGATGCAGAATCACCTTCTTCTTCTTTTTTCGCACATTTTTGACACTCTAATAATTTTATTTATGAAGTATGAATATTTGTTTTAAAATGTTAGTGATTTTCATGCTAATTTTGAAACGTATTGATGCAGCATCAACCTTTTTTTTAGAGCGGTGATTTTCCTGCTAATTTTGAAACGTATTGACGCAACATCAAACTTTTTTTTTTTAGAGTGGTGATTTTCATGTTGGTAATAAAACACAAAACTTAGATTAAAAGAATATATATAAAAACAATAAAAAAAAAAAAAAAAATTTAACTCGTAAAAATAAAAAATTTAAACAAAAATAAATAAAAAAAACAAAAATATTCGAAAATTATATCAAAAGAAATGACAAAATTTGAAAAAAAAAACACATAATTTAAAGAAAAAAAAAACAAAAATTAACCAAAAAATAAAAAATAAAAAAATAAAAACATTTTTTTTCTAAGTTATTAAAAAAATCCATATAATTCAAAAAAAAAAAATTAAAATAGAAAATTTAAAAATAATTTAAATTACGAAATTAAAATTTAGATTAAAAAAAATAAAATAAAAAAAAGAAAAAATTAAATTTAAAAATTTAAATTAAAATAATAATAATAAGAAGAAAACAAAAATACAAATTTTAAAATTAACAAAAAAAACAAATTAAAAAAAAAAAAACAAAATTTAAAATTGAAAAAGAAAATTAAAATAAAAGAATTATAATAAAAAAAAAACTATCATTAAAAAACAAAAATAATGAAAAAAACCACGTGCAAATAATTAAAAAACAAATATCCATAAATTTATTGTTTTTTTTAAATGAAACAATTTATAAATTTTAAAAATGAAAAACCAACTAAACTAAAAGATTAAAAAATTAAATTAAATTAAATTAAAATTTAATAAATTTAATAAATAAATTTTAAATTTTAAAAAATAATTAATCTAAAATATTAAATTTAAAAACAAAATTTAACCAAAAAAAAAACAAAAAACATTAAAACAAATTAAATTTAAAATAAAAAAATTTGAATTAAAAAAAATTAGTTTTAAATTTTTTGAATTTAAAAAAAAAATCAAATAAAAAAAAATCAAATTAAAAAAAAATATTAAAAATTAATAAAAAAAAAATTGATCGTGGTGGCGCCGCCAATCGGCCTCCCACCCAGGTGGGGGCGGAGGCTGGCCACTGGGCGGGCGGGGAGGCTGCATACAGCCCCCCACCTGCCCAGTGGCCGACCTCCACTGCCACATGGGCGGGAGGCGGATTCCGGGAATCGCCCTGCGGCCGATTCCGGGAATCGCTCTAAGGCCGATTCCGGGAATCGTCCTGAGGTCGATTCCAGGAATTGCTCTGAGGCCGATTCTGGGAATCGCCCTCCCGACGCGGGAGGCTGATTCCAGGAATCGCCCTGAGCCTGATTCTGAGAATCACCCTCCCGCGGCGAGAGGCCGATTTCGGGAATCGCCCTAAGGCTGATTTCGGGAATCACCCTCCCGCGGCAAGAGGCCGATTGTGGGAATCGCCCTCCCACGGCGGGAGGCCGATTCGGGAATCGCCTAGTGGTCAGCCTCCGCTGTCACTTGGGCGGAAGGCCGATTGGCGGCACCACCACGATCAAAAAATTCTTTTATTTTTTAAATTTTTTAAATTTTTAATATTTTTTTTTAATTTGATTTTTTTTTATTCAAAAAATTTAAAATTATTTTTTTTTTAATTTAATTTTTATATTTGAAATTTAATTTGTTTTTTTTTTTTTTGTTTTTTTTTTGTTTTTTTTAATTTTATTCATTTTTTTTATTTTTATTTTATTTTTCTAAATTTTGTTAATAATTTTTATTAAATTTTGTAATTTTTTTTATTTAATTGATTTTTTTTTTCATATTTTTTTTTATTATTAAATTTTATGTTTAGTTTTTTCATTTAATTTTTTAAAATTTAGTATATTTTGTATTTTTTTTTAATTTATTTGAATTTAATATTTTTTTTTAATTTTTAATTTTTTTATTATTATTTTTTTAATTACATAAAATTTTTATATGTTTTTTATTTCAATTGAAATTGTGTATTTAAAATTAGATTTTTTTTAAAGTTAAACTTAATATTTTCAAATTAATTTGTTTTCTATTTTATTTTTTATTTAATATACTTTTTTTAATTTAATTTTTTCAATTTTCAATTTTAATTGATTTTTAAAGTTTTTTAACCCCCTTTTTTTTATTTCAAAATTTATTTGTTTATTCATTTATTTATTAAAATTAATTTTTTTTTAATTTAATTTATTATTTTAATATTAACATTTTTTTTTTAAATTTAATAAAATCTGATATATATTTTTTTAATTTAAGTTCACATATATATATATATATATGATTTTTTATAATTTAAATTTAATTTATTTTTTTAAATCTATTTTCTTTTTTTAATATATATTTTTTTAAATTTAATATTTTTATTGTATTTTATTTTTCATTTTTTACTTTTAATTAATTTTTCATTTTTTTTTACTTTTAATTTCAATAATGTTTTTTATTTTTTTAATTTTTATTTTAAAGTTGTAAATTTATTAAAATTTAATATATTTAAAAAAAAAAAAAAATTAATTTTTTTTTAATTTAATAAACATTTTCTTTTTCTTTTTTAAATTTAATTTCTATATTTTATTTTTTATAATTTCTTTCTTTTTTTAACTTGTTTTTCTTTTTAATTTAATATTTTTCTTTTTTTTTTATTTTTATTTTTTTATTTTTATATATTTCGAAATTTTAATCTTTAAATTTTTTTTTATTTTTTATTTTTTATTTTTCTTAAATTTTAGGTTTTTTTTTAATGTTTGAATTAAAATTTTTATTTTTGTTTTTATTTTTATTCTTTTATTTCTATATATTTTTTAAATTTTAAGCTTTAAAATGTTTTTATTTTTTAAATTTATTTTTTTCTTAAATTTTAGGTTTTTTTAATGTTTGAATTTTAAAACTTAAAAAATGTTATTTCTATTTTTAAAAATGTCAAAAATATGACAAATTTTTTTTTTTTGCTATTCCAGCATCAACCGGTTTTGTTTTGAGGGTGTTTTTTCAATCCTTTTTTCAAGAAACAATTTTGTTTTTAGCATAATTTTATAAAATGTTGAAATTTGACCTTCAAAAAAAACCAAGTGCGTTCTGGAATACACTTTTTTTGTTTTTGGGGTGTTTTTTCATGCTTTTTGAGTCTTTTTGGGCTAGAGTTCCCATTTTGATGTCAGGTTACCTATTTCATCGGTAGCAGTGTTTAACAACATTATTGAAGAAAGATGCGTTTTCATGGAATCCTAAAGCAACTAAGGCCTTTGAACATCTTAAAGAGGCAATGTGCCTAGCACCGGTCTTAGCTACGCCAGACTTCACAAAAACCTTTATTGTGGAATGTGATGCCTCAGGAAATGGAATTGGTGTTGTTTTAATGTAGGAAGGAAGACCCATTGCTTTTGAAAGTCGTCCAATCAAAGGAAAGTATTTACAGAAACCTATTTATGAGAAGAAAATGTTAGCAATACTGCATGCACTAAAGAAATGGAGAACTTACCTAATGGGAAGACACTTCAAGGTAAAAACTGATCATGATAGTCTTAAACACTTTTTAGAACAAAGACTATCTTCAGAAGAGTAGCAAAAATGGGTCACAAAGATGTTGGGTTATGACTTTGAAATAATCTACAAAAAAGGGAAGCTAAATGTTGTTGCAGATGCACTCTCAAGAAATAATGAAGAGGTGGAAGCATTGATTTGTGCCATTTCTATTATCTAACCAGATTGGATATCCAAAGCAAGAGATGAATGGAAGAAGGACGAAGAAGTGTGGACACTCATTCAAAAGTTGCAGCAAGATGTTGGGTTATGTTGGGTTATGGCACAAAATCGAATGAAACAACAGGCAGATCAACATCGTAGCGAGAGAAGTTTTGATGTAGGAGACTGGGTATTTTTACGGCTACAACCATACAAACAAATCTCCCTCAAGCAAGCTAAGAAGGATAATAGATTATCGCCAAAGTACTATGGTCCTTACAAGGTGTTGCAAAATATCAGTACTATGGCATACAAATTGGAGCTTCCTGCTTCTTCACGAGTGCATCCAATTTTCCATGTTTCATGCTTAAAGAAGGTTATAGGTGAAAATCTTCCAATTCAAACAATATTGCCAAAACTTGATGAGTAAGGGAAAATCATATTGGAACCTGAAGCAGTCACGGAAACAAGAACTCGACAGCTACAGAATCGATCAATTTCAGAGTATCTCATCAAGTGGAAGAACTTACCCACTGAAGATTCTACATGGGAGGATGAAAAATTTATACAGAAGCACCCAGAGCTACTCAAGCATTGAGGACGACACTTTTTTGAAGGAGAGGGACATGATAGGTCCCTATATTACTAGTACAGTCCCTTATTGTTGTTAGTGTAACCCCCTTATTGTTATTATTGTACCCTTGTAACCCCCATGTTGTTATTATTGTGCCCTTAAATTATCATTGTTAGGTCGGCTAGGATTGCATTGTGGCCCCACTAGGATTACATTGTGGCCCCATGGACTCCTATATATAGAAAGGAGGTTTTTAAATTTGAATCATCCAATAATTGTTCATTCATGTAATGTATTGGAGGTTTCCCCTTCGAAGTAGCTTATTTCTAAAGCATTGATATCTCTTTTCTTCTATTTTTGGAGCTCGTTTCACAACATGCTCATCGATGTATCGATCATCATTCACAACCTTATCGCATAGTCAAAGATACTCTATACCGCATCGAAGCTGATTATGTTCTCTGTGGGGGTTTAACCCTCGAGGAGGCTGAAAAATACCTCCATAACTGTCATTCTAGTGCTTGCAGTGGTCACATGTCTCAATATTCTACTACCCAAAAAATCCTTCGTGCTGGATATTTCTGGCCTACCATTTTTAAAGACTGCATTGTTGCTATGTGTAAGTTTCATGATTAACATATTTACCAATGTAAGATGAATGCGCCACCCACAAACATCCCGCCCATCATTACCGTTGGTCTCTTTGTGAAGCAGGGAATTAGTTTTATGACACGTAACCCTCACTCGGCCAGGGGGCATGCTTATATTATCATATCCATTGACTACTTCACTAAATGTTTTGAAGAAATGCCTACACTCACAGATGATGGTAAGATGACTGCACAATTTCTATTCAATCATGTGATTACCAGGTTTGGTGTCCCTCAAGCCATTTTCATCGATCATGGCTCTCATTTCCGCTATTACATGATGGCTGAGTTGACTTCTAAGTTGGGTCTGCGTAACGACAACTCAATGCCATACTACCCTCAAGCCAATGGCTAAGTTGAAGCCATGAACAAAGTTTTAGTCACTATGCTTCAACGTATGATTAGGATGCATAAGTCCAACTAGAATCTCATGTTGTTTTCAGCTCTCTGGGCTTACCAAACCTCAGTAAAGGATGCAACCAGATTCACTCCATTCCAGCTTGTTTATGGTCTGGAAGCTACCCTTCTGATTGAATGCGAAATTGCTTCTCTCAAGATAGCTATTGAATTACTGGCTAATACCTCACCGAAGGAAGAACGGCTTCAATATTTGAAGAGGTTAGATTAAACTCACCACTTTTCTTCTCTAGTCATAGAAGCACAGAAAAAGCAGGTCAATGCTCATTTTGATCAGACATTTTCCCCTCATACCTTTGTAGAAGGAGACCTAGTACTCTTGTATGACCAAGCTCATGATAATCTGGTGGTAGGAAAATTCGAACCCATGTGGCATGGGCCCTATATCATTAAGTGCATTTTTCAGAACGGGGCCTATGAATAATTAACTATGAAGGATATTATTTGACTCAACCCAAAAATGGGTTGTACCTCAAAAAATACTATGCATGAGTTTTCTCGTGCATGTCCTTTTGTACATAAGTGTGTTTTTAATTTTTATGCATTTCTTGGCTTTATGTGCTTTGCAAGTAGTTTTTCCTTCTAATTATTTCGTTGCTTACTATGCAGATGTTTGCCACTACTTATGTTGGTTTTGCAGATGGTGCCTCCCGCATTACCCAGAATCTTTCTTCCACGGCCTAGGTGATTTATAATCCTAATGGTGAGTTGATAGAATTTCAAGGTATTTGTCCAGGACGAACAACTAACAATGTCATCGAATATGGTGTCGTCATTGAACTCTTAACTGAAGTCATTGCTCTCAACATTCATGAATTAATTGTGAACCTAGACTCTCATCTTGTTGTTCTCCAGCTTAATGGGCATTAATATATTATAAATCCTCATATTTTAAGGTTTTATTTGTGTGTTCGTTTATTATAAAGGAATTTTGATTATATCACATATCAACATATTCCTAGAAGAATGAATGTGTTAACTGATGCAATAGCCAATATTGTATTAGATAGACATTTGTGTAACTTGTAAAAGCATCATCATCACATAATAAGATTTAGATAGGATAATAATATATACATACATATATATATATATATATATATATATATATATATATATATATATATATATCGATTGATTGCATCCACGTGCATCATAAGTTCAAAAAATATGTGTGTTTTGGTTACATACTGAGACATCATGCCTCTCAAAAAATATGCAGAAATAAAGCCTAGGAATCTAATCAACATGGTGATCACAATAGCATGTCACTGCATGCACGACCCACCTTAGTAAATGGTGGATGCAGTTAGACACCCCAGCAATGTTCCTATGATAAGCACGAGGAACATCATCAAATATCACATAATCTAGGATCCTGCTTGTGAGTCCATCGAAGTTGCGAATGATCTCTTATTCCTCTCTTACCTCACCTTGAGGGGATGCCTTGAAATTGCGTGGGACCCTCTGTGCTATGGGGGACATATCTTCAGGTCTCTCTAGGCTAACATCTACATTGCATGGATAAATAATTAGAACATATATTAACAAAAAATCATAATACTCATCAAAATCAGAAAATGAGTTTTTTACCAAAAGCTTCATCCCAATCCTCTCCTTCCTGGAGTGGAAGTTCTGAATCACCCATGAAATCAGTGCCGATGTACAGCCATTCCTCTACGACAATAAGTTTTCTGTGAAGCCAGACGAAGAATTTCAGCTTCCATGACATATGTTGACCACCTCCCAATCAAGGCATCAACTCTGCCTAACAGACCATCCATGGCTCTCGTGCTGGTGGTTTAGGTACTGTCACCTCCTGGCATTGAAATATTGGCAACCATTCTAGGATAAACAGTATCAATATGGATCCGTATCCAATTTTTTTTAGATTTTCGTTCTTACACTTCGTTAACTGGTGTTTCAGGTTGATTATTACAGCTTCCACCCAGTTGAAAATGGTTGGAACCATACAATCCATGGCAAGTTGAAGTTGTGCATTTGTAGCTTCATGAGGGACCTGAGATCCAGCAGCTCATGTTATAGTGTGTAGCACTACCCTTAATGCCAAATCAAGTATTGTCTGAATATCTATTTTTCTACTCTTCGATCATTTCTTTGCTCCTGGGCAGACTTTATCTATTAGCATGCCCATGCTCTTACCCATGGGCCAAGAACCTATCATGATCAGTTTCACTCCCCTCTATGACAATCCAGTGATGAAATATATGTGAGAGACTTCTATCTCCAACTCTTGGTCATGAATCAGAAATCTTTCTCAATCAGTGTCCCACACACTGATCAAGTACTATAGTATTTCTAGTTGAGCTCGCAAACACGGTGCTAGGAAGAATTTCAAGAGCCCACAATCTCTCAGGGAATCCATGCATGCATCATTTCCCATGGCTTGTTCATCTTCCTCCCGTGCTCTCTTTCTTTCCACTCGATGATCATTTTGGCTTTTAATTACCTAAAAACCCATAATTAGGGCTTCCATTAGTCACATAACTGACTTTTGGACTATTTAAATTAAGTTATTTATGAAAATTTTTGTCCATTTTTAGTCACGATGATTAACACTCATGTTTTATAAATAGCAGCACCAATTGGTGCCTCCCCTTTAAAATTATAGGTGGGTCAGTGCAACTTCGTGCCTAGAACCCACCGCGACCGTCGTGGACAATCCATAACAAATTTCCCCAAATACATCAAAAATTAAGAATGCGGGAAATTTAAAATAGTTTAAAATGTAGGAAAAGATGAGAGCTCTTACCTGGAGAAATCGGATTTGCGAATGACCTCCTGGATTGTCTGTTGTCAGCTCCACAAGACCACGGTTAAAAATGGTAAAATTATCACAAGAAAGTAAAAAGGTGAAGAGTAATTTGTTTTTACTATTTATGTCATTTTATAACCTTTTTGAAACCCTAATTAGGCTTTTTAAGCTTATTTATTTTTATTTTTTTATTGTTTTATATCGAAAAATGGGTTTTACATGTTGGAAATACTGAGGGGGGGGTGAATTAGTATTCCTTTCAATTAGTATTATTATTAATATTTCAAAGCATTATCTAATCTTCAATTATTATTAGTGTTTGTACAAAGATAGCAGTAAAAAAAAAGGAACACAAATGCACACAGTTTTTAAGGTGGAAACCCCCTCCAGGACAAAAAACACTTGAATGATTTTCTAATAATTATTTAATATTCAACTTCAATTGAAAATAAAGCTCCAAATTCCAAGAATCTAGAAAAAAATTCTTCTCCAGCTCCCACTGGATGGACGCTCCAACGCCCGAGATTCTTCATTAGTCAACTGAATGGATGCCCCAACACCCAAGGAGCTACAACTCGCCCTAGCACCACCCTACCACCTTGAAGGCTTGAACCTGTTGGACACCCGTACCAGGGAAAATGGTCCACTTTATAATGATATAGAATGATGTAGAAGAAGAAGACACACTAAACCATAACCCCAAATATGACACAAATACCTAATGATGAACCTAGACCTCCCGACACTGCCTCTTCAATTCTTGGTAGATAGACACTTGTACAAATTTTACAATGACTCAATACAATGATACCTTAACAGTTATTGTATGCAGTGCTACCCACATGAAGACTTCATGTGGTGAACTTATTGTTACTATTCTACACCTTGATTGCTACTCTTTTCATGCTACCCTTTCTCACTCTTTAGAACATTAGATCATGCATTGATTATTATCTTTATGAATATATAATACATGCAAAAAATTCTTCAAGGAAATACCCATGACATGCTAATAGAAAAACTTACCTCATTCTGCAGAGCATATGTCAGTGCTAAACAACAACAAAAAAAATATTAGAATACAAATAACCCAATGAAATTAAGAGATGAACATGCATATAGAGAATATAATTACCTAGAGCTTACCTCTGATGCACCTTGCTTTTCTTTGCTTCCCTAGAAAGTCTAGTCCTTTGCAGCCCTTCATGACAGATGATCTAGCTTTTTCTTGCCTTCTAGAAGCTCGATATTGAATCTGGTGAATCTCTGTTATTTCAGATCTCGAATATGTGATTTTTAGTCTTGTAGTAGTCCTCTAAGTCTTCTTTCCAATTTCATAGTTCTGGCCCAATTTGGATTATTCAAGACAAAGTTATGCCCAATCTCTCACAATGACCTAATTATGGACTATTTCAGTAGAGTGAACCTGTACGGTGTGCCACATTTCACCGTTTCCTCATTTAGATCTAACATTAATACAGAAAAAACTACATTTTGTGCACTATCGACCACATTTTACAAAATTCCAATCTGATACTCAAAGAGATATTTATGAAAATTTTCCCAAGGTCACATGTTTGATATGAAGTTCAAGAGCCTGCAAAAACCTAACTTGCATAGATCATATCTTCGAAAATATTGTGCACCATGATCTAAAATTTTTACAGGAGCTTCGTCAAGATTTTGGCTTTGCCTCATACATATTTTAGCTTTTGAACATTCTCAAAAAAAAATTATAGCGCAAATTCCATGATGACCTGTTTCAAGTAGCGAAATCCCTGCTTGAGGAGGATATGAGGATCACAATTTATATAAATGCTTAGGTTGAGAGGGAATTAAACAAGTGAAAATGGGAGAGATTTTAAAAGCTTAAAAATTATTAATTATTTACTGTTCAATTACTACAACCAATTATTAGTGTCATGCCACAACCCCATGGGGTTTTACCCCACTAACTGGGGCTAATAACTTCAAACATAAATATCTCTTAAACCGTGAAGAATTACGTGGCGTGCCATATATCAACGAAAACATCTCGATGATTAGAAACCATCAAAAATATTCTTGACACGAAATATAGTAATTTGGTAGGTCAAAATTCCCATGCAAGATAGGGGTATCCACTGGCACTGCTTGAATTGAAATCAATGACAACCACTGATCAAGATTACATTTGTTTCTTAGGCAACAACAGGTCCTAAACATGATGATGGTGAACTGACTAGTTTTATTTTATTACTTTTTCAGACTCAGTAAAAACATGAAAATGTCACCCCCTAGAGTCATCTTTCAACCCTTTTCTGACTCTCGAAATTTGAAAATATTTCTGAGACTCTTGTCGTTTTGAACTCGTTAAAGGCTATGAAACATCATTTTCCCAGTATACATTTACCCCTTTTTGAGGTTGGGACATAAAATTTATGAAAAAGGAATACCTTAGCCAATCGAGACTAAGAGGTTCTCCTAGAGATTGTTTTCTACATTTTTAACTCTCTGATACTACCTACGAAAAGGGACCTGCTGGAGTTTTATTTTACACTTCTTTTCAAACTCTCTAAACATGAAAATACACTAAGTTATTCCTTTGTCAGACTCGTTAAAACCTAAATGACATCAGAACTGTCACCATGACGTTATCGAGTTCCTCCTTCCTAGGGCTCGTAAAATGTACTAGGATGGATTTGTCTAAAGGAAAAGCTTATATGACAAGCATATGCTATTCCCTTCAAGCTTGTTTCCAAAAATAATTGGGGTACTCGCTAGAAATGGTGGGGGGAAATGGAACCAGTTCTCAATTGTGTCAGCAAAATGTCACCCTTGAGCATGACACTTTTCTGCAATTCGTGTCAGGTTGGGGTCATCCCATTCGTAATTTTTCCTCCAAGTGTTTGGGTTATCTGTTTTGACATCTCATCTGCTCTTTTCCACGTCACCATGACCTATGATCCCTTGATGTCAAATACTGCCAAATTCCAAAGTCGTGTCGCAAATATGTTCAAGAGAAGTTTCCTTCTGCAGTTTTCAACCCCTGATCCTATGTTTAGTCCTGATTCATCTTATTCCTCTATCTCGTGTCGATGATGTGGGAAACATTATGGACCTCCTTCGACTGGTCACTTCCCATAGACTTCAACTCATTATCCAGTAAGTTGATCCAGAGACTCCCTTCTGGTACCATGGAGCTTGCATGCCTCAATGGCAAGTTATTCACATTCGATGATAGGTTCTCATCATTGGCCTTTGATCGAGTGATTTCACGGGTGTTCAAATCCATCTCACTACTCACATTCTGTGGATTGTACTAGTTTTACCTTGAGAACCATTGTCATTAGTGGTGGTTTCTCTTGCACCTATTTACAATTTTCATCATTTGTTGGTAATCAGGTGATTTTCTTGCATGGTCAATTTCAGTTCATTCATTCGCAAGCTTGAATTTGTACTTGTTAGGGTCAATATGGAGCACAATACCCTGGGTTTTGTCTAACAAAATCCAAGTTGTGAGACAATTTGGTTTATCATGACTATATGCATGACTCTTCTGATTGGATGGATGCGACCATACCTGAGTCTATTTGATGATCCTTCATACTGGATGGTTACGTCCATACCTCAGATCTTATTATTGCATGTACTTTATTATGGATGGTTGCGCCCATACCACATATTCATGTATCAGAGATATTAGTTGTACTTGTTCTTGTAGGTCTTCTGAAGATGGAATTTTGGTTTGGGCATGTTCTCATAAAGCGTTTCACCCCTCCCTCTCTCTCGGACCTCATGTCTTAGGGGGCATATATTACACAAAAATTTTTCACCATCCCTGCAATCCCCATCCCAAACATTGGAGGACCATTTTAGTGACTTCTGTGTACTGTCATACATTTCCATAAATGTCATTTCATCCTTTAGCATGTCAAGAACATATTCTTTGTTGATCATTCCTCAAGAAGACCTTCAAAAACATATGATTTTGGGTCAGCACTGGTAGGTAGTTATGGCCTTGCGCCCATGGAGAAATTAAAACTGGGCCCCATGCCCTTTGGTGCTCTATCTCAGAAGGGCACCCACGCCGAGCTATTTTTGGAAATGTTTTTAAAATAGAAATGAAGTTTACATGCTTAACAATTTTGTGAGCAGAGTCATTATGGTTTGTTCGACTAAATCACGTCGACTTTCTCCTTTTGGCTTGTTGGGTCCTACAATTGTGTAACTCCCCAAAGAGATAATACCTCTCCTCCACCTTATGTGGGATCCCAAACCACCTCCTACTCTCCTATAAGTTCTTCCTCCTCACATTGATTCAACTAGCTAAACAATCATTACTATAACTGGTGTGTAGAAGAAGGTAGAGAAGAATCCATTGTTAAGAGAGAGTTTATGCCCATTTCCTCATCAAGTCCAATCTCAAATGATTGATTGATATGCACCCGACTGAAATTGTCAAAGGAGATCCACAATTTCAAGGCATAAGGTTGTAAACTTCTTTTTCTCTCTCAATAATACATGATTGATTTTTGTTTCCATTTATATAAAAAGTGTTTAGCTCTCCTTGACTAGATGAATAGCTGTAGATGAATGTATATTCTTGTATTCTATCATTGTTTGTTTGATCTTTTTTCAGATTCATGAACATCATCACCAACACGGAGCACGAGGCGTGAGGACAAATATTGAAGGAACATTGCCGCGTGCCACGACAAAAGAATTAGACCGAGGTAGGATATCTATTCCGGTTCATATTTCATTTATAAGCTAGGGATTTAGGAGTCCAGAATGTTACCTTGGTGCTAGACCCACCCTGGGGCTAGAAGGAACGCCTCTATCTGCAGGGAGGATTTTCCTACTCAACACACCCTAGAAAAAATTTATGCTTACACTAAGCTATTTAACGAATTCTGTGATGTTGTTGCTTGGTCTTTTTCTTAAATTACCGGACTTGATCCTGCCACTGTTGAACACAATATTGAGACATGGCTCGATGCCACTGCTATCTGACAAAAGTTGAGACCCATCAACCCTTCTAGACGTAAGGCTATCAAAGCTGAAATCGATAAGATAAATCAGGACAGCTTTATCTATCCCATAGAATATACCACATTGGTATACAACACAGTTCCCATTCTTAAGAAACAAGGCACCATGTGTGTCTGCACTGAATTTCGTGACCTAAACAAAGCTTGTCCCATATACAACTTCCCCACACTGTTTATTGACCAAATAATTGATAAGTGTGTGGTACATGAGATTCAATCCTTCATGGATGGATTCTGTGGATACAACTAGATAACTATCCATCGTGTTGATCAACTTAAAACCATGTTCACTAGTCCATGGGGAAAATTTTCCTATAGGGTCATTCCTTTCAGTTTAAAGAATGTCGAATCCACATTTTAGCAGTCCATGTCCTACTTCTTCCATGAATCCTTGCTTACCTTGATGACCTCATTGCTCATTATAGGCTTCGGGTGCAACACATTCATTATTTTCATACCATTTTCCTCCAATGTCACAAGTATAATATATTCCTTAACAGGTATAAATGTGTCTTTTCCATTCCTATCAGCCATCTCTTAGGCTTCATCATGTCTTGATATGGTATAAAGCTTGACCCTCTCAAAGTTCAAGTCATTCTTGAACTACCCTCTCCTTGCACCTTTCACTAGTTACAAAGCCTCCAAGGCAAAGCCAACTTACTTCGTCGTTTCGTACCTGACTATGCCACCACTATGCATGGATTTCTAAGTTTCCTTTGATCTAGCATTCCATTTGTTTGGGATTATTATTCTCAACATTATTTTGATGCCATAAAACGTGCTCTCACTTCCACTCCCTTGATTAGTCCACCTAAATTTGATAAGGACTTCATCTTGTATATCACATCTTATGCCCATTCATTCGCTGGGGTCCTCATCCAAGAAGATCTTGCTGGAATTGAGAATGTCATATATTATGCCAGTAAGAACTTTGTTAGGGCCCCTGCGTCCTACTCACACGAAGAGAAGTTGGTGTTGGACATCGTGTTCTTGGTCCATAAACTTCATCATTATATCCTTGTGCATACCACCATGGGCGAGACCAATTCCAACCAATGGATTTCTTGTTAAGTCGACAGATCATTAATGGGAAATATTCTTGTTGGTTCATTATCCTCCAGGAATTCAATCTTGAATTCGTCAAAAAAAATATTAAGAAAGGCTTGGCTCTATCTAAAGTTATTTTTGAATTGCCTACTCCTGCGCGTGATCCATTCGTTAATGATGATTTACATAATGAAAATTTGTTTCCCATCAGTTCTGATGATCCTTGGTATGGTGACATCCTTACGTATATTTGAATCCAGAAATTTGTACCCCATCTTAGTTGTGATGATTAACGACATGTATGATACCAAGCCCCTCGCTACCTTCTCATCGAGGATGATCTCTATCGTCATGATGTTTATATTTTCCTTTGTCACTGTCTCATTCATGCTAATGTTGAGCAAGTCATTGATTCATACCACAACAACACTTGTGGTGGCCACTACCCAAAAAACCATGTGTGCTAGTTATTTTTGGCCTTCTCTCTTTGCAGATTACATTAAGGAAGTAAAACATTGTCCCAATTACCAGCTTTTTTCCCCAAAGGTGAGAGATCCACCTGCTCCCCTCCATCATGTCATCTAAGTTAGTCATTTATGCAAATAGGCCATTGAATTTATGGAGTGTCAACCCCCATCTACTAATAACCACAAATATATTATCATGGTTGTCGACTATTTCACCAAATGGGTTGAGGCTACGCCAATGTTCAGTAACACTGCAGCTACCGTGGCCCTCTTTTTATTTAACCATGTTATCACTCGATTTGGGTTTGTGAAAAAATTGGTATCTGACCACAGCCAAAATTTCAAACATGAGATATGGCATGAGTTTTCCTCTCTATTGGGATTTGAGCACCAATATTCATCATCTTATTATCCGCAAGGTAATGGAAAAGTTTAACTGGTCAATAAAATACTTAAAACCATGCTTCAGCAGATAGTGAATAAGCACACAACCAACTAGAACCTTAGGCTCTTCCCAACTTTGTGGTCCTGTACAACCTGAGTTAAAATTTCCACCGGGTTTACTCCTTTCCACCTTCTTTTTGGAGAGGAGATCATCCTTCTGACCAATTGTGAGATCCCCTCCCTTCACCTTCCCATCGAATTCCTCCCAGAAACGAAAAATTTAGAATAATGGCTTATCATGCTTTAGCATGCCAATGAATACTTTCGTGTTTCATTGCAAACCATCGAAGTGGTCAAAAAGCACACCAAATCCCAGTATGACCGAAAATTCCAAATTTGTACCTTTCATGAAGGTGACCTTCTTCTTGTGTATGATCAAGCTCATGATGTCCTGGGGCACGATAATTTGAACCATTATGGCTAGGACCTTACATTATCTGTAAGGATTTGGAAAGGGGACATACCTTTTAGAGGATTTTCAAGGCCAAATCCTTCTGAACCGTCACAATGCACTTTATCTAAAGAGATTCTATCCATAACATTTCCCATAGAAGTGCATGTATTTGTTTCTTTATTAATTTTAGGTTGATTTCATCCACCACCATCTCATTTGTTGTCTTTTGGCACCTTTTATATGGATCCATCATCTACACCATATATCGTCCATGTTGATTGTTATCCATGATAACCGTTAGGTTTGTCTTGAGTCAATTAGGTTAAGAGTCTTAGGTTTTAATATGATTTTTAAGTTTAAGAATTTAAAATTTTCACATATATCAAGGTCCTTTAGTGATGTTGAAAGGTCATCATTAGTGTTTAGGGGCATCATTGTCAAATAAAAACCCAAAAATTTGTTGTGCATAAGCTAATTTAGTCATTATGGAAAATTTTACACTTTTTCATACTTCCGCAACAACTTTAGTGTAAAAAGGTCAGGATTTGCTACGAAAGTTCCTGACACTTCCATATCAAATATACCCTCTCGAACACAGGATTTACTACCGAATTCTGTTTTTTTTTCTAATGTTAGAAACAATCATGCAAATTATAAAAAAAGGTTTGGTCAGAGACTGTCGGAGCATATTGGCTCATGATTGCTCATCGTTGTCATTTTCCATTTTTTTTTGAAATGCATGTTGCTCATTTATCCTATCCCATTTTCAATTTTTCATTATGATTCCTTGTCTCTAATATGCCTTATATCATCCTTGTGAGGTGCTTGGTTTATCTCAGTATTGGTCTAGAGGTCTAGGATGTCTGTCTAGTTGTCTCGGGGTTAATTCTATTAGTGTAAAAAGATATGTGTGTTATCTCTAAAAATATTTGCAGGTGTCAAGGAAAGGGCTTATTGTTCAATTCACTTTGGAGCCATGGCATCAAAAAAGAAACAATATAAAGGAGGAGTTGTTTTTAGATATGAGCCTATGGACATGAAGCAACTAGAAGAAGACCCCACCTTCTCCCAAGCATTTGATAGAGTGGGCTACCTCCAATTATGTCAAAAATTACAGGGACATCATGGAAAAGTTTCAAAGGAATTTGATATCAATTTTATAGGCATGGGTTTAAAAGAGAGAATGTTAATTTTTGTTGTGTCCCCAGACACCATTGGGAAAGCCACTGAGATCCCTAGTTCAGGGGTGTCATGGTTTAAAGTACATAAGTTTCAATTTCAGAATTGTGATGAATTATTGAAATAATAGCACAAAGGCATCGATATGGCTTCAACCATCCATAGAACATGCCTTAAAGATTATTTTTCAAAATTTATAATGGTTATCAAAAAGTATTTCACCTGTGAGGGTAGATTCACCACAATATATCAATACCATTTCAAGTTGTTTCTACACTTCATAGGTAAGAAACCCTTAGATTTTCCTTTTTATTTTTTTAGGAGCTTGGTAAAAATGGAAAACAAAGTTCAGGCCAAACCTAAAACCATCGATACCTCAATTTTTCACCATGCTCTAATCAATTTGTTGGTGGTTGAAGAATTAAAAAAGTTGAATAGAGATTGGCCTACATTTTTGTTTATGTTGACACCCATTGGAAAACAACAAGATCTAAGTCCACTACTTTGGGGAAATAAAAACCATCTGAAGTATAACATGTGGCTGACCATGATGCAGGGATGAAACCTATGATAGAGCCTACGGAGTTGGATGTAGAACAAGTGAAAAAAATTGTGGTTCCAAAGAAAACTTCTATAAGAAAAAAAATAAAAACATGTAAAAGGACACATAAGAGGGTTACTAGAATTCAAACTAAAGGAAGAGGCAAGTTAGTAGATATCTTGGAGGCTATTGAAATTGAAGAAATCCCCATTGTACAACATTTTGAAATTAGGGAGACAGAGAATCAAAAGAAAAACAAAAGAGCCAAGAAATTAGAATTTGATAAAGATGATTCAGGTTTTATCTTGAAGCCTATAAAACCATTCACAAGATTACAACAAACAAAGAAAAATATGTCTGAGCAACCATTGATTCCTGAACATTCATTAAGGAATAATTTCCCATCAAAATAAAAACTGATAGAGGAGACTCCAACAAAGGAAGACTCAACGAATAGAAGTAAATTTAAAAAATAGGTACAATAAAACACTGAGGTAGAGCTTCTGTAAGAACAGTTAAGGGATGTTAGAAACGAGGTGATAGAGTAAAAAATTCTTTTTAAGGAATTGAAGCAAGGCATCTATAAGCAACTAGATTATTACAATGAAGTGGCATATAGATTAGGAAAGATGTTAAAGAGGACATTGCCTCTACACATGATGATCAAAAATATATGCAAAAGAAATAGGTGGTTGTAGGCAGAGAGGATAAGGATGTAGGATCAAGCCAAATACTTAGAAGCATAAATGCATATGATACAAAATGAACTTTTGAAGAGAGGCCTAAAATTCATTATTGTTAATGATGATGTTGCTCCATAAGCATGGTAAGATTACATTTTTTTTTGCTATATTATGGATTATGCTATCATACAAGAATGAATAGGCTTTTACAAATGTTTTGGAGGTGATAAAAGTATTTTTGAGGCGATATAAGGAAGAAAATGTAAAATAATAGAAAGCTAGTAACTTTTGTAGCAACTCTAGGGCATGAAAACATAAATTTTCTATGGAAGTGTTGTAGCTTTAATGGAGGTAAAAATCAGCCCTAATTTCAAAATCTAGAAGGTTAAAATAATGTGTTTAACCTATTAAACTCAAGCAAGACCCTGGAATAGCTAGAAAGGTTAAACATTATGCAGAAGGGTTGATTTTGGTATTTTTTGTGGAAGTTTGCTACCGAAGTGCCTATACTTTGTTTTTTTCTAGCGTTAGGAGTTTTTGATGAATTTGGGGCTGTAAATGTAATGAAGAAGTGAAGAAATCACAAGGTTGGAACATGCATATTATTACATATTTTTTTAATAGGAAAACTCAGCAATCAACCTCCATGTGGTTGACGAGTCATCAAGTCAGCAAAGCATGCCAACTCAGCAATATAGCTCGCCATCTCAACTCAATCTCACAAGGTCTTAACTCCAGTGCATTAAGAAACCAAAAACTTAGCAGTCAGTTTGGTTATATAAATATGAAAATAATACTTTTTAGATGTTTGTTGGAGTTATTTAATGGTTATGGATTCCTATTTGAATACAAACTATATCAAAATAGAAAATATCCCTATTAATTCTCCATGTGATGTAATCCTTTTTGAATTAGGTCTCTAGGTCAAGGTATGAAAGTCTAGCCTAGGTGGCAAACCATTGTAAAGATACCTCACTCTATAAATGGGGGATTTTTTTAGTTTTAAAGGGTTGATGAATGTTATGAGCAAGCTACTATGTAAATTTTCTCTCTTAAGTTAATGCACAGTTTACAACAATTGCCTTCAAAACCTGAGATTCTTCTTGGCTTAACTTTTGTCTCTTTAGTTTATATATTGTCATCAGTTTAATGGTATTATGACTACTTGGAATTCATAACTTTGTGCTCAAATTTCCTTCATGTATTATGTTTTATTGTAAAATTTATGAGCAAGATACTACGTAAATTTTCTCCCTTAAGCTAATACATAGTTTACAACAGTTGACTTTAAACCTTGAGATTCTTCTTTGCAAAAAGTTTTGTCTCTTTATTTTATATATTGTCATCAGTTTCATGGTATTATGACTACTTGGAATTCATAACTTTTTGCTCCAATTTCTTTCATGTACTATGTTTTGTTGTAAAAGTTATGTTTTAAGGCATTTTCCTCAGCTTCCATGAATGAATTTGCTAGTAATTGAATTTATTTAGCTAACTCCAAGACCAATGGTAGCCATCATACATTATTCCACTTGTTAAATCACATAAAACAAAAAAATACAGTCCTCTGTAGTAAATATATTATTTTGAGTATTCATTTTTTTTTTTAGAGAGCCCTCTTTGATTGGAAGGGCTAACTTGCAGTCCAAAGTGGCTTGAAATAGTATGCCAGACTTCCAACTATTCCACCTGCACTTTGATACCCCGGTCAGTACCACATCACATCTGTGGTGGAGATCCTTCAACAGAGCCTCATAGCTTGGTCTCTAGTGTGATTTCAATCCACCCTGATCTGCAACCCCATGCATTGTGTCGGGTCCCGCATATCCTGCCGGTTTTACTGGTGCTATATCTACATACCATAAGATAAGAATAAATACCATATACACATTCTAAAAAATTTACATGTAATCAAAATAGCAAGTTTCACATAGCATCTAGACCCCATGCTTGTCCCAGCATAAGTGACAAGTCAAGATCACCCTGAAATTTCATACCACTATATGGATAGTCATCTATGTAGAGTGGAATATAATCCCAATGAGTGAAACAATTCGATCGGAACATTGGTCCGACTCCCCCTCCTCCACCTCATCATAGTATATTTCCCAAGAGGCATATATAGGGATACTATGGTCCCCCATCTCAGATCTAGATGTGTGGACAGATGTTCGGGATCTTCTCAAAGAAGAAGGAGCATAAAATTGTCACAAATGTATATTTCTCATTAATCCGCCACCTGCAAATTATCAACAATAATTTCAACGACGATAACATCATATGGTCCCATCCATATTAGGTCCATCTCAAAACACTATCCACCAACATCATCTCCTCATGGTCAAATGATGGAATTCTTGGCTCCCCAAGATTGACAACACTGCTGCAACGATAACAGGTGTCTCTAAGTTCTCTTGTTCCCTGATTGGGATGGTTATACCCTTTGCATGACCACGAGGTGGAATTGGCAGTCCACGAACTCTCCTGTATGCCTTGCATAAGGAAACACTAGCTTTATATCCCCTACCACCCCAAAGGGGCAGTCCAGTCAAAAAATAGATATCCTGGATCGTGAGATCAATCTTATGCCCCTACACTATAAAGGCATCCTGGTATCAGTCCCAATAGCTCACAATCCTCAATATTAATAGCTCACCTACCCTCATCAGTGGGTTCTCAACAAATTGAGAACCCCATAATGAGCTAATGCTCCTCTCACTATCTGGTTCCCCTGAATCTTCTTCTGAAGAGTATCCAAGTCTCATTCATGCCAATCAATATTTTCCTCTACCATACCTATCAGTAGCAAAATATTTTTCAATTCAGAGATAAACATCACCATCAAAACAATTTGTTCTCAACCCTCACTAGGCCAACAAACCAATCCATCATTTCAGTCCAGAGCACAGGTTTTTCCCTCAAAAATTTGATCACACAACTTTTTGGGTGGCCAACAGTCTCCCAATATGCACTAAGACCCTAATCTGAAAATGTAATCCACTGGAAATGCAGAGTAAGGTTAGGCCACCTACCTTCAATTGACAGATCCTGATTTCATTGTTCGGTTTTTCCACCTCTCCAAATTTACCCCAACTCACTTAGAAAATAACTTTAAATTGGAGGAAAAACATCCTTTTATAGGAACAACATCCTTTTATAGTAAAAACCCTAGTTTTTTCGTCACCCATTGAGACCAAAACGTAGCTCAGTTTGATGAACTATGAGCACTATTGGAAATCTTTCACCTAGTACTATAATTGGTATTTCTCTACTTTTGGTAATTTGACACTTCACCTCGAAGCAATTTTTTCCACAAAGTTTCACTTTGTCGCGAATTCAAACACAATATCTTCATATGCGCTGCTTGTACTTTGGTACCACTTTTCCTTGGCACTTTTCTCCTTGTGTGTTGATTTTAGTCATGAGTAACCATTATTTACTCATGATTTTATGGTCCCCGTGGGCCTATCCTCTATGGCATTATCATCAAGTCACCCTTGTTCAGAGCATCTGAGTTGAGTCATCCTCGCATTCATGGAGTCTATACCGAGTCCCATTATCACCTGTTACATTATTCCATCCATATTTTCATCATATTCATCTCATGTTGCACAGTTTTGGCCTCCAACCATACTATCCCTCATCATCCCCTCTAAAATCGAGTCAGTCATTGCTAGGTCAAACATGAATTTTATGCTCTAACAATGGAAGTCGTCAGTATGTCTATTAGTATCCCTCCTTCAATCATTATCCCTTGTGTTAGTCCATCAGTCACTCTCCTATGATCCCTCATGCATTAATTGAGGATTCCTTATTGCCTCAGCTATGGTGGGCCCTCTTCTGTCAACTTCATCACATTCATTCCAAAATAATTATCTAGAGGGTGGTGTAACTTGGTTCCTCGATGCCTCAGATCAAGAAAATGGACTCATCATTTCCCTTTGAATTGGTTGCTCCTCATGTGCTCGACACCAACTCTTTATTGCATGATTGAGATCTGTACACTTGATGGTTCGGGGATCTGGTAGATTGTACTAGTGATTATCGAGTGTGTGTGAGATGTTTCAGACCTCATGAGGAGGTGGCCCTCAAGGTAGTACCCCACATGCCCAGATGACCTCAGGTTATGCTCTAGCCTTAGATGTAGTTCCACATATTTTATGGGTTCGGTTCCATATGCTTGCAATGCCCACAACATGCATGTTTTCTTCAGATGATCCATTCAGATCTTGAGAGTCCTCTCCTTCTTAGCAGGGCTTCTTTGGTTGTGATCTCCCCTCCCCATTTCATATGGAGGGACATTATGTATCATGTACTCAGATGTTATTGTATTTAGTCTTAACCTCTATTATTCCAGGTGCATTAGGTATATGGGATTCATTGTATTATTTTATGGCCCATTGATGCCAGCATGTCATGTATCATAGATCATGTACTTTGTAGCTCAGTCCCACATTTTGGGGCTCATCATTAATCTTTGTACACAATTATTTCGGTGGGTATGGGTATGCTTCCCCCACCTCATTGAGTTCATATACTCCAAGACAGAAACGAGACTTATATCAGTTAGTAGTTCTTGCCCCCTTAGTCCTTCCTCTCTTTTCTTCAATTATTTCTCTCCCTCTCTGTAACTTCCCTTCAATTTCTAGTGATTGTGTTATTACAACGTATTTTGGTCATACAATTTTCTCCTAATTCTCGTACGTTGGGGGGAAATCTGTTATCACCAAAAAATGATCAATTAGCCATATCTAACTAAGTGGATTGAAATATACCATGTAATACAAAGTTTACCATAGTAAAATTGATTTCTCTAAAGGAAATAACTTGATAAACCATATTTTATTAAGTATTTTCTAATTAAAACATGAAACCCCATGAGAATGTAGGTTTTAACCTTGAACAGAAATTATCTACATGCGAATCTTATAACAGAAAATAAATAGTAGCAAGAGCATAAAACATAAAATAGAAAAACACTGATATTTTCCCTTGGATCCCAAATCGGGATGACCAGCTTGATATTTTCATTATATTCCTTTTAGTGTTATAACACATATATATACATGCCGAAGCATACATAAACCCTAATCCATTAACCCTGGATTAGAACATAACCATAGTTCCCTTGACTGGATCTAAGAAAATACCAGGTGCCGAAAACCATCGTTCCGCAAAACCATGTGAAAAACCATGCACAAAACCATGGGCGCATACTACCCATCGGAAAATAAGGACCAAAAAAAATTTCGCCGGGGCGCTACCCTAGACCCTGACAGGGGGGGCTATCGGCCCCCCTGTGACCCCCCCGTTGCACCCAGTGCAAAGGGGGGGCTATCACCCCCCCTCTTACCCCCCCATGTGTGATTACTCATGGAAAGAATATAACACATACCCAACATTCTCCCACTTGTTGTTTTCTTTCCGCAGGGGGCCACAAGAGAGGTTAGTCATTGGCCCAATTCTTCAACACCCATTGTTTGTCTACACCAAGAGAACTTCTGAGTGCTCACAAACTTCATCAATGCATTTTCAACATTCTTCAAAGTGTCCACCTTTACCAGCACCACCCTTTTAGCCTCAACCATATCTCTAACAAAGTGATATTGAGCATCAATGTGCTTTGTCTTTGAATGATAAGCAAGGTTCTTAGCCAAGAAAATTGCACTTTGGCTATCACAGTCTATCCTTATAGCTTGTTGTACCAACCCCATACTAGAACAAAATCTATGCAACCAAACTGCTTCCTTGCTTGCATGAGTGGCTGCCATGTATTCTGCCTCTGTAGTTGAAAGAGCCACTACATACTGTCTTTTACTCATCCAACTGACTGCACCTCCAAATAGGCTAAACACATACCCACTTGTAGATCTTCTTTGGTCCAGATCTCCAGCCCAGTCTGCATAAAAAAAACCATGAATATCCAACATTATTTCCAATCCTGGTCTTCCCTGGTAGCACAAGCCATAATCACTAGTGCCATGTAAATATCTGAAAACCCGCTTCATTGTTGTCCAATGCTCCTTCCCTATGTTTGAAATAAACCTACTCAATACTCCCACTGCATGTGCAATGTCTGGTCTAGTACAAACCATTCCATACATCAGGCTACCCACTGGACTTGCATATGGAACACGGGACATATCCTCCTGTTCTTCTTGTGTGTTGGGACACTGTTCAGCAGACAGCTTTACACCCACAGGAATAGGAACATTCATCGGTTTACTATCTTGCATATTGAACCTCTGCAATATAGTCTCGACATAATTCCTCTGGTTTAGCCAGAGCTTCCTCTTTGCCTGATCTCTCTTAATTTCCATGCCCAAAATATAGTTTGCAGCACCAAGATCCTTTATGTCGAATTTGGAGAACATTTGGGTCTTCAAATCTTGGATAATTTCTTTGTCATTTCCAATCAACAACATATCATCCACATATAAGACCAAATAAATAACATGGTCACCAATTAATTTAAAATAAACATAGTGATCCTCCTTGCTTCTGGTGAATCCAAGTCCCTGTATATATGTATCAAATTTTTGATACCACATCCTTGGTGACTGTTTTAACCCATACAAAGACTTCTTCAACCTGCATACTAGTTCTTTCTTACCCTTCACCATAAAGCCTTTAGGTTGCTTCATGTATATCTCCTCTTCTAGATCATTGTGAAGAAATTTTGTCTTCACATCCATCTGTTCTATCTCAAAATCAAATGCAGCAGCAACAGATAAAAGTAATCTAAAAGAAGTAACTTTGGCAACAGGAGAAAAAATATCACCAAAATCAATTCCCGGCACCTAGGAATAACCTTTTTCTACCAATCGAGCTTTGTATTTCTCCACCTTTCCTTCTACATTCATGTTCTTCATAAACACCCATTTGCTCCTATTGGGCTTCCTTCCAGTCGGCAACTCCACCAGATCCCATGCCTCATTTTTATGCAAGGATGTCATTTCATCAACCATAGCCTCCTTCTAGATTTTTCCATCCTCTGAATCTACTACCTCCCTGACAGTTCTGGGATCATCATCAGTTATAGTTAAAGAAAAATTTGAACAGAAAGCAGATGGACTATACCTTTCTGGTTGTCTTCTTTCCTAAGTTGATCTTCTCACAGCTGGAGTCTGTGGCTCTTCCTCTTCTGAATCTTCTTCTTCTGTAGAGTCTGATTCATACTTCTTTAGCTCAAAATCTATCTTCTCGGGTTCCTTTGGTATGAATTCATGTTTAACAACATCTTTCACCTCTCTAAACACCACATCTTGGTTCTACACAACCTTCCTTGTTTCTGAGTTCCAAAGCTTGTAACCTTTTAAACCAACCTTATACCCAATAAAGATGCACCTTTCAGATTTATTATCCAACTTGGTCCTTTTCTTCTTTGGAACATGTACATATGCATCACATCCAAATATCTTTAGATGTGAAATAGAGGGTTTGCTTGTATCCATACTATGTGAAAGTCTTTATTAACATCGATGAAGTGATCTTAACTAAATAGCATGTACTTCACTTTCCACCTGCATCCTTGTCCTAACTCCGATGAAGCACATTTCAAGCATGTTTCTTGCCTTTCCATCAAGAAATTACCATTCTTCTTACAACTCCACTGTTGTGTGTATGGAGTAGTCTTCTACCATGCTATACCACACTTCTTACAAAACTCTTCAAATTCCTTCTTGCAGAACTCCCCACCATTATCTGTCCTCAACACCTTTATCTTCTTCTCTGTCTAGTTTTCCACCAGAGCCTTAAATTCTTTAAATCTATCAAAGACTTTAGATTTATTCCTCAAGAAATATATCCATGTATTCCTTGAGAAGTCATCTATGAATGAAACATAGTACACAGACTTTCCTAATGATGGAACTGACACAAGTCCAAACACATCACTGTGCACAAGTTCTAATATCTTGTTTTCCCTCTTAGCACTAGAAGAAAAACTCACTTGATTCTAATTCCCATATACAAAATGTTAAATCGAAATCCAGAGAGTAATTAGACATAACTTCTACCATACCATTTCTATGCAGTATCAGAAGGCCCTTCTCTCCAATATGTCCAAGCCTTTGATGCCATAGCATGGTATTTTCTCCAGAGACAGCTAGGATTTTCATTCCACTTTCAGGAACCACAGAACTGTTACACCCATCAATAACAGTGCTACCTTGTAGCTTGTACAGACTTCCAGTCCGAACTCCCCGCATTAATACCAGTGCTCCCCAGACCATCTTGCAGGCATCTTTCTCGAACATTGTTTTTACACCTGCATCATCCATCTTGCTTATAGAAATCGTATTTCTAGCCAATGTAGGAATATACAGAACGCCAAGAAGTGTTCTAATCCTTCCACCTTGTAGCTTCAGCTTGACCTTTCCACGTCTGACGATTTTTGCCTTCCTATCATCCCCTAGGAAGACATCACCACCATCATATTTCTCATACTCACAGAACCACTCCCGATTGGGAGTGAAGTGAAAGGATGCACCTGAGTCAATCAACCATGACTCATGATCTACATGTGTATTTGAAGAAGAAACCAAATACACATCCCCACCTTCATCCGAGGTGGTTTTTGCCTCTGCAGAAGGAGCATCATCAGATCCCTTTCCTTTCTCAGGAGCTTTAGATTTTCACTCCCTTTTGTAGTGCCCTTCCTTTCCGTATTTCCAGCATACCTTTACAAACTTTCCAGGAAATTTATATCTCCCTTTAGATTTAGATATCCCACTCGAAACCTTATTCTTGTTTCTGTTTTGGGATCTTCCTCATATAGATAAGGCATCTCCATTCTGGCCCTCCATATTTCTCCGTCTCATTCCCTCCGACAGCAAGGCTGAGACAATGTCATCAAAATTCAAGGTAGTTTTATTGCTACCTATTGCAATAACCAGACTATCCCACAAGTCTGGTAGAGAACACAACAAACTGATGCACTTATCTTCATCTGAGATTTTAATATCAACAGATGACAGGTGACTTACCACAGTATTGAAGGTGTTCAGATGCTCTGTCACCGAGTCTCCATCCTTCATCCTCAGGTTATATAGCTTTTTCTGCAGGAACAACTTATTCACTAGAGACTTAGATTGGTACAAAGTCCCAATTTTTTTCCCACAAATTCTTCATCATAGCTTCCCCAAATACATTCAACAATACTGAATCTAAGACACACAGTCGTATTGTGCTCTTAGCCTTCCGATCCATTTTCTCCCTGTCTTCATCTAACATTGCCATTGGTTTAGTACCTGGATCTACCATTATCCACTGATCTTTATCCACCAGCAGACCCTCCTTCTTGAGCTTCCACAACTAAAAAATTTGACCATTAAATTTCTCGATCTCTATCTTTTCGCCGCTCGCCATCTTCTTTCATTACAAGAATCAATCCCGCAGATCTCCCACTGAACAGGGTCTACCTCAGGCCCAAGAAAAAAACCCTTAGCAGTAAAGGTGTCCCCTTGAAGCCGAAATAGCTCTGATACCAAATGTAGGTTTTAACCCTGAACAAAAATTATCTACACACAAATATTATAACAGAAAATAAACAATAGCGAGATCATAAAACATAAAACAGATAAACATAGAGATTTTCCCCTGGATCCCAAATCGGGACGACCAGCTTGATATTTTCATTATATTCCTTTTAGTGTTACAAGACATATATATACATGTTGAAGCATACATAAACCATAATCCATTAACCATGGATTAGAACATACCGTAGTTCCCTTGACAGGATCTAAAAAAATACCAGGGGCCGAAAACCATCGTCCCCCAAAACCATGTGCAAAACCATGGGCACGGACTACCCATCGGAAATTAAGGACCAAAAAAATTTTCTTCGGGGCACTGCCCCAAACCTTGACAGGGGGGGCTACCGGCCCCCCCTGTGACCCCCCCGTTGCACCCAGCGTAAAGTGGGGGCTATCTCCCCCCCTCTTACCCCCCCATGTGTGATTAGTCGTGGAAAGAATATAACACATACCCAATAGAGAAATAATTAAATAAATCATTATTTCTTTGATTTTCCTCTATGAATAATTAATTTTTTGGGTGTGTGTTATATTCTTTCCACGAATAGTCCCACATGCGGGGGGGGTTGCAAGGGGCATGACAACCCCCCTGTCCAAGGGTTCAGAAGGTGAGGGTATCCCCCTAAACGGGGTCCAGGGCAGTGCCCTAGGAAATTTTTTTGGACCCTATTTTAGGTGGGTGAACATACCTATGGTTTTGTGCAAGGGTTTTGCACATGGTTTTTGGGCATGGTGGTTTTCGGCCCCTGGTATCTTGTAGATCCGATAAAGGGAACTACGATTATGTTCTTATCCAAGGTTAATGGATTGGGGTTTATGAAAGCTTCGACATGTATATACATATGTGTGTGTTGTAACACTAGAATGAATAAAATGAAAATCAAGCTGGTTGTCCCGATTTGGGATGTAGGGGAAAAATCTTTGTGTATATCTATTTTTGTTTTATTTAGGAATTATTTTGAAGATAATTTTTGTATAGGGTTAAAACCTAAATTTGGTATCATATTTTTTTTCGGTTTTAAGGGGACACCTTTACTTTTGAGGAGTTTTTGCTCAGGCCTGTGGTAGACCCTATTCAGTGAAAGATCTACAGGATCGATTCTTGCGGTGAAATAATATGGTGACCAGTGGAAAGATAGAGATCGAGAAATTTAATGGTCAAAGCTTTGAGTTGTGGAAGCTCAAGATGCAGGACTTTTGGTGGATAAATATGAGTGGATCATGGTAGATCTATGTATTATACCAACAAAAATTTCAAATGAATATTGGGTGAAGATGGATTCGAAGGAAAAGAGCACAATACGGTTGTTTATCTCAGATTCAGTATTTTTGAATGTATCTAGGTTACCTATGTAAAATACGTTGTGGGTCAATTTAGGAAAGTTTTTCCAATCTAAGTCTCTAGTGAATAAATTGTTCCTACAAAAAAAGTCGTATAACCTGAGGATTAAGGATGGAGAATCGGTGACAGATTATCTGAACGCCTTCAATACGGTGGTAAGTCAATTTTCATATGTTGATATTGAAATATCAGATGAAGATAAGTGCATCATTTTTTGTGTTCTCTACCATATTCGCGGGAGAGTCTGGTTATTGCAATAGGTAGCAATACAACTACCTTGAATTTTGTTGAAATTCTCTCAGCCTTGCTATCGAAGGAAATGAGACGGACAAATACGGAGGGTTGGAATGGAGATGCCTTATCTATATGAGGAAGGTCCCATAACAAAAACAAAATAAGTTTTTGAGAGGGAGATCTAAATCTCCGGGAAAGCCTCTAAAGGTGTTCTAGAAATGCGGAATGGAAGGGCACTTCAAAAATGACTGCAGATCTACATCTTCTGAGAAAGGAAAGGGATCTGATGATGCTCCTTCTACAGAGGAAAAAGGTACCTTAGATGAAGGTGGGGATGTGTATTTGTATTCTTCTTCAAATACACATGTATATCATGAGGCATGGTAGATTGAATCGGGTGAATCCTTTCACTTCACTCCCCATATTGAGTGGTTCTGCGAGTATGAGAAGTATGATGGTGGTGATGTCTTATTAGGGGATGATAGGAAGGCCAAAATCATCAGACGTGGAAAATTATTGCTGAAGATTCAAGGTGGAAGGATTAGAACACTTCCTGGTGTTCTACATATTCTTGCATTGGCCAGAAATCTGATTTTTGTAAGCAATAAAGATGATGCAGGTGTAAAAAATGGTTTGTGGAGCATTGACATTAATGCTAGGAGTTTGGATTGGAAATTTGTACAAGCATTAGGTTAGCACTATTATTGATGGGTGCAACAATTCTATTGTTCCTGAAAGTGGAGCAGAAAACCTAGCGATCTCTGGAGAAAATCCATGCCATGGCATCAAAGGCTTTAACATATTTGAGAGAAGGGCCTTCAGATGCTGCATGCTAATGGTATGGTAGAATTTATGTCTAATTTCTCTCGGGATTTCGATTTATGTGAATATTGTGTATATGGGAAGTAGAATCGTGTGAGTTTTCCTTCTAGTGATAAGCAGGTGAATAGGATATTAGAGCTTGTGTAGAGTGATGTGTTTGGACTTGTGTCTATTCCATCACTCGGTAAGTCTATGTAGTATGTTTCATTCATAGATGACTTCTCAAGGAATACATGGATATATTTCTTGAGGAAGAGTTATGAAGTCTTTGATAGATTTAAAGAATTTAAGACTCTGGTGAAAAACCAGACAGAGAAGAAGGTAAAGGTGTTGAGGACAGATAATTGTGGAGAGTTCTGTAAGAATGAATTTGAAGATTTCTGTAAGAATTGTGTTATAGCACGATAGAAGACTACTCCATACACACCTCAGCAAAACAGAGTTGTAGAAAGAATTAACATAACATTGATGGAAAAGGAAAGAAGCATGCTCAATGGTACGAAGTTAGGATAGGAATTCTGGGCAGAGGCAGTGGAGACTCCATGTTACCTAGTTAATAGATCACCTTCATCATTGTTGGAGGATAAGACTCCACAAGAGGTATGGACTAGTAAGAATCCCTCTCTTTCACATCTGACCGTATTTGTATGTGATGCATATATACATGTTCCAAAGGAGAAAAGGACCAAGTTGGATAATAAATCTGAAAGATGCATCTTCTTTGGGTATAAGGATGGTTTAAAGGGTTATAAGATTTGGAACCCTGAGACAAGGAAGGTAGTGTACAGTCAAGATGTGGTGTTTAAAGCATTGAAAGATGTTGTTAAACATGAATTCCTAAAAAGGGAACCTGAGAAGATAGAGTTTGAGATAAATGAGGATGAATCAGAATCTAAAATAGAACAATATTCAGAAGAGGAATAGCCACAAAATCCAGTTATAAGAAGATCAGTTTGGGAAAAAAGGAAGCGAGAAAGGTATAGTCCATCTAGTTTATGTTCAAAATTTTCTTTAACTGTCACTGATGATGATCCCAGAACTATCAGAGAGGCAGTGGATTCAGAGGATGTAAAACTTTGGAAGGACGCCATGGTTGATGAAATGGAATCCTTGCACAAAAATGAGGCATGGGATATGTTGGAGTTGTCAGCTAGAAGGAAGCTTATCGGGATAAAATGGGTGTTTAAGAAGAAGATGAATGTAGAAGGAAATGTGGAGAAATACAAAGCTAGGCTGGTAGCAAATGTTTATTTCCAGGTGTCGAGAATTGATTTTAGTGATATTTTTTCTCATTTTGCCAAGGTTTCTTCTTTTAGATTACTTTTATTTATTATTGTTGCATTTTATTTTGAGGTAGAACATATGGATGTGAAGACAACATTTCTTCACGGGGATCTAGAAGAGGAGATCTACATGAAGAAACCTAAAGGCTTTATGGTGAAGGGTAAGAAAGAACTGGTATGTAGGTTAAAAAATTCTTTGTATGGGTTGAAAGAATTGTTGGGGCCCTTGTTTTTGTTTAAGTTTTGAATTTTGAACTTGGACTCTTTTTGAGTTGCGGAGGAAATACACACAGCTAACGCGACCGCACCGCGCGACCAGGAGTTGCGGAGCTAACAAGGCGGTGTGGAAGCACTTGATAACTGGAGATAGAACAGCGATAAGTACAGATGAAAGAGATACAGCAGAGAACAGGAAGTAGAACATGCAGATATCAGAAGAGAAGTCGGGAAAAGCCAGAGCAAAGACGCAGAGAAGCCGCCAGTCGCGGCGAGCGGGTGAATAAAAGGCAATCACCCGGCTACAGAAGAGGATGGTTGGTTGATTGGTTGATCGGTTGCTGTTGCGGGATGATTGAATGCGGAAGCAGCCGCGAAGAAATCAGACTTGTTCTCGCAATTGGTTTCTACTCTCTATGTTTTGTATTCTCTGTTCTTAGATTCATCTGTATCTGATATATGGGTTATCAGAGAAGGAAGCTGTGTAATCTTGTATTTGGCTGAAGACTAATGAAAAGAAGGATTGTTGTCTTTATGTTTATGTGTTATGATGTGTTTACCATGCTTTAAAATTTTTAAGTTGCGACTGTCAATATACTTGATTGGTGATCTCGCATGAATATCCTGGTATATGTAACGGATTCTCTTTCTTTCTATGGTTGCGGGTTTATTCCTCGTCTGTGATTTCTTCCCCTTTCCCATGTGGTCACGGCACGCCTCGGGTGAGACGCTCTGTTCTTCCCGAACAGGGTGAAAATGCCGGCGTGTTACTAGACTACACCGGACCCTTGTTGGCCACAACCCTGTGAGCCTGGGTCTTGGCCGCGAGACCTTATTTTTCGCCAACAAATGGTTCCGTTGCCGGGACCCGCATGTTCTGAGGGGATCTAGATCATGGTCTCGAGGATCTTTGAAGGAGCAATGCGGCGATGGTGGGATGATCATCTCGACCATTTTATTACTCAGCAGGCGGAGCTGATCAAGAAAAAGGAGGCGGTGGTCAGAGAGCTTGTTCTTTTCTCTGACTCAGCTAGCGATACGTACGAAATTTTCTGGGGAAGGTTTCCCACGGATCTTTACAACTGGTTGCGGAGGTTACAAACGAAGGCGGCCCAAGAAGGCTTGCGGAAGATAAACCGCAGGTGGGCGCACGAAGACTTGGTGGCGCTACACCGGGTAGATACCGAACTATCCCGCGCAGTGGAGTTTTGGGTAAAGACCACGTTGGAAGGATACGTTGTGGAGTTTGCCGCTGAGTGCTACCAATCTTTCTCAAAGGCTGAGGTTGTGTTTCACTCAGGGCTGAGGGGAAAACTGCTGAAGGAAATTCCGCTGTGGATCAAAGCCCTAATGGTGGACGAAGGGTTGATTGAATTCCACAAAACGAGTATGGAAGCGTAAACCACCCGTGCTGGGGGAAGGATTGAGGGGACCGATGCTGTGTAGACTGTAGGAGTAGGGAACGGGGGATGGACGTTGAGGCCGCATGCAAGTTGCGGGAGTTACGTGCACATCGGCGGGCACAAATCGCCGATAGGTGGTGAAGAAGGGTAATGAGAGACTTGAAGAGAAGGGAGATTGAGAAGAAGAACCAGAAGGAGGCGCCTCAGAGGACAGGAACCATGGGATTGGATACCCGAACAGGAGACGGGACAGCAGCAGACGTACAGCGGGTGCATGGGAGCCCGAGGATGCGAGAAAGAGCAGTAACGATTAACACGGATAAGGAAAAGATGCAGCCCGAAGAAAGTTCCGATGATGAATGGTACGACGTGATGCAGCAGATGTTTCAGGATCAGACGGCACCCACCCCTCCAGGCAGCCCTACGTCCCACCTTCTACATGGCCAGGATCCCGACCTTCCCCTGGTACTTTATCAACCTTTAAGAAATATTTTTGTTTAGTTACAAGCTTTAAGTCAGTTATCTAGAAGTTCAGCGGCGCCGGTAACGCCCAGTAGCAGCAGCGTTACGAGTAGTAATTTTTTCCCTAGCGGGACCGTTACGCAACCAGGACCTGGAGGTTTTATCTTGGTTAATTCACCACCGGTATACATGGTTGGATCTTTCACTCGGTACCTAGAGTTCTCTGGCCGGGGAAACGACGATGTAGAACAACACTGGTATCTGTGCGAAGCCATCTGGAGGGCTCGACAGACACCGGATGCAGGGAAGTTGATAGAGTTTCAAACCACGCTCAGAGAGAGAGCTCTGCGGTGGGTCATCAAGTGGTCTGAAGCGCACCCTAATCCTGTAATTGCGGACGTAAAGCGGGATTTTGTCCGCGAATTCAAGCTCCCCCAGACGGATCAGCAGGGTCTGTCCGAGCTATGGGAAATTAAGCAGAAGGAAGGCGAGACCGCATGGGAGTTGATACGGCGATTCAAGGACGCGATCGGGAAACTGAGCTACCCGATCGATCCAAACCACCAGAGGGACTGGTTCATCAAGGCTCTACTTCCCTTGACGCGAACCCCTCTCACTCAGCAGAAGATTGATAATCTGCAGGATGCTCTCGAGCAGGCCATGAAGATTGAAGCCATGGCGGGATACCCCCAGGAATACAGGGGGGGGCTGGCTCCGCAAGACCCTTCGCTGATAGGGTTGCAACATCAGATCACTAGTTTAACTGAAAAGCTCAAAGAAATTCAGCCAGCAAGACCAGCGCGACCGAATGTTTGGTGTACTCATTGCCTGGTCGAGGGGCACGTCGCAACCGAATGTCCTCGGTTGCGCGGCGCGGGAGTTGGACCCTCAGTTGCGGTTATCCAGGGGGGGCCACCACCAGGGGGCGGCACGGAAATGAATCCGCAGGGGGTATACCAGACGCAACAGGCCTTTGCGGGGTTTCCACCGCAACCGGGGTCCTCCAACCCAGAGTACTGTGAAATCTGCCGAACGATCGGACATCCTCCTCGGATGTGCCCGATATTACAAAAGTACTCCACGGTGCCGAATAATGTATATTGCGAATTTTGTGTGTCCACGACGCACAACACAGAGCAGTGCAGGGCGTTAGACGCACTTGCGGATCGACTGGATCGGCCCTCGTACCGGGTCAACGAGGCCGCAAGGAGCAGAGGTGGCGGCATGCGGGGAGGCCGAACAGGAGGACGCGGGCCGGTAAAATGCTACAACTGTGACCAGGAGGGTCATGTGGCTCGAGAATGTCCCCTTCCGCGACGACCCTGGTGCTCCCAGTGCCGGGTCAACGCCCACGCCACTGAAGACTGCCCAGAACTCATTAAAAAGTGGGAAGAGCGGGCGCGGCAGAGGGCCACGAATCTGATAGGCTCAGAACCACGAGGGGTCGCAACCCCTGACATGCAGAATGTTGCGATAATAACGAGAGGCGAAAAGAAGACTGGTGAGGATGCCCACGAGAAGGAGCCGGTACGAGTGGTGAGGCCGGCATCCCCGAAGAAGTTGATTCGGCCCGAGGTGCAGAAGAAGTACTTTCAGGAGGCGGTTGAGGCATTCGCCCAGTTGCGAAAGGAAGGAGGGCTGGAGGAGTCCCAGCTGCCGGAAACCAGGGATCAGAACGCCGCAGATGCTGTAGTTGCGGACTGGCTCCGGCTGTTTCTCAGGATTGTTGATGACACCGTGCTGCGGCAGCAGCTCAGACAGGTATTGGACGGAGCGCTGCAGGACCGGGCAGAACCCAGAAACTTGGTGGACACTACGCCTCAATCCGTGCAGCGTGTCAAGCGAAACAAGCAGCGAACGGGCAAAGAATTTCGACTTAACACACAGATCGCAGGATTCCAAATCAGCGATACAATGTTGGACCTGGGGTCCGACGTCAACATATTGCCGCGAAAGACATGGGAGGCTCTTGGAAAGCCCCGGCTCGCCTATTCCCCGATCCAACTCAGAATGGCGAACCAGTACTGTATTTTGCCAATTGGCCGACTCGAGGGTGTCGAGGTTGATGTTGCGGGGGTAAAGACCTATGCCGACTTCGAAGTTATTGATATCATGGGCGATAAGGACCCCTATCCTGCTTTACTTGGCATTGATTGGGCTTTCGAGAACTATGCGATCATCGATCTCAAGAAGGAGATGATGATTTTCGAGGATGGGGAAGTACGGGTGACTCAGCCTCTCGACCCGTATCAGGGACCGCAATACACAGAACCGGTGGATAGTCGGGAGGACGCTCAGATGATGGACCACCTCTATCAGATGACCGCCGGAAGGCGGGAAGATTATATCAACCCGACCGCAACAGGATCTATCAGTTGGCGGAGTGTGCAGAGCTCGGAACTTGGATCCGAGCTTGCGTGGGAAGATTGGCAGCAAGGGGGATACGAGACCACCACGCGGCGATGTGCCGCCATCGCGCAGGTCCGGTGGGTGGGGACCGAGATCCGCGGGTACCCCACTTTGTCAAACATGCAAGCAGTGAATACTTTTATCCTCAAGGTGGAGGACCGGGTCCCAGAAGAATGCCGGATACCCCTGATGAATGTGGCTCTGAAGTCAACGTCAGGACGATGGTGGAACAATCACCGCAACACTCTGTTGCGATGGGAGCTGGTGGCGGATGCCTTGCGGGCACGCTTCAAAGAGGATGAAGGGCCCGGTATTACACTTAAGCACCATGGCGACTCAGACCCACGACAGCACTTGCGGGCGTGCGAGGAACAGTGGCGCAACGCCAGGTACCCTGAGGAGTTATGGGTCCACAGATTTATACACTCCCTGGGTACAATCCCCCAGGCCTGGTACCTAGCAGAAGAGCGGAAACGGGGAACCCGCTCTTGGCAAGCAGTTGCGAATAAGTTCGTCCAGAGTTTCTCATTCGAAGGGGAGACGGCACAGGAATCTCAGGCCCTACAAGCCATTAAGGAGGTTCTGTTTTTCCGCCAGCCCGAGCCCAATAAGGGACCGGTGGCGTCACGCTCAGGGGTGAAGAGCGAGTTGGTTTGCCAACGGGTTGACGGCGAACCAGGGGACGACAGTTTGGAGGACCTGAGGCATCTCCATTTTGACGAGAAAGAGGGCGAGCGGAGTGTCCGCGACGAGCCAACGACAGAAGGAGTCCATTTGCAGCCCCTAAAGACAAAGAAGCTGAACATAGGAACGGAGGAGAAACCGAAACTGGCAACAGTGGGAGATTACTGGGACGCGGAGACGACCAGGGAAATTTTCAGCCTCCTTCGGGAGTATGAAGACCTATTCCCATCTTCAATTGCGGATCTGAAGGGGATCAAAGGGGATTTGGGTGAGATGCGCATCACCCTGAAACCAGGAGCGAGGCCGGTCAAGCACTGACCCTACCGATTAAATCCACGCATGAAAGAAAAAGTAAAGATGGAGATCGATAAAATGCTGGCTGCAGGGCTCATCTTTCCGGTAGAGGAAGCGGAATGGGTAAGTCCCATTGTCATCCAGAACAAGAAGGATAAAGCAGAGATTCGGGTCTGCGTAGATTATCGGAGTTTGAACAATGCTTGTATTCACGATCCGTTTCCCACTCCCTTCAGCGACGAAGTACTAGATCATGTCGCGGGAAACGAAGCTTACTCTTTCACGGATGGGTTTTCGGGCTACCAGCAGGTGCGCATCGCTGAAGAGGACAAGGCAAAGACAACATTCACCACCGAGTGGGGATCATTCGCATACCATGTCATGCCGTTTGGACTGAAGAACGCACCAGCCGTGTTTTCCCGGATTGTTATTGCTGCTTTCCGGGAGTATATTCACAAATTCCTGAAAGTCTATATGGATGATTGGACCGTTTGCAGTTTGCTGAAGAAACACGCCTCCCTGTTGCGTGTTATGTTCGATCGGTGTCGCCAGCTGCAGATTTCCTTGAATTTGAAGAAATGTATTTTTGCAGTACCATTCGGCACACTCTTGGGTCACGTGGTGTGTAAGCAAGGGGTCTGCGTTGATCCCGCCAAGGTCGCGGTTATTGTCCACATGGAGGCCCCCGAGAACGTGAAACAGTTGCGGGCATTGCTCGGGCACACTGGATACTACAGGCGTTTTATCCGCAACTACGCCAAAATCACTGCCCCTCTGGAGAAACTGTTGCGGAAGTCAGAATCTTTTGAATGGACAGTAGAGTGCAGGAAGGCACTGGACACATTGAAAGAGAAATTGGCGACGGCACCCATTCTCGTTCATCCAAACTGGGATAAGCAGTTCCATGTGCACATTGATGCGTCCGGGATTGCACTTGGCGCCGTATTAGCGCAACCCGGGGAGACTACAGTTGACCACCCGGTATATTTCGCCAGCCGACGCCTATCTAATGCGGAGAAGAATTATACCACGACCGAGCGGGAGGCGCTGGCAATGGTGTACTCTCTCCAGAAGTTCCGTCACTACCTCCTGGGCGGGAAGTTTACATTTTTTACGGACCATTCGGCCTTAAAATATCTGGTCAATAAACCTGTGTTGGAAGGAAGGATTTGCCGGTGGCTTCTCCTTTTTCAAGAGTTTACGTTCGATGTAATTGTCAAACCGGGCCGGCTAAATGTCGGGCCTGATCATTTATCCAGACTAGAGTCGGGGGAAAACGATGGTCCGTTGGATGATCAGCTTCCGGATGCTGATCTGTTTCGCATTGAAGCGGTTCCAGACTATCTGGCTGACATTGCCACATATCTGACCACAGGACAGTGCCCCGAGGATTACACGCCGCTTCAGAAACGCCACTTGGTCGTCCGAGCGGCCGACTATCAATTGATCGCAGGGCAGCTGTACAAGCTGGGCCTGGATGAGGTGTTGCGCAGGTGTGTTCTTGACCATGAACGGGAAGCGGTGATGTGGGAATGTCACAGCAGAGTTGCGGGAGGACACGTGGGGGCTAAACCCACCGCAAGGAAGGTACTTCAAGCTGGTCTATGGTGGCCGACGGTGCATGCAGATTGTAAGGCCTACGTGAAACGTTGCGATATTTGTCAGAGGACGGGACGGCCTTCGCACAGAGATGAGCTTCCGCTACACCCCGTGCATGTGTTGCGGCCATTTGAGAAGTGGGTTGTCGACTTTGTAGGGCCCATTGCACCAGTTGCTCGCCATTCCAAAGCTCGGTACATCATTACGGCGACTGATTATCTCACGCGATGGGCGGAAGCAGCAGCAGTACGCGACTGCTCCGCTGAGACCGCTGCTCGGTTCATCTTTGAAAACATCATCAGCCGCTTTGGCTGCCCACGCAGCCTGACCAGTGATCAAGGCACGCATTTCATTAATGCCACGATCAAGTCGCTCCTGGAGACATTTATGATACAGCATCATAAGAGCAGTCCATACCACCCGCAGGCTAATGGCACGGTGGAAGCCTTCAACAAGATTCTGGAGAAGGGTTTGACGAAAATCTGCAACGCTCGGCGGGACGATTGGGATGAGCGGATACCAGCGACATTATGGGCTTACCGGACCACGGTAAAACGTTTGACAAACCAGACGCCGTTCCAGCTGGTGTACGGCCGGGAAGCTGTGATTCCCGCCGAGTTCACAGTCCCCAGCCTTCTGATCGCAACGTCCCTTCACTTCTCAGAGGATGAGTCGCTGCAGGAACGACTCCACGAGCTGCAAAAGCTAGACGAAGCTCGGTTTCTTGCGGAATTCCATCAGAAGGTTCAGAAGGCCAGACAGAAAGCATGGCATGACCGCCACATCAAGACTAAAACTTTCCAAGTTGGCGGCAAGGTTCTTTTGTACGACAGCCGGTTCCAGAAGTTTCCAGGCAAGCTCCAGACGCATTGGCTGGGACCGTACTTTGTTCTCGAGATCCGCGACTCAGGAGCCGTTCGATTGGCACAATTAGACGGTTCAGTTCTTCCGGGATGGGTGAATGGCGCACGCCTGAAGCCCTACCAGGAGTAGGTACCTTCTCTCTTTCCATCAATAACTCTCGCAACCGAGAGCACCCGTAGCGTAGCGTAGTTGAATAACTCTCCCGCAACCGGGATGAGCATAGTTAGTCATTTCCATTTCTTTACAGTTAGTCAAATAAACCGTCAGTTGCGGCATCCATACCGCAACAGACCATGGTCGGAGCGGGCCAGTCTAGCGTGTCGCAACGCCAGTCCAGCGTGGCGGCGCGCCATCCCAGTAGGACGCCGCTCCCAGTCCAGCGTGTCCTGCACGAAGGATCTGTCCTCGTGCCAGCGTCAGTCCAAGTCATAACCGTCAGTCCTTTTGTCAGTCCGTAGGATAGCTCAGATTTTGGTCATAAATTCCCTTAATGGACAGTAATCATACCGTAATCATTCCCCATCAGCCGCAGTTCTCTCCGCTGTCGGGTACGCCCATCTTCCAAAGCCGCCATCAGCAACTGTCAGATTACACACAGGCCCGCGATTGATCACACGATTATCGCAGGCAAGCATGATAGCAAAAATTAAATGCCGTTATGGAGTCTCATCAACCCCGCGCGTGCCAGCGGATGGCCCAATTTTGCATGAAGGCTATCGGCGCCGGGATGACGGACCAATTCAGTTTGGAAACTTCAGCGACTCCCGAGCATTTGCAGCCTCCGAGCACTCAGAACTTAGCAGGGAACTCCAGACGAATCCTCCAGGTCTATCAGAGGCGCGCAAAGATGCCGAGAGCTGTTCTCTCTGTCCCGGAACTGGTGCTGGATCAGAGAATTCACAGGCTCGAACTATCACTGGTCGGCAAGTACGACAATGCGCCCTGCATGGACGCTAACTTGTCCGACCCGGCTGAGTTTCCCCATCTGCATTGGCAGACGTTCATGGAACACCGCTATACACCAGGGAGCAGCTCTAACAGTCGGATGAAGGACAAATTCCGGGGTCTTCAACAGTCGACGTTGATGAATTTACGCAGTCTCCCTGTCTTCGGCACTACTGGTCCAGTTCTGCAATGCACCCGGTTTCTCCTCAGTCGGGTGCAGAACGGGTCTCTATGGTTGAACGAGGAGATTCCAATCCATGTAGCAGATATTAGTCGACTTACGGGGCTGTGTCAATTTGGGGCAGATGTTTCCTCTGCAGGGCAGACGGCCTCCAAGCGCGCCCGGAAATCAGCCGAGGCGGACCTATACACCAAATATGGTACTCGCCGAGGTGGCAAGGGTGCCAAGATCGACTTGATCAATGTACCAGAAATCCGGTTTGCTTGCTATCTGATAGCGAGCAAGACCATGCGCCATTACACCCAGGGCGAGTGCACATTGGACACCATTTCTATTGCGGAGCACTGCGTCAAGGGGGCCCGATTGAATTGGAGCGCGTTCGTGCTGAAGGAACTCTTCGCGGCCTGCGAAGACAATTACAGACGGACCACCAGTTTTATCTACGGCTACTTGCTCCTCGCCTTCGCCATGTGGAAATGGCATGTTCCTCCGATACGGACACCAGCGGAACTCAACGGGGGCCAACCGTTCGCGATGCGATACTCCCCCTGGCAGGTGTCCACGGCCCCCAACAGCAAGCAGGTGAACGCGGAGGCGTTCCGCGAATGGTACGGGATGATGGTCGCTGTGGTGGCCTCTACGCAGCGGGTACCCCGGAACCTGCTGGATGAATACAGCGAACAAGTGTGGTTTGGCATCAGCCATAATCACACTTTCATCCAGCCGGCTTGTGTCCCGCACCACACATTTCACATGGCGCCCTTGCGGTTTCAGCTGACCGACAGTATCTTCCACAGAGAGGTTCTATCATGGCCAGGGGTCGTTCGGCACGTTCAGGATGGAGTCATCCGATATAACTTTGATGGGATGCGGGCTGCCCAGCAGCCTGCCGCGACCAGTGCCGGCGGATCTTCCACAGTTGCGGTAGCGACAACCACAGAGGCAGCAGGGAGCGCAGCGACCCTGCCCGAAGCGTTGGTCCCCATTGTGGAGCATATGAATGACCAGGTCCGAAGACTCAACGTGGCCACCCAGGTTGTTTCTAGTACCGCCCCTATATTTCCTTCGTTTAATGAATTTCTTCTTAACCGGTCACTTGGTCTCTCCCACACTGCTTCCCTCACTTCCCCAATTCCCACTTCCCTGTTCACTTCTGCCACCCCCATCATCACGACAATGGGTGAGCCGGGGCCCGAACCCGATTCCTCTGGGCCACCCCCTCCCAAGCGGGCCCGTATTGCAGATCCCGGGGTGGACCTTACGGAGGATGATCCGCCAGTCACGCCGCCCACAGCTACCTTGATCCCGGAGGAACCGCTGATTGACCCAGCGGATTTCCTCAACCTTCGTTTCCCTCCCTCCTCGGTAACTCCATCCACCGCCCCCTCCACCAGCAGACCACACGCCACTTCCTCCAATCCGTTCACTTCCTCAGCCACTGTGTCCGATTCCTTGATCCGGGACCTCTTCGGCGGTGACCACGGGGCGGAGGTCACCTCCAGTACTGCCGCGGTGGTACCTTCTGTTGACCCCGTGGCCACGTCCCAGGAGCCGATTGCCACTACATTTGTTCAGCCAGACAGAGTTGGGGTTGATTCCATCAGCCCTTCCACAGCGCCAACCACACAGCAGGACCGGCCAGAGCCTGATATGGCCACTTCGGTACAACAACAGACGCCGGTCCACCTTCCAGAGACTGCAGGCCGAGCAGCGGCCGAAGGACCGCTGTTACAGGAACCAACGCCTCAGCAGGATGCCCCGCGCACAACGACTGCAGCACAACTGAGTCCAGCCCAGTTATTTCTGCTCATTCAGCGGGCGGCCGGCCAGGCCGAGCAGATTCATGCAGAACTACAGCGGCGAGGCACTGAGCAGGGGAACCAGATCACGGCGCTTACTGAACAGCGCAATCAGCTACTGCAGGAGAAGACCTACCTCCAGGAACAGGCCGACATTGTGAATCAGGCGCTTTCCAGCGTCTGGCCGGAGGCACGGGCTCACCATGCTCCACTCCCTGCTCACATCGAACAGGACAACCTAGCCTTACAGGCTCGCCAGCTCGAGGATATCTTCACCACCATTTGCAGAGAGAACCAGGAACTACAAGCGGCGTTGGCCGCGCGGCCTACCCTACCAGATCCACCCGTTGATTATTCAGGACCGGTCACTGCCAAACAGGCACAGGCAGTCGATCTACAAGAGACTCTCCATTCCACGACAGCAGCGGCTTCGGCCCTTCTACGAAGCTTGCAGGAGTGCTCCCTCGCACTGACAGTCAAAACGCAGCCCATTGTTTCTCAACTGCAACAACTCGCCACCCAAATTCGGGCGACCACGGACCAGGCCAGATTGGACCAGCTCTACGCTCAGACGGACGAGTTGGAACTTCAAATGCAGACGACAGAGGCCGCATCAGCCGCAACTAAGCACATCATCCAGGAGATGCGGCCGCCCCTTCGCAGCCATGCCGAGGCAATGCATCAGCTGGACGCCACTGCCGAGTCCCAACTCACCACACTGTTCGGGGATGCACCAACGCCCATTGACGAAGCTACAGCCAACCGCATTGTTCAAGATGCTGACCTGCTTATGCAGGAATGGCAGCAAGCAGTTGCCACTTTCACAGAGCTTCGAGATGCAGCACTCCGCCGGGTCCCGGAGTTGGGGCCCTTGTTTGAATCAGCAGGTGGCGGAGTACAACAGGAAAGGGCAGCAGAAGAAAGAGCAGCAGAGCAGGGCACAGAGGCCGGTGAAGGTATGGAGGTAGAGACTGTCATTTGCGATTGACTCGCGGACGAGTCAAAGGATTGTGGTCGGGGCCTGTTGGGGCCCTTGTTTTGTTTAAGTTTTGAATTTTGAACTTGGACTCTTTTTGAGTTGCGGAGGGAATACACACAGCTAACGCGACCTCACCGCGCGACCAGAAATTGCGGAGCTAACAAGGCGGTGCGGAAGCACCTGATAACTGAAGATGGAACAGAAAGAAGTACAGATGAAAGAGATACAGCAGCAAACAGGAAGTAGAACATGCAGATATCAGAAGAGAAGTCGGGAAAAGCCAGAGCAAAGACGCAGAGAAGCCGCCAGTCGCGGCGAGCGGGTGAATAAAAGGCAATCACCCGGCTGCAGAAGGAGGAGATTGGTTGATCGGTTGCTGTTGCGGGACGATTGAATGCAGGAGCAGCCGCGGAGGAATCAGACTTGTTCTCGCAATTGGTTTCTACTCTCTATGTTTTGTATTCTCTGTTCTTAGATCCATCTGTATCTGATATATGGGTTATCAGAGAAGGAAGCTGTGTAATCTTGTATTTGGCCGAAGACTAATGAAAAGAAGGATTGCTGTCTTTATGTTTATGTGTTATGATGTGTTTACCATGCTTTAAAACTTTTAAGTTGCGACTGTCAATATATTTGATTGGTGATCTCGCATGAATATTCTGGTATATGTAACGGATTCTCTTTCTTTCTATGGTTGCGGGTTTATTCCTCGTCTGTGATTTCTTCCCCTTTCCCATGTGGTCGCGGCACGCCTCGGGTGAGACGCTCTGTTCGTCCTGAGCAGAGTGAAAATGCCGGCGTGTTACTAGACTACACCGGACCCTTGTTGGCCTCAATCCTGCGAACCTGGGTCTTGCCCACGAGACCTTATTTTTCGCCAACAAGAATCACCAAGGATGTGGTATCATAAATTTGATACCTATATACGGGGACTTGGCTCGATAGAAATGTAGAAAATTAAATAAATAATAAAACACACATAAAAATACCTGTGACAAAACATTGGCAGAAAAGGCCTGAGAGACTTATAGAATTCTTCACATATATTCTTCATTATTCAAATAATGTCATAATACAATAAATATATGAGGAAGTTGTCTCAAGATAGTGCGTCTATCTTGGACAACTTGGTTGAGAAAATATCTCAACCACACACACTAATCTAGGAGCTAAGTTAAGAAGGCCTAAAATAACTCCCAATCAAGATGAACTAACATAATCTAGAAAATTAGGCATAAAATCCTAATTTTCAAGATTTAATTAATTTAACTAACTTTGGATTTATATTTTTTTATGAGAGAGAGGCTAACATTCCCCCCCCCCTTCAATAATAAATCCAAAATAAGAATGAGGAACCATCTTCCAATTTCTCATGTTGATCCTAAAAAACAATGCCTGAAAAACCGCCAAAGCTGGATGCCCAAAAAAATGCAATCTGAAGAGACAATGAATCAGTTGCATGTCTGATTCATCTCTGAATTTTTCTTAACAACTCCATCACGTGCCAAGCTACAAAAGGATCCATCTGTCATTTGTTTGAAATCAACATGCTTTGTCCACTCACAAAAAAATTGATGATGCCCACTGGAAAATTTTCTTGTCCACTGACAAAATGTTGAAGATGCCCACTGGAATTTGTTTTGATGATGATAGCCCACTAGCTGATGATGTTGATGATGTCAAAAACAACTCACTATTGATTTTGTTGATGCTATCGGAAAATGATCATTGTTGATGCTATTGGAAAATGATCATTGTTGATGCCCACTAGCTTCTTTTATGTTTGAATGCCCACTAGCTGCTAAATATTCCCACTGGATACTTTGTTGATGTTGTCAAAACTTTTAGTTTTAAAACCACCATCAATTTCATTAACATTTTCCCCCCTTTTTCAGCTGAAAGGAGAGAAAATCTTCTGCAAATTATTCTCAAACTTCCTCCCTTCAGGTGTAGGAGTGTTGCACTGTTGTACTCCCCTGTTCAACTGCATGAAACTACCATCTTCATTTGATTGTCAGCTGAAATATGTGTGATTGAATTTTGTTGTAGAAATTATACAATATTTTGAATGTTGAAAACCATTTCCAAGGATCAATCCATTCATAATTGATCTTCAATCTTATTGGTTGGTTTTGGTTGCAGAATTTCTCTGATGAATGATCCGTCTTGCCGCAATGGTGAGAAGGATGGAAATATAAAAATGATCTTCCATATGACCTATTCTTTGAAAAAGTGCACATTTTGGTTTGACTACAACTTTGGTGTGCATGCATTTCTATTTGTATGCAACTTTCACAGAATTGGTTGATGTGATTTTTTCAAGAAAGCCTCCACTAACGAACTTGATGGGCTTTGAATAATCTAGGATACGTAAGTTGTCGTCATCTTTGACATATCCTAATCCTTATAGATTTATGTTACTTTGGATTTCTTCCCATGCCTTGATGATTGGTTTGAAAGAAATTTGAACTTGAACAAATTCGACACTTGAAGTTGTTTGGATGAATGGTTTATCATCTTTATCTATATGGTTCAAAGACTTGAAATCATCACTCTTCTCTTGCAACTCATTTATTTGTAGTTGAGACTCTAGTTGAATGAACTCAATTGTTTCATTTGTATGTTGTAGATACCTTGAAATATCATCAAGAGTTTCTTTTCTGATTTGCACCATGTATTCAACACTTGATAGGATCAAATTGGGAAGAACTTGTAACAGTTGGATGTGTTTCTCCATGTGAACTCGCTTGCTTGAATTCAGGTTCGCTTGTCTTGAACTTTATCACTTGATTTGAACTTGTTGGATGGAAGTCACTTGCTTGATTTGAATGACATGCTCCCTTGCTTTGGAATTGGCTTGATCTCTTACTTGGTGAAACGTATTTTGCTTGTTTCACGCTCATTGGAACTCACGCTCGCTTGTTGTAGATTTCAACTTGTTTGATTGTTTTTGGAATACTACATTTACTTGTGTTAGAGTTGAACTCGATTTCTTGCTTTTACTGTTGCATCAATGAACTTCACGTTAACTCTCTTGATGTTATGAATTTTGTACTGACTTGATTGTGTTTATTGTTAAAGGAAGGGTGTCAAACATTGTCGAAAATGCACCCAAAAGACAAATGACAAGTTCAAATAATATGACTCAGTTGAAGACTTATTTGACTTAATTTTATTATTTTGACCACCTTATCAATTCAAATTGGGGTGTCGGTTTCAACCAATAATGCACCCTGATAATTCAACTCAATTACAAAAATGTTTATCTGCAAGTGATACAAAAAATGTTGTTGATGTCATATTGTCTTGGAATGCTTGATTTTGTGGCATCTTTAACTTGATTATTTTGATTTCAGAATGTGGAATATGGTTGTAGAATACTTTTTTATCAACTTGGTGATGTGTTGCACAAATTTCATGTCATTGTTTGTGCTTTTGTACTTAATCTTGATTACATGAGCTTGATTACATAAGCTTGATGACTTGTATACTTAAATTTTCTTATGTGCATAAATATGTGTAATTTGTTGTGTGCCATATTACAAAGAGAGTGTAAAAAAAAAACTAGACACAAGGCATGCACATGCATTCACTACACATGGTGTACCTAAGATCCCCTTCTTCAATTTTGGGTGGATATAGGACACAAGTACCAAAAAAAATATGATTTTATTAAGATTCAAGGTACATCAATCTTCCATATTTACTACATCTTCATTAGAGCTTTCTCAAACAATGAGAATCCCACTCTTGCAAATTTTGGAAGCAAATTTCTTCAAACATTGTGTGCACTTATCGCTCTAAATAAAAAAAATAAATGACACATTATTTCTCCAAGTTACAACTTACTACTCCACTTAAAAAATAAGCACATTTGTCTCTCCAAAATTTAAAATTTAATTCACCTTTATCTCATCCAAAAATTCTATGATCACTTATGTCTCCAAAAATTACATACTCCTTATTTCTTCATTACAAAAAAAAATTATAATCCACCTCATCCTCCAAAAAATTTATTTGATAATCCCCTTTTAAAATTGAATTTATGACATCACTAAATAAATGAAATAGTGTTTATGAAGTCGTTTTAAAAGTGAATTAACTTTTATGAAGTATGAAGTCTCCCTTCAAAAGAAAAAGCTCACCTTAAAAAACTCATAAAGCACACTTTTAAAATAATTCGATGGATAACTTACTAAATTCGTCAAAGGAATGTCCCCCCATTGACCACGAAGCCATCCCAATTCAGCAAGGTACAGACAAGAATACCGGAGGATTGGAGATTTCTTTATGATTTGAATATTGAGAAATTTTCAGAAATTTGGAATACTGATGAATTCGTCAGAAAATATGACCTTAAAATTGGCAGTCATGGCAAAGATTTGAAGCATGGGGAGGATACCTTAAAATTGATAGTCATGGCAGGGAAATATATAAGAGCATAATTGACCACTCCTTCAATTTACGCTATTGGTTCTTGAGTGGTCATTTCTTGTGTGAGTTATGGATTGGTTCTTTCATGGCGAGAGCAGGAATAAAAAAAAATGGGGGCTCCAGGCACAATCAACATAGATTCGTAGGCTCAAAATCTGAGTGGAAACTAGTCAAATTGATGGTATGATTAATCTTTTACCATTTGAAAACCACATTTTATCTCCTTAGAAGTGGTTTTTGCACTCAAAAATTCACATTCATCCATACCAAAAACAATACCAAATAACAATATAAGTGGAAGCAATGATCTAAATCTGAATATTCTTTTATGCATACCACATACACCGTAGGATTTATGATGTTCCTTCCTCCAAGAATTTACAATGAATTCTCATGAAAACCTTTACATGTTGACATTATTCAAATTAGAGAATTGTTCTCTCTATGGTACACACTGACCTTTATTTAACATTTCAGTTTCAACCAAAGCACACAGGTTAACACACGTTTCTTGGTCCACCAAAAATGAAAATTTTGGTCACACATAGAGGTTTCTCCTTGATGTGTTACATGTTGGATCCACACACAAAGGAACTCGATGTTGTACACTCTCACAACACCAGTCTCTGCAAATGCTGCTCGAATACCATCAACCACACCATAATATTCTTTAGCTGAATGCGCCTCACAAAAATGTCTTCTCGACCTAGAGATGTCTGAGCACATTGAGATCTCCTCCAGAGAAATAGTAAATAACCCAGGAAACAATATTATTAGTCTCCACATGTCCCACCAATTTAGGTAAGAATGGATGTTGAATCTGAGACACTATTTCTCTTTTCATGCATGCTCTCTTCAAACCATATTTTTTTTTCTCCATCATAGGTTTGTTGAGACTTTCTCATAACCTTCATGGCCAAGATCTCATAATGCTTACCCTAGGCCAAAAACACAGTCCCAATGGCTCAGACCTGCAAACTCCTAACACAAAACCAATGACCATTTCACAAAGTGTTGCAAAATTGAAAGTTATCCTCCAAACTCATGTTTATCCATAACACAAGTCCCCAATTGGGCTATCCACGCTCATTTCATAAACAAAAATAGAATCTGCAAGCTCGTAATGTCAATATCCATCACGCTCCACACCAAATGGTCTCATAGCCACTCACAAGCTCCAAAAATAAGTACTAATCACAGTCTCCAGTTTGGTGACAATTTTATCTTCTTTACAGACATAAGCACGAGATATGACAGACAATATCACTTCCTGATCATACTAGAAGGGGTAGGAATATAATTATTTGATATCATCCTTCAACACAAAAAAAAACTCATTGTCCTTAATGGCTTGGTTTTTCCAAACAGCGTACAAATTTATGAGAATCAGATCTTTTTTCTTTTCACAGAAATTATCAATTAGAGAGATGACATTTTGGTTATACAAACACAATGCAAGCAAGGTTTTTCGAACCCACAGTTGGTCTAGGATGCATGTCACTCCAAATTAAAAAAACATATCTACAATTTTGGTTTTTAAACTCGTGTGGTGATCATTTTTTAAAGAGCTTTCCGAATTATCCACAGTGCTAGAGAACGAGTGTCACTCGTTCTCTAGCACTGTGGATAATCCGGAAAGCTCTTTATAAAACATATCTACAAGTCACTACACAAAATTCACTCATTCTCTAGCACTGTGGATAATCCAGAAAGCTCTTTATAAAACATATCTACAAGTCACTACACAAAATTCCTCTGCACACCAGTCACTTGTTCTCTAGCACTGTGGATAATCTGGAAAGCTCTTTATAAAACATATCTACAAGTCACTACACAAAATTCCTCTGCACACTTCACAGTCACTTCGTGACTCTTCACTGCTCTCCACACCTGACAAATTGATCCTGCAACTTTTTAACACTCTCTCCAATTATTACACCAATCTTTGGTCATCTAACCTATTACTATTATATGGACCAAAGTACACCATATAAGACCAATTTTACCTAGTAAAATTTCTTCCACTATGAAAAATAACTTAGTAATCCATAAATTATTAAGTTGTTTATGGTCTAAACAGGAAACCCCATGAGGAAATATTGAATAAATCCTTATTTGTTCGATTTTCCTCAAGGGATAATTAGTTAAATAGCTATGGTTCTCAAAATTATGTGGTTGTCATTATTTGCATAAACCGAATTATCCGAAAATTGTTTTATGATACTGTGGATAATCTAGTTTCTACAAATAGTTAAACAATTGTTTAATTAATATTCCTGGTCATATTTAACCCAAAACAGAAAAATAAATTAGACAAATCACTATTTATTTAATTTTTTTCTAGGAATAATTACTTAAAACATTATTTAAATAATATTCCTTGTTAAATTTGACTAGATCATTTATAAATGGAGTTGTCTTTCGTGCGACTTTTTGGAGTTTCAGGTGTCGGAATTTGGTAAAACAAATTGAGGTAAAATTTTGATTTATGTTATTTAAACTAATTTTTTGAATGTATATATGGATTCAGCACCCTAAGAAACCCCTAGGGAACTTCGATTGTGCAAGGTTACCCATCAAATTTCTATTTTCACTAAATTCCTACCGGAATTTAGAAAAATTAAACCAGAAAAAACTACCGTAAAAACCTTCAAAAAGTCGCATTATAGACTACTGCTTTATAAATAATTGAATAAATTACTATTTATTTAATTATTACTCAACCACATTCTTAAAATAATAAATAAATCATTTATTTATTTATTATTTACAAATAAAGCAATTTGACCAAACTCAAATTCTTTTCCCTCCAACAAAAATAATAAATATTCCATAAAAGTTGGATCTAGATTTGGTTAATAATATTTTAATTATGCACCAATATCTAGACTAACTCAATATTTTGTTATAAGTAGAAGGGTTTTTCCATTCATTCACTACCTTTTTTTGCCTAAAGATCACTCCAGGTCTATACTTTTGGTCTGTCTTTGATCCTCCATCATCATCATATTTTTCTACCATTTTGCTTGTGAGCTCCCTGTGAGTTCTATTTTTGTCTTGGTTTTATACACCATCAAGAGAGAGAGATCTTAGATCTGAAGCACTGAGGACATACAATAACCCATCCCATTGAGGGGGAATAGTAACATCTTTCTATGTTCCCTTCCCAGGTGTCAAAAACACAAAATTATTTGAAAATATTCTTGTCTTGTCTATTGTATGCATGGAGCAACTATTTCTATTATTTGTTGTTTAATGTCTTTAACTATATAGATCTGGATTTTGTAGCATTTATCTTGGTCAACTAACTACAGATCTAAGGAAATTGGCAGCCATATTTGGTGTTAGGGCTATATTTTATGCACAGTTAAAGTGAGATTTTTTCATACGCTTATGATTAGAATTCACACTAACACCAGCCACATAGAAACAACAAAAGACCGTAATGTGTCTAGGTCTCTCTCTCTCTCCAGTTGATCCTCGATTCTACCATATCTTCACAAAACCATTACATTTTTCAGTGTACAAAAAGGAAATACTGCATTTAACCATAAAAACCTAGCTCTCAGCCAAGAAACAACACCAAAATCCCCCTCTTTAACAGGTCACACTTTTCAGGAAAATCCTGGGATAGGTCGTAGTTTTCTGCCCAAAACCTGCTACCCAGGTCGCAGATATTGCCCCAAAAAGTGCGACTGAGCCGTGAAGAAGAGTAGGGGTATGTTCCTGAGCTCTAGGTGCCTAAACTGAACTTTCAATCCACTAAAATGAAAGGGTAGGGTTAGACCTCTTACCTGCAACTGACGAATCTCGATTCTAATGGTTGGTTTGTCTGCTACAATTGCTGCAAGATTTAGGGCATTTTCTCCTCTCTACATTCACCACAACTACACTTGCAAATGAATCAAATTGGAGGGAAAATGACTTATTAAAAGAGAAACCCCATATTTTTCTTTTTCCAGTTGTGACCAAACGTAGCTCCGTTTGATAAACTGTTAGCACCGTTGGAAAGCTCTCATCACGCTCTCAAATGGGTATCCTTTAACTTTTTGTGATTTGATACTTCACCTAGAAACCTTTTTTCCGAGAAGGGTCGCTTCACCACTCCTCAAAATTGAATTTCTTCACTTGCAACACTTTCACTTGGGGCATCTCTTTGTCTTCATACTTTTTCATGCTCGTGTTGATTTTCTTCATGAGTAACCATTTTGTACTCATGTTTGTATGGTCCCCACTGGGCTTGTTATTTGTGGCAGCATCATCGAGTCACCTTTTTTTAGAGCATCTGATTTGAATCATCATCGCATCAATGGAATCTATCCCGAGTCCCTTTGTATCCCGCTATATTCCTCCATCCATAATTACTTTTTTCATCTCTCGTGTCGCACATTTTGGCCTTCAGTCATACTGTCCCCTATCCCCTCCGGTGTCAAGTCAGTAGCTGGCAGGTCATCCATGCCCTTCATTCTCTAAAAAGGGAAGTCATCATCCCGCTAATAAGTACCCCCATTCCATCATTATCCTTGGTGTCAGTCTATTAGTCACTCTACTATTATCTCTCGTGCCTTATTTGAGGATCCCTTATTGCCTCACCTATGGCGGACCTCCTTCTGTCCACATCAGCTTATTCATTCCAGAAGATAGGTCTATAGGGTGGTGTACCTTGGTTCTAGATTCCACTCTTGTTCAGTGCCTTTGATCATGAAAAGGAACTCGTTATTCCCATTTGACTTAATTTTTTCTTAGTTCTAGCTCCTTCCGTCATGATCGAGATCCATATACTTGATGGTTCAGTGATGCAGCAGATTGCACTGGTGATTCACGAGTGTGTGTGAGATGTTTTAAAACCTCATGAGGGGTGGCCCTTCAGGTAGTCCCCCACATACCCAGATGCCCTCTCTACTACAACCTTTGATGCAACTCCATGGATTTGATTATTTTAGCTTTAGCTTCTTGCAACGCCATTTAGTTTTCATGTATCATTTAGATTTTTAGAGCCCTTTCCTGTTTTACAGGGCCTCTTTGGTTGTGCTTATACCTAATGTACTCAGATATTATTGTATAAGTCATGGTTTTTATCCCAAGCACAGTATGTATGTGGGATCCATTATCATGTTTTTATTTGGCCCATGTTTATGCCAGCATGTACTACATAGTTCAATCCCTTGTTTACTGGACGCATTATTATTTGTACTTTATTATCTCGGTGAGCATAGGTATGCCTCCCCTACCTCATGTAAAACAGGTACTCACTCATAAAAGAGACTTGTCACACCTATAAGTCTCACCTCCTTAGGGTCTTGTCCTCTCACACTTTAGTATACCTTATATTTCTCTCTCTGACTCCCCCTTCAATGTCTAGTGATTGAGTTCTTACAACGTACTTCGGCCATATGATTAGCTCCTAGCACTCGCACGCTAGGAGGCATTCTGTTACACCATTTTTTGGTCATCTAACCCAATACTATTAGATGGACCAAAGTAAACAATGTAAGACCAATTTTACCCTAGTAAAATTTCTTTGACTATGAAAAATAACTTAGTAATCCATAATTTATTAAGTTGTTTATGGTCTAAACAGGAAACCCCATGAGGAAATATTGAATAAATCCTTATTTGTTTGATTTTCCTCAAGGGATAATTAGTTAAACAACTATTTAATTCATATTCCTAGTCATATTTAACCCAAAACAGGAAAATCAATTAGATAAATCACTATTTATCTTATTATTTTCTAGGAATAATTATTTAAAACATTATTTAAATAATATTCCTTGTTAAATTTGACTAAATTGTTTATAAATAATTGAATAAATCACTATTTATTTAATTATTACTCAAATACATTCTTAAAATAATAAATAAATCATTTCTTTATTTATTATTTACAAATAAAGGGGTTTTACCAAATTCAAATTCTTTTTCTCTCCAACAAAAATAATAAAATATTCCATAAAAGTTGGATCTAGATTTGGTTAATAATATTTTAATTTATGCACCAATATCTAGAATAACTCAATACTTTGTTATAAATAGAAGGGTTTTTCCATTCATTCACTACCTTTTGTTCCCTAAAGATCACTCTAGATCTATACTTTTGATCTGACTTTGATCCTCCATCATTGTCATATTTTGCTACCATTTTGTTTGTGAGCTCCCTTTGAGTTCCATTTTTGTCTAGGTTTTCTACACCATCAAGGGAGAGAGATCTTAGATCTGAAGAGATGAGGACATAAAATAACACATCCCATTGAGGGGGACTGGTAACCTCTTTCTATGTCCCCTTCCGAGGTGTCAAAAATACAAAATTCTTTAAAAATATTCTTGTTGTGTCTATTGGATGTGTGGAGCAACTCTTGCTTTTATTTGTTGTTTAATGTCTTTAACTGCATAGATCTAGATTTTGTAGCATTTATATTGGTCAACTAATTGCAGATCTAAGGAAATTGGCAGCCATCTTTGATGTTAGGGCAGATTTTTATGCATAGCTAAAGTGATTTTTTTTCTTACACTTGTGATTAGAATTCACACTAACAACTGGTGACTCCACAAGGGTTTATAATTACGACCGCTATCATTTTTCAGATACCTACATGACCAGCTGCTTCAAACCCTAGGTTTTTTCTTCAGATTCTTGTTTTTATTTTCTTGATCTTGTTTTTAACATTTAAAACCCTAAAACGGTAAAAATTCTAACTTCTGTGTGTTTCTGGGCCTATTGCCCAGGTGACAGGTATCAGTCGCAGCTGAGATGAGACTTTTTTCTAAAACCTATTCTCGAAAGTGTCAAAAGTGCAGGTCACACTTTTTGGGCCTAAACCTATGACCTCAACCTTCAAGGTGTAGAAAACAGCCAGAAAACTATGACCACTGTTAAAACTAGGTCAAAAATTGCAACCTGTACTTTTTGCGGGAATTTTTCTGTGATTTTTCTGGGTTAATCTGGGCTACTGTTCAAGGTTTTCTAACCTCCATCTCCACCCATATTGGACCTATAATTGAACTATTTTACTCGTCGAAGTAGGAACCTAGCCCCCTAGGGCTTCAGTAAGGTTCGACCATTTTAGGAGGAGTTTAGCTGAAGCAGGTCATCTGAGATTTCAGTGTGTTCAACCATTCTTTAGATCTGATCATGTACCTTCAGATCCATTTTAGATTGGTTATTCATCCATTAGAAACACCTCTTTTCAGTTTTTTTTTGTCCTCCTCTAGGGTCCCCTCCATTTCCCTTCAGGTTGTAGCCTTTTGCCACCTCATTTGCAACACTTTTCCCTTTGATTTGTTGATGTTTTCTGCACCTATTTCCAATAGATATGACCTTTATATCCCTGTCCCTCTTGAATTTAGATCCATTGGCCATCTTGTGTGTTTTTACTATATTTTTCCCACCCATAGAATATTTGTTGGGAAGCCCTTCTCCTAGGATTATGTAATATTCCCAATTAGCCATGAGCTAGTTGGAATATTCAATTTTTTTTTGCTACTTTGTTTAAAGAATAAGAGGACAAAGGAGGTCCATAATTCTCCTTAATAATGAATAAATCAATGCCAAATGTGAAAAATATAAATCTTGGCAGCTTAATTAAGCACCCTTGGTGTGAAAAGGGGTTGGATCACTTTGATTGTGTCAACCTTGACCAAATCAACAGCGTTGTCATGGAGGAGTGGTCATCAATGAAAGACAACACAGTTTTATATGGAGATGTTTTGTGTGGAAGTAGTTCTTTCATTCAATGGGGTTAGGGTTTGCAAGCTCATATCTTATTTAAGGAAGAGGATGGTAGTCATATTCATTATGTATGGGTTTATTATATTTCTGAATATTTGGTATTTTTAGACATATATCTTTCTCTTGTTGTGTAGCTAAGATAGAGTGTTATTTAGCACAGGGTGTTCCTGATTGGGAATCCCACCTCTTCCATTAAGAAGCTCTTGGAGGAGTCTTGTACTACATTTTCCACTATCAAGCTTAAGGCCAAGCTTCATCTTTCATTTACAACACAAATATTGTTGAGGGTTTGGTTGCTTTATAGGTTGCAGTAAGCAGAGACTAGATCTCTAGATCTAGGCCATTTCACTGCTCATTTTCAGTGGAGAAGGTTTCCTTTCCATTAGAAGGACAGTATTGAAGACCTTTGTTATTATTTTCAGATCTTGTCATCAGGCCAACTGCTTATTCATCCCTACAGTTCATTTTACTTCTAGATCTGCGTTATTTCTGTAGGAGGAGTTGTAGGGTGGATTGGCACACCATTTGGAGAGTCGATTTTCTAGTGAAGGGAATCTGCCTTTCATTTAGAGGATCTATTGGAGGAGGCTATTATATTGATCATATCAGATCAACCACAATTTCCTTAGAGCTTAGATCTACATCTTGTACTTGGTGTTTTGCTGAAAACCCTTAAGGGGTTATTCAAAGGAGGTTTTATGGTGCTTAGATATGATATCGATCTATCTTTTGAGGCACATATCAGCCCTAGATATTATGTATAATCATTTTTTGTAGCAGAGAAAATAAAATAATGTTGTAAGGGTCTTCCAATTTTTAAACATAATTGCAGCACCTCATATTCAGTGATTTTGTCCATTGAAGGTTTGTACTTTCTTGTTATGTATCTTATGGCCCATTTATTACGCATATTTTGTTGTTGTTATAACATATGAAAGGTCTCCATATTGGCCTCTTGATTTTAAATGATCATTTACACTATTGTTCAAGAATTTTGCACTATATTCCTGCTTTTCCCATTTGGGAATATTACATTCATATCAGAGCGTAATCTTGGCACAGCTTGTGCATCTTGAAAAGCCAATATGTCATCTGAAGAAGGAGAGACTCTTACTAATAAAGAGAAGAGGTATCAAAGAAGAAGACACTGAAATTTTGATTATACAAATGACAAAGAAGACAAGGGTAAGCCACCTTTATCTAGAGGTGAGGATGAAGAGAAGGAGTTCCATAAGATCTTTCTTCGAGCCATGCAAGACATTGCTAGAGAGATCAAAGATATGAGGATGGATATGTTAGTCATAAGTATTTTTCACTATGTGTAGATGACTATAGGATGGTCTTGGAATTCTGAAAACAACATTCCTTGAAATATTGTGAGTTTCAGAAATTTTTTCACTATTCCATTAGCTTGCCATTACATGGTCACCCCATCACTCCTACAAGCTCCTTATGGGATTTTACCTATCATCCCCTACCCAGAAATCCACTTTCCCTCTAGGGTTTCCTATAGCATACTCACTCCCATGTTACCTAGGTTCCTCAAGCATTGATGGTCTCAAAACTATCTCCACAGGCTCTTTAGATAAATCAAGTACATTGGATTTTGGATCTTCAATACAACACCTTTGACAATATTCTATTTTTCACTTGAAGTATCCAAGCCAATTTTCAGTCAAGGTCAGATCAAAGAACCCTCCCACTAGGTCAATTAGGGTTTCACATGTTTTAAGGTAATCATTGGTGTTTCAGGCACTGCTTTTCCTTTTCTAGAAACTCGCTCAGATTTAATAGAATGTTGAGACATGGTTATTCAAGAAAACCTAAAGAGTTTCCAAAGAAGACTATCCTTTAGTTCAGAGTCTGCACATTAGGAAAATGGACAAACTTTGACACTTCTGCAGGAGTGTTGAAAGCTATATCAAAAGAAAGTACTAAATAGGTAGGTGGTCTGCTCCTGAATGAAGACATATTGTAGTAAGGAAGACATGAAACACTTTTTCATGTAGATTATCATGGTTTTTGAGCTTGATGGTCCAGTAGAGTGCCAAAGAGTGATCAATGGCAGAAATGACCTAGAGGAGGCACACAAAACCAAGCATGGAGAAATTCTATCAGAAGCTATTGATGAGATAGGGAAAAAGGTGAGGTGAACTTGACATAAATGAATGAACTTGGAAGGGCTATAGAGAACTTAGAAGACAACACTAATGATTGTTTTAAAAATCACTCCAAACACCTAGGGTTTTGGGAAAGTGGCCATAGAAGGTGAAATGATGAATTGAACTCCATGGTGCAGGAAAAAGAGGGTTTTGAAAGTGTTTCTATGAGAAATCCTCCCAAAGGTATTTAATGAGCTTGTGTTGCCTAAATGAGAAAAAGTATGAGTTCAACTCCATGTTGCAAGCAAAGGAAGGATTTTGAAGATGTCACTATGTGATAAGATCCCAAACTTGTAAAAATGAGCTTGCCATGTCTAAATGATAAAAATATGATGTTTAGCTCCAAGGTGGAAGAAAAAGAGGATTTTGAGGCTGTTCTTGTGTCAAAATAAACATGTCAAAGTCTCCAGGATCAAAAGGAAAAATAAAATTCATAACTCCAGCAAACTGCCAGCTAAGGTGAAAAGATAAGTTGAGTATTGTAATGGAAACCGCAGAGGTTTTTGAAGATGTTGTTACTATGTAAACATCCTAAGGTTGTAAAAATTGAAGTCAGCATGCCTCAAGAAGCAAAAGGAAGAGCCACCTCAAATGATTTCAGTCACCTACAAGAAAAAAGGCCTAAAGGAGTATTAGTGAAAGAGAAAAAAATGGTTTTAGACATTAGAAAGTGGGTTGCAAAGTTAAAATCAAATCCTTGAGCCTATAAAAGGTCCTCTAAACACTTTAAACAAAGCATTGTTACCTTGAAAAGTCACCCGAGCATTCAGGGGAAAATAATTTGGGAGTTTTTCAAGTGAAATTGGACAAAATTTTCTGGCGCTGCATGCCTAGGATTTGGCGTTGCGCCCTTGGCTCTTTTCTACCATGTGTTTTACATAGATGTTGTGTGCCTGGAAGTGAGCACTTCACACCTAGAAAAGTGTTGATCTCTTGCCCAAAAACACAATCAGTGCATTTCTCTTGGTGCTGTGCCCTTAGGACAGGTGTTGGGCGCTTAGCCTCGGTGTTGTGCCCTTGGCCTTGTCGTTGCGCTCTTGGCAAGGAGGGCTTTCCGAGAAAAAAAACCACTCAAGTCACCTCAAATCTTCTTCAAGCCTCCTCCAAGGTCCTCCAAGACACTGATGAATGGTAAGTGTTACACAGCATTTTGTCACTGTCCTTGCAATCCCCATCTCGCCCATTGGAGGGTCATTTCTGTGATCAATAAGCAGTGACATGCCTTGCAAATACCATCATTGTATCCCTTTGCATGAGAGTAATATTCCTTCTGTTGATAGTTCCCTAAGCATAGACTCAAAAACCCTGGTTTTTTCCTAGGCACGAGTAGTCAATTATGCCCTCGCGTTGAAGAGGAAAATTAACACTAAGCCCTGTGCCAGCTGGCACTCTGCCTTAGTTAGAAACCCACACCAAGTTGTTTATGGAATGTTTTTTAAAAATAGAGCAGAGATTCCATTCCAAAAATTTTGAGGATGATTCATTGGGAGTGGTTGAACTGATAAACCATAGACTTCCTCCTTTGGTTTATGGTTTCCACCTCTTGTGGGAACCTCCTAAAGGATAGGCCTCCCTCCCACCTTTGTAGGGATCCTAACCTCCTCCTTTTCCTCTCTAAAAAGAAGCTATCTCCTTTTGAATAAGCTAGATGAACTTGGATAATTGAACATACTATAGAGTAAGAAGGAATTACGTTGAGAGAGCTTGAGTCCATGCCTTCTGAGAGAGCTTGAGTCCATGCCTTTACCCCATCTGAATTCCCTGATGAACATCTGAGACGCGCTTTAGCTGAACCCCGCTAGAGGAGACCACGATGTCAAAGCTTTGGTTGTATCTCTTCCTTTCATTAATACATATACGTGACTACTGTTTGGTTCCACTTTTGTGTTATGAAATTTGTTTAATGAAATATGTTTAGCCCTCCTTGATTGGCTAATAATTATGAATTAAATGCTATTATGTCATATGCTGTTCTTGTTTTCTGATTCTATGTGTAGGTATTCGAGCATGATTACGAAAGTATTGTTACTTGCTAAGGCAGGAGCGAGAGGCCACTACCACTACAACAACGACAACAACGTTGGGCTCTAGGTAGGTCGATCTACCGTGTACTCTTTCATTCAATAATTAGGAATAAAAAATTTAGCATGTCTCTTTGTTTCTAGACCCACTCTAGGGCTAAAGGGATCGTCTCTCTCTGTAGAGAGGATTTACCTGCTTAACAAATTGGCAACTCCACTGGGGAATCAGTGTGAATTTTTTGTTTCACCTTGTTGGGTCAGTTTCAATCATTGGTTTTCTTATCTTCCTTTTTATGGTTTGCCTGATTATTTTACCTCCTCTGTTCAGCTCCAGAGTGTCAAGATTGACCTCTTCTCATTGAGTTTTGGGTTTTTTCCTTTTTTCAATAGTTAACTGGCTTGAGCACATTTATTTTTTGGCAGTCGCGCCAACCCCTGTTTGGTGATGAATATAGTCGTATAGTGATGTTGACTCCTGTAATTATTGGTTTGGCCTACTGAATGATTCTTTTGGTCAATTGTGCTTTCTTCTGGGTTATTTTTTATGTGTAATTATGAATTTGGGACTATTTTGACTGTTGTCGGCTTGTTTTTCTCAATCATTTGTCCATTTTCTTATCAATGTGAATTGAGGCCTTAGGGTTTCTAAGGGTTTGGTGCACTGATCCTTCTGTTCGGAAACTAAGTCGTTTTGATTGTTGACAGTCTTATTCTTAGGTTGATTGCACTAAGTTTTCTTGATTCCTTTGAGTGATTGCTTTGGTTAAATGATCATTTCATTTTTCAATTGCTTCTTCTCCTTATTTCTCCAAGCATAGATTACATTACTTGTTTTGGATCGTTTTGAAGACTTTCTCTTGGTTTGGAAGATTGCAACATTAGTTTGAGTGATTTCTTGTGTTTGTCTTGCGTTTTATTGAGTCGTTAAATTTTGATTCCTACACCACAATTAAGCTAGTGTTTGTTTTCATGTTTCATGTAATTAGTGCATCATGTACTTATTTTCATTGAAAATAAAAAAAACATATTTTGCATTCTTTCTTTGCACCGAAAGTGAAATATTATTTTGCATAACTAGCATCTGATTGTCTAGGAAAGAGTTTCATTTTTGTTTGATTGTGTTAGATGCATTAGTGTATTTCTTCGCATACTTTCATTGTTTTCTTTTGTTTGAAAGATCTCTATCCTTCTCATAACTAGCATTCATTGAATCGGAAATGATGTTCATTTGCATATAGCTTGCATTTAGGAATTTTGAGATCCAAATTCGATAAGGCCTTAAAACTGAAACATAATCCAAGATCAACTTTAAAATTCACTTAATTAACCTAAGGAAGCATTGAAACCTAATGCCACATTTTTAGAGGTCTAGGCTAGTGACGTGTTATGGCATCGTTAAACCTAGTAGCTATTACTCACCATCTGGCTTTAGATAGTGCTAGTATGGACTTGTGCTCCCCATACCATCGTGTATATAAAGGGAGACCCCATTAGGTTGCAATCCTTTATCCATAGTAAACCGAGTCTGCCGCCCTGTAACCGTGACACACCGAACACAACATTCGGGGAGAATACCTACACGTATGTTAAGTCCTTGGTAATTTCTCTTTCATTTGCTCACCAAGGTGTATATGGCAGTTCACGGAAACTTGGTACACCCTCTTGCTTAGAGTACATGAGTAGTCATTTTGATATTTTCATGACTCTTTAAAAAGAGAAGATATCATCGAGCACTTGTCCTTTCACGCTTGTTTAAAATTGAAAGTGACTAGAGTTATATTTTACCTATTCCTTGAATCTTAAAATATGAAATGACAAAGTTTTGTTTCAATGTCTTAAAATAGTAACTGCCCATGAAATATTCCTGGTTAAATTTATCTTCCTTAGCATTTTTTTTTAAGGTTGTTTCCAGTGGAAAAGTTTCCAGAGTTTACCAACCAAGTAATCCCCTCTAAAGGGAATCCTGGTCCTTTTCCTACTTTTGGGAATGTTGTTGCTCCTTATATGGCAACATTGTCCCTGCCTGGGTTAACAGTTGGGTTGCCTATTTGGTTATTCTCGACCTCTGTGGTATCGAATGTTCCGCCCACTGTACAATCATCCCCTCCACCTGAACAACATCATGTTGATTCTAAGGTGGACCTCTCCCATTCTTCGCCTATTTCTTCGTCCTCCTCTTCTACTTCGCTTGGTGAGAGTCTAGATTCTAGTAACTAGGTGGCTAAGAAGAAGAAGAAGAAGAAGTCAGATAAGAGAGAGGCCAACTTTGCAGCTATTGCACCTAAGAAACCTTCCATCGATAAACCATCCAACCATCCATAGAAAGGAAAATTCCCTTGCATTTTGTGCAAAGGAGACCACTTTCTTCGAGACTGCCATGGCATTCCCAAGGTGCTTGAAGTATGGTGCAACGACCGCCCACCGTTTCCTTTGGCTTCTTGAAGTCATGTTGGTGACACATATTCGACTAGTAATGACAAGACTCATAAGAAACAGGGTAAGATTACCAATACATGTAAGTTGTGTGAAGGGAATCATCCCATTCACCTTTTTTTATACATGGATGAAGCCACAAAAGTGTTGGACAACCCTACTATTTCTGCACCATGCCTTCCAGTTGGTTACTAGACACTTTCTTTAAGTCCTCTGCTAGTTGATTTCGTGATCGATCAAGATTCATCCTTAGTCAATCCCGCTCCCTCGGAAGTGAAAATTCAACAATTCATTCCTGACCAACCATTGGTCGAGGAATTAGTCGATCTAATCCCACCTATGGTTCATCGGGTCTTTTCCGTCGAGAGTGTATGTCATCCCCCTCACGTTCTTCTTATTTCTTTAGATTCCTCGGACTTGGAGAAAGATTCTCCTGTCCCTGTGGTTCAAGAATTTCCTCCTCCTACTCCCATGATGGAGATCCTGGAGGATCCTCCCCTTGCTCTAGTAACACCATGGGAAGAACATCTCAGTTCAATGGTACCCCCTCCAAGTTATTTGGTCGCTTCCTTTTATTGGAGTCGATTTGCTGGATACCGCCTTCCTTCTTATGTGTCTATGGAGATCACAGTACAGACCTTTGATGTGGTTGTACCCAAAACCATTATAGATGAAAGTGCATCTATTAGTATTATGCCTTCCACTACTTGGCAAGATTTTGGGTCTCCACCACTTATGCTTGTTACGCAGAATCTGTTGGCTTTTAACAAAGGAACTAGTCAACTGTTAGGGATCCTTCCAAAGTTGCCTATTACTTTGGGAGAAAAAACCGTCTATATCGACGTGATGGTAGTCCAAGGTCCCTTGGATTTTAATTTAATATTGGGCCACAACTATGCTTATGCCATGGGCATGATAGTCTCTTCCCTCTTTCGTATGATCTCTTTTCCACAAAAAGGTCGGATCGTGACAATTGATCAGCTTTAATTATTTAGTCCTGATGTGACATCTGTTCCACCATCATCCCTTCTGGGTTTTTAACCACCGGTTGCATCTTCCCCGTCGTAGGTTAATTATGTGGCTACCTGTCCCATGCCTGCATTCAGTGATAGTGCCATTGTGCATTGTGTGTTGGGGGCATTGGGTCCTAATTTCCAAGATGTTGTTCTACCGTTAGATGTGAACCTCGTGGGATCCATGACTTCTTATTCGACATGATGAGTTGTCTTCGAAGCATAGTTCATTTTCTTGTGTCAAGCTCCTTAAAAATTGAAACAAGATCTTTGGAGTATAGTTCATTTTCTTGTGTCAAGCTCCTTAGAAAAGGAAACAAGCTCTTTGGAGCATAGTTCATTTCCTTGTGTCAAGCTCTTTAAAATTGAAACAAGTTCTCATGAGCAGAGTTCTTATTCTTGTGTCAAGCTCGTTAAAAAAAGAAACAAGGTGTTCTAAGGAAATTTCTTTTAATGTGTCAACCTCATTAAAACAATGAAACACATTTCCGTTCAATTCGAGTCTTTAATCAGATCTCGTAAGATCCTAGCCGAGTCTTTCTCTTGATCCCGTAATTTGAACCTTCACTCCATCTACCTTCCACATGGACTGAAGCTTGGGGGGCGTATACCTCGAATTGAGTCACCATGCTGGGGGCATGCAAATCATTTCGAGCATATTTTGTTTCCATTTCAAGCTTGTGTAAAAATGAAACCTGTTTCAAGCATAGTTTATCTTTGTTTCAAGCTTGTGTAAAAATGAAACCAACTTCAAGAAAAGTTTCCCATGTTTTTGAGCTTGTGTAAAAATGAAACCATTCCCATTTTACCTCACATGATTTCCATTTTATCAACCTATTTTTCCAGATGAACCTTGGTTTTCTCACTCCATTGTCCCCAGCTGCTTGGCTGATCATATGCCTTCACTTGATTGTTTTACCCATTCTTGAGGAACCTCTGAAATGAGTGGTCTTGTTAGCCAGCCTCTTGACTTTGATCATGTTTTGAGTAGTTCCACCATCACCGAAACCAATTGCTACCTTTAATACCACTCGTTCCTCCAGGAGGAGTCAAATTTCAGCTCTTTTTTTACTCTCAAAAATTGAAAATATTGTCAAGACTCATGTCGTTTTGAGTTCGTTAAATGGCTACGAAACGATATCTACCCAATATATGTTTACCCATTTTTTGTGCTGGATAGATTATTTACGAAAAATCAATACCTTAGCATATCGCAACTAAGAGGTTCTTTCAGATATTGTTTTCTACCTTTTCAAATCTGAGAGACTATTTACGAAAAGGGCCATGATGGATTTTTCTTTTTTGCTTTCTTTTCAAACTCCCTAAACATGAAAATATGTCGAGTTCTCCCTTTGTCAGACTCGTTAAACCCTGATGACATCAGATTTCATCTCCATGATGTTACTCGAGTTCCTCCTTCCCAGGGCTCATAAAATGTACTATGTTGGATTTTTTTGAAGGAAAAATTTACAGCACAAGCATATGCTATCCCCTTCAAGATTTTTTTAAAAACAACTAGGGTACTTTCCAGAAATGGTTGGGGAAAAATGGAACCAGGTTTTAGTTATGTTGGCAATATGTCATTCTTAAACATGGCACTTGTCTGCATTTTTGTTGGGTTGGGGACATCTCATTTCATCAATTTTTCCTCCATGGGTTTTGGTAATCTCTTTTGACCTCTCATCTACTCTTTGCCACGTCGCCATGACCTCAGATCCATTGATGTCAAACACTACCAGATCTAGTGTCGTGCTGCTGATATGTTCAAGAAAAGTTTGCCTCTATAGTTTTCAACCTTCCCCTGGTTAACTGTTGGTCCTGATTCACTATCATCATGTTACTCTGTCTCATATCGATGATGTGGGAAACATTATGGCCCACCTTTGATTAGGTCACTTCTTGCCGACTTAAGCTCATTATCCAGGAATTTGATTTGGAGACTCCCTTCTGGTACCTTGGAGCCTACATGCCTCAATGGCAGGTTCTTCGCATTCGACACAAGGTCCACCTCATTAGCCTTCGATCAAGTGATTTTGTGAGTGTTCGACGCTAGATCACTGGTCACATTCTGTAGATTGTAACAGTTGTACATTGAGAACCATTGTCATTATCGGTGGTTTATCTCATGCCTGTTAACAACTTTCATCATTGGCTGGTAATCAAGTGATTTTCTTGCATGTTCGACTTCAGCTCATATATTTGCATGCTTGAATCTGTACTTGTTCGGGTCGAGATGGAGCGCAAGACCCTGGATTTTGTCTAATAAAATCTAGGCTATGAATTTTTGTGGATTATCATGACTTATTGCATGACTCTTTTTATTGGATGGATGCGACCATACCTAAGTCTATTTGTTGATCCTTACTGCTGGATGGTTGCATCCATTCCTCGGATCATAGTTTTTATACACTCTATTATGGATGGTTGTGCCCATACCACATGTTCATGTATCAAATATATCAGTTGTATTTGTAATTGCAAGTTTTCCAACAACAATTTTTGGTTCAAACGCATTCTCATAACACATTTCACCCCTCCCTCTCCCTCGGACCTCATGTTTTAGGGGGCATCTGTTACACAACATTTTTTCACTGTCCCTACAATCCCCATCTTGCCCATTAGAGGGTCACTTACATGATCAATAAGCGGTGTCATTTCTTGCAAATACCATCATTGTATCCCTTTCATGATAGTAATATTCCTTCTGTTGAAAGTTCCCTGAGCAGAGACTCAAAAACCCATGTTTTTGCCTAGGCGCGAGTAGTCAGTTATGCCCTTGCGCCGAAGAGGAACTATAACACTGAGCCCCACGCCAACTGGTGCTCTGTTTCAGTTAGCCACCTGTGCCGAGGTCGAAGGTTGAAATTTTCTCCGGGAAGAATGGCAAGGTTCAGATTTGACTTATGATGGTGAACATAGTCCAAACACAGGAAGATTGTACCATTCATTTGGTGACTCCATTGTTCAATATCCTGAGCTTCAAGTTTAGAGTGACTTCACTGGGAAGAATGTCGATTTCAGAATTTTCATGGTGGTCGAAGATGACATGGTATGTGGCAAAACCTTTATACGATGAAATGTTTCAAAATGTAAGGGATGAGTTAGCAGAATTTTAGATAGATGAACATTTCTCAACAATAGTATTTTTTTGTTTGAAATCCAGTCGAATCACACCTGAAAATAAAATTTGTTTTCTTGGTTTAGTTGTTGAAAAATTAGAGAATGAAATTGAACTATTGGATGTTCAAATTGGATCATATGATTTCCAAGATCCTAAACATTTCTTGGCAAGTCTTCCTCCTCCAAAAAAGGAGGAAATTGCTATACCATTTCACTTGCAGATAAAGGAGGAATATGGTTATGAGCTTGATATTGTAGAGTTGGAATCAAGGTTCGGCCTTGATGAAGAGAATGAAAAGGATAATCATGATCAATTTTTCATTAAGAGCTTAAAAGGGATATCAATAAATTGTGTGTTCTATGATCCCATAGCTGATTACATGGAAGATTTATATAGTCCAACTTTTTAATTATTTTTTCACTATGAAAAATAGACCTATCTTCTCTTACCTTTATCATTTCATAATACAGTTTGCTTTTGGTTCAAGTGTAGTCAAGGGGTTCAAGTATCAGATCAACTCATTGACTGGCTTTATTTAAGGTTTCATGTTGCTTGAATCAAACATGAAGATTGCAGTTGTTAGGGTAGGTAGTATTTCATGTGAATAAGCTCAAGTAGACTAAATTTTTTTTTTTCTTAGTATGTACATATTTTCTTTTTCAGCAATAATCATAAAGATTGAGCCTGAGGAGAAGGCCACAAGTGTTTGAAGAAGGCCTGCTAAATTTTAGAAGTTTTTATTTTCAAAAGGGATGGCACTAGAACTACATGTTCTTTGTTGTACCACAGGAGAACATCATCCCCAGTGGAGCCACTATTATCACTCATTAGTTTAAACAATTCCATTGATAGGGTTCATGTTGTCTCATAAGTCATTTTCATGAAATTGTTTATAATAATCCCATACATTCAAAATCCCATTCAAACCCCAAAAACCCACGTATATAACCTTTCAGGGCTTATTACTTTATAAACCCATTTATTATAAAGTTTCAAAATTTATGTTATAAGCTTTGCCACCCATCGAACAGCCATGTTAGATATAACTTAGGGTTATATATAATACATATCATATATATAACAAAAGAGCATATTAAACCATTGGTAGGACCCCTTGTATTTTCATCGCATATCGTCGTCACAAAGTTTTGTTACAAAAATAAAATGCTAAACTTATAAATCGCCTATGCCATATGAAGTGGGACCCATTCCCTACCAAGCTTCCCTTCCATTTCATTTTTCATTGAAATATACATTAACTTAACCTTTTTTTCCTTTTCGTTTTACACTTTCACCTTTAACATTTCATCGCTTTTCATTCCCCGATCGCCGATTTGCGATATCGCATTTCATTTATTTTAATTTGGGAGTGCCAACAATCTATTTTATTTATTTTGCGATGCAGTAAGTCAGCCCCACCTCATGCAGCTCCACCTCCATTGCATATTCATCGCAATAAATTGATATACCATATAAAATTTGTAACACTTACCACTTAAACCTTCATTGATTCATTAAACTCTGCCACATAGCCAGTGGGTCCCTCTTCCTTGTACTTCAAAAATTTTAAAATGTAACCCCCATAGCTTATAACTAAAATCTGAAGGCTACAATCTGCGTTATGGTCTGGTCCCATTTCTTCCCTACCACATCACTCATCTCCTCCCCTGCACATCGCACTTCGTAGTTTTTAAAGTTTACATATTTCACACTTATAACTAAACACTACAAATTTTTATGTGCGCTACGATCCGGCCCCACTTACCCTTCATGTCATTTACCCTCCACGTCACCTTCCCATCGCATCACATCGCGCTGATCATATTCTTTATAAACTAAACTGTAAAGGTTGTGAAGTGTGTGGATGCGATGCGCTTCAAAATTTAAATTTGAAATACTTCAGGTCCAGTATATCGGTTTTTCATGCTATTTTTCTTATAAATTGTTCTAACATAGCAAGAGGATTTTTGGTGATAAAAAAATAGAAAGGTCGATGTTGGGAAGCAAAAGCATTCAATACTCTATTTACATAGGAGATTTTTCAGCATAGCTCTCAGCTCGTCTGTCAACATATTAGTGAATTGAGGTCCACGTCTTGAACTACCGCACTTCATCAGCACATTAGCAACAATGCAACACAGGAAAAAAGAGTCAATTCAGCTCAGCAATAAGCAAATGCCATGTCATAATTTCCTTAAAAATAGAATGACTATTTTGCAGTTTCAGTAAGAGAATTTATTATTTTTTATAATGGATAATGCCATTCGATCACCTGATCCTTATCTATGTAATGATCCCACTATTAGAGAAGTGGAGCAAATAAATGTAAGTATAATCCTATTAGGAGATAAACTCTTAAAGTGAATAGGTGTATTTTTATGTTCCAAAAATAGAATTGTCAGTTATGTTTAGTTGTCAGAGTTAAGTTATGATGATCCAACATCCTATGCAATGTAAAAGGAGTCTATTTATAGACATAAAATCGAATATCAAAGGGCTGGAGAATGATTTTGAAACAACTACTATTGTAATTTATGATATCAATAATAGACAGACAGTGACTTTTCTTACTTTACCTGAGATTCTTGATGCGTTTCAATGGACGTATGTGTCTCTTTTATATCTTTCTTCCAATAGTATTGATGCTAAATTACTCAAAATTCATATCATATATGCTCTGACTTCCTTTTAGCATTGAGTTACTGATTATTACCATGTGTTAGTGTTTTTATATCATTTAAACAGAAAAATCCTCAGCTACCATAAGTAGGAATGCTTGTCATTGATTTCCTTTTACTGACTCCATAAGCCCAATGGTAGTTGAATCTTCCTCATTTTTCACCTGCAATCACACAAAATAAAACACTCATAGATTTAGCCATATGTTTTAAGACCTAATTGAGTAAATCATTTGATAATTTCAGAGAGCCCTCTCAGACTAAAGAGGCTAATCTTCATTCAAAACCTGGTTTGAAATAGTTACTCCAAGTTGAAAATTGAAGCAACCCAACAAGACTCAATTGGTGATAACAAGTTCTACAATCAATACCTTCAGCCTCTAAAATTAGTTATGCAAGCACAAAAAAATTAACATATACAATACTTTTTCATGTCATCAAGTAACTATGTCAACACGAGCTATAGATAACTACAACAATATTGTGCAAGTTATGTCAAAATGGGTTGGGTAGCACTGACTTTAAGAGCGATGGTCCTACCCAGGTTAGTGATTTAGTGAGTAGTCTTTCACTGGAACAGATAAATTTAATATGTGACCATGATCCATTGACCTACATAAAAGTTTCACACCTTCAACTTTCACATATATGTTTATTGGACATGATCCTAGCAATTTTATCGACTACAATGATCATATATTGACTCTACGCAATAGAAACACAAACACAATATCATTAACACACCACAAAAAATAAAGAGGTATTAAAAAAAATAATCAAGTAAACTAGACTCCATAATCAAAGGGATATCTCCACATTTTGGCTTTTAAATGTGATGTGACTAGAGTCATCCATTAATCAATACCCGATATTGATGTTAATGTAACAACCTTGTTCAAAATCCATGTAAAAAAATATAAGACCAAGGTCATAGGATAGGTATTCCATGTTGAATGTTGGGAAAAAAATCCTATTATGTCTAGTATTTTGTCTATATGTTTCTTGAATGTTTGATTTATTTCATGATATGAAAATGTGTTTATAATATTGCATGAATAAATGCTTATATTTTAAGATGGTTGTACTAACACATATGTGTTGAGACAACTAATATGTACTTGAGTGTAAGTAGGTGATAATTGTAGCATTATGTATTATGATTAGTAAATGTGAGTTGACTGTGGATTATGATATGATTGTTGGTCTTGGTAAATGTTGATTTAAAATTGATAAATATTATTGTCTTGATCCTTGGAACATGTGGCTGACATGTGTGTTTAGTTACAAGGAAACATGCTTGGCATAATATGGTAAGGTAACTGGTATATTGTTATATTTAGTTATGCGTTGCCAATTATGTTGAAATTCAACAAGAAAATGCACCACACGCTAGTGTGGGATTCCAGTCACACATGGGTGAGGAATTCAGTTACACATTAGTACTAAATGTGGGCATCTAATTTATTTTTCCCTTAAATAAATTGGACAATAAATTGTAATTTCATCTCATAAAAACTTGTAGCAGCTAACTAAGTCATGAAGACTAAGTTAGCTCAAGAAATTAGAGTTTAAGATCTAAGATAAGGCATGTAGAGTGATTCTAATATTTTTGGGGTCTAGTTGTAGTTAAAGCACTAGTGGGGTGCAGGTGTAATCAATTAACTCAAATTAATTGAGTTAAAATAAATTTAACTTGTTCTAACTGAGTGATGAGCTAGTGAGAGGTCGAGTGAATTAAATTAGATTTAATTCACAAGTGCTGATCAGTCAAATAACTGATTATTCTCTACTGATAGTTCCATTTGTGTTAGTTCTGATGAAGACCCATTTGAGACAGAGTTTAAAGGGAAGATAACTATCAGTTGTAATATTAGCAAATTTTCCGGGCGCAATTATAAAGTCGGAGGAATGCCATGATGGATTTCACAATCAAGGAAGGTTGTAATTCATATTTAATAGGGATTTATTTCTCTAGGAATTGTGTGAGAAATCCAAGCTAGAGGAAGGCAAGGAATTGGCTAAGTGTTTGTCCAATTTTTCCTAGATCAGTGTTAGATGATTGGTAGAGTTCAACAAATTATTGTGAGCAAGAATGCATTGTATTGTTTCATTATTCCTTCAATTAATATAAAATAGATATAGAGGGGTTTTGAGCAGTTAATTTCCCCATGAATATCTTTTTTGTGTGATTTATTTACTTCTTTCTCTTACTTGCATGTGATTGAGTGATCATGTTTTATATTCCACAAATATTGTAGAAGGATTTAGTATCTTGTTTTAGTACATTACATGATCAGATTGAATCCATTGGTATATTTTCGACAAATGATGTGTTTATGGTGATATGATGCAAGGGATTGCATGGAAGAGATATTGCCATGAAATATTGAAGAAGGATCGAGCTAAGATTTCCTTTGGAAGTATTTGGAACCATGGGGATTGAGTCATGGTATTTGTTGCTAGTCCAACATGTATAGATAGTTTTGTTTACATGTTTTTTATGCAATTTTATGTATATATGGTGTTGTGTGCATGTTGGATATGTGGTGTTGTGTACGTATGGTGCTTTTCGCATGTTGCATAAGTATTTTTGTGTACATATGGCTTGGTGTGCATGATGTACATATGGTGTTGTGTGTATTATTGTACATGTGGTGCCATGTACATGTTGTACAATGGGTGCTTTGGGAAGGTAGTGTTGTGTACATGTCATGCATGTGGTGCTATGTACATGTGGTGTTGTGTACGTGTGGAGCATGTGGTTTTGTGTACATGTGGTGATGTGTACACATTATGTAGGAGGCATTGTGTACATGTTGTATGGTGTACATGTTTTGCAAGTGATTTTGTGTACATTTGGTGATATGTACATGTTTTGTAGGTGTTATTTTGTACAAGTGGTACTATGTACATGTTGTGCATGTGGTACTGTTGTACATGTTATATTGTGTTTATGTTGTACATGTTTTGTGGTGCACATGTGATATTGTATTCATTCCATACATGTGTTGTGTACTTGTGGTACTATGAATGTGCATTATGTGGACATGGTATTGTGACATGCGTATTCGTTGTGTAGTATTCTATGTATGTATATGTATTTTTTTGTACACCAAGTGTAGGTGTATGTATTGCATTTTGTTGTACATCGAGTGTAGGTGCATGTATTTTATTGTGTTGTATATTAGGTGTAGGTGCATGTATTGTATGGTGTTGCATGTCGTGTGTCGTTGTATGTGTGTTATGCACACTATGTGTATGTGTATCTAGTTGGAGAGAAGGAACTGGTGCTTTATGGGTGTGGCAATTGATCTAGTGTTTGTACGGAAAGGATAAAAGTAGAAGATAAATATCAATTAAAAGATAAGTATCAGTATTTTATTTCAATTTTCATTATGCATGTGATGTATGATTCTGACTTATGATGGTTACATGTGATTTATGATGATTTCATTTGATTCATGATTTTGACCTATGATGGTTGTGTTTGAGCTAACCAAGTGTGATATGCTTATACATGGTTATTTGATCAAATATCCAACTTGACTTGTTCTGTCAAGAAGTGAACAGAATTACAAGTGTACCTTGTTCATGAACTACCAATGAGGTATGACATGAATTTATTTCAATTTAATTTGAATCCAATGGAAATTATGTGCTTGGTACAAGAAAGCATGGATTCCTAGTTGGTTGGTTGAAAATGTATGCAATAATGTTAGAATGAGAAAAAGGAATTAGGACAACCAACAGTATGTTGGTAAATAAATTTAGGAGCGAGGCCATTGTGGGACATTGATACCTAATAATATCCATTTATTTCCATGAGCATGCTATGACCGGTATGATGGTTTTCAGGCAGGTATATCCCTTGGTTTTTTTATCTTACGATGCAAGGAATCCTTGTCAAGCATTGGATTTCTCAAGATAGGGGATGTCGGGGAACTTGGAAAGTGAGTGACTACATGTAAGGGGTGCTGAATTTACTGAGGGACTATGTAGTAAAGAAGGGAAGGCAGGGGAACACATTTTTTTTTTTTCATTAGCATTGTTATATGGAATCATATGCACATTGGGAGTGTGCCCTCGAACAATGAGCCACTAACTATTCACTGAGAGAACAACGTAGGATTTTAGTACTGGACATTGGATGCACACATTGGCTCCGGTAGTGGATTTTGAACTTCTTGGGAAGGAGGTGGATCCTAGATTTACCTTGAGGGTGGAGGTGTGAGCCTATGGAATCCCTTGTTATTGATATGGGCGTCGTATCCTTCCATTTGTTGCTTGAACAAATGTGCATATTTATATATGTGTAAATTACTGTAAATAATGTATCGAGTTTGATTTATAAAGCTCCCTAGATAGTATGGTTATTTTTTCGTTGAAGAAAATGTGTATGAGTGTATATTTGATTATTATTGTAAATACCATAATGATTTGTGTTATAAAGCTCCAGTAAAGGGTATGATTATCATTTTTTAGCAGGTTGTCATTGTAAATACCGCAATGAGTTGTGTTATAAAGTTGCATGGGAAGTATGTTTTAATTTCAACAATATTTTTGGTTGTAGGCGTCATTGAACACCGAGGATGGTCTTCCCCCAAGGGTAAGAGTTTTGTAACATCCCTGGTCAAAATACATGTAAAAAAAATATAACACCAATGTCATGGGACACGTGTTCCAAGATGAATTTTGGGAAAAACATCCTAGTGGGTGTTCATTTTAGTTATTATGGTTAAAGGAAATTGGAAAATGAAATGGCAAAGGAATTTGGAAAGGTGAGAGGCATTATTGACAGTTTATTTATGAAAATAATGCAAATTAGGAGAAAATTAATGTGAAAGGTCACATGTTGCATTTGAGGAGGAAAATGAAGAATTAGAGGCCTCATTGATTGAAAATTCTTATGAGGATCAATTCATGGCTTTTGGTCAGTTTAGTTTTGGAGCTCTCTCTCTATTCTATCTCGTTCACACTCTTTGAAAATTAGAGTTTCGTTGGAGAATTTCAGCATTGGAATTAGGGAGGTTGTTGATGTTATTTCTCGTGTCACGGATCCTGATACGGCTCAACTTGTTGAAATTTGTCTAACCTCAACTTTCTTTAGTTTTGAGGGTGAATTCTTTGAACAGACTTTTGGTGTGGCCATGGGTTCCCCCCTTTCTCCTGTGGTAGCTAATCTGTTCATGGAAGATTTCGAATCTAGAGCCCTTTCCTCTTCCCTTTTTCAACCTAATCTTTGGAAAATATTTGTCGATGACACCTGTGTTGTGTGGCCTCATGGTAAGGAGAAATTGGACCTTTTCTTCCAGCATCTTAATGTTCAATATGACTTCATTAAGTTCACAATGGAATTTGAAGATAATGGTAGCTTGCCTTTTCTTGATGTCCTCCTTTCTAGGAATGAAGATGGTTCTTTTTCTCATCAAGTTTTTAGAAAGAAGACGCACACTAAGTAGTATTTACATGCTAGTTCTCACCATTTCCCTGCTCAGAATCTTGGGGTTCTCAACACCTTAGCTACCAAAGCCTTTAGAATCTCTGATGTAAACCATTTTGAAGGTGAAAAGGCTCATCTCCTTAAATTTTTTAATAAAAATGGTTATAGTATAAGTCACTGCCTTAAAGCTTTTCAAAAAGATGAAAGGGGTCCTAGAGGAAAGAAAGATCCTTGTGATCGGTTATCTGGAGTTCACCTTCCATTTATCCAAGGTACTACGGATAAAATCGCTAGGATCTTAAAGAATTTTAATGTTTCCTCATCATTTAAACCCTACCGCACCATTCTAAGTTCCCTTAGATCTGTTAAAGACCCAATTTTCCCTAAGGATGGTAAGGGTGTGTACTTGATTCCATGCTCTTGTGGGACATCTTACATTGGTGAAACGGGTCGGTCTATTAATCAAAGAATTCATGAGCATGTCGCTGACCTTAATCATAATAGATCGCGCTCCTCGGCCCTAGCAGAGCATGTCGAGAAGACTAATCATCACATTTGCATTGAAGATGCGAAGGTGATTGCGAAGATTGACCATTTCCACCACCGCAAGTTGAGAGAAGCCTTGGAAATTGAAAAGAGGCCTCTTAACCTCAACAGGGACAATGGGTGGATGGTTAGCAAGTGTTGGATTCCTTCTCTTCATTCCTAATTTTTTTTTTTTTTTTAATTTGATTAATGTTTATTAATTTTTATTTTCTTTTATTTTTTAGTTTATTTGATTTAATTTTATTAAAATATATTTATTAAGTTCTTCAAATATATATATATATATATATATATATATATATATATATATATATATATATATATATATATATATATATATTAATAAAATGAATTTAATAAATCTATTTTAATTAATTAAAAATAAAATAAATTAAAATAAAAATTGTTAAAAATTAAATTATTATTGTTATTGTTATTGTTATTGTTATTGTTATTGTTATTGTTGTTGTTATTATTATTATTATTATTATTATTAATTTATTTATTTTATTATTTAGTAGCATTTAATCCTTTATGTTTTTAAATAATATTAAACAAAATAAATATTTTAATTATCATTCTATTAATAGAAATTATTCAATATTTATTTAATATTCTAGAATATATTGAATAATTCTTATTGTATAATAATTAAAATTAAAACTTAAAAATAAATAATATTCATATTATAATCTTTAATCATTTTCAATATATTTTTTTGACTTTTTGATTCTATGACATTGATTTAGTCAAACTAGCCATTATTTTTTAAACGGCTAGTTGGAACTTCTCGTATCTATTTAATTGGGTTTCCTGATCAAATTTTTCATCAAGTCCTGATGATGAACCACACTAGCTGGTTCGAAACGCGTCGACCAAATTTATTTGGATGTGATTTTTACCAAAAGATTTTTTTCACAATTTATGGATCATAGAAGCAATATTCCTAAAATTGGATCAAGAAAGTAAAATAAGGAAAACAGGAAAAAAATATCATGCATGGAAGAGTAGGGTCAAGCAGCTACAACATGTTTACTTGCAGGTAATGATTTACATGTGTGATTTCCTTACTAGATTTTTCATGCATGGTTATGCATTTGTGCTATTGGTTCTCTTGTTGACATTGGCATGGGTTTGCCAAGTGTGGCAGTGTTCTTCAGCCTTGCCTTTCCATTTTGGGATAGCCATGGTGTGATGGGTTTCTCATGTTTTGGTTGAGTTGGATGGTCTAATGATTTCGAAACTGAGTGAGTTGGATCTCTAAATGAAAGAACACATGGCCTAGTTATCCCTGAACCAAGTTGTGGATTATGGTAAAGCTCTTGACCTAGTGAACCCTGAGCCAAACTATGGGTTATGTTAAATCCAGGTATTTTGTGCCTTGATGGGCTTTGGAATCCTCGACTAGTGAATGGAGGTATATATGGTAAAGCCTAGAGGTGGTTTCCCTTGACAGACATAGGAATCCTTACCGGTGAATGGCAGGATATATGGTAAATCCTGGAGGGTGGTGTCTCAATTATGGATTAGTGAACCATAGATTGGACTATGGATTGCAATAAAGCCTAGAGACTAGAAGATAGGAAAATTCATCATGGTGTAGGTGGATAAATCCCGTCCCATCCATGATTTTTTATGGCCTAGTGATCCAGTGAGGGTTGTGGTAAAGCCTTGTTCTATAAATGAGGGTGAGGTTGTTCAGCCTCGGGAATCCCTAGTTAATTTGTATGTTTTTGAGTTCCACATTCATTCTTTGAATATGGCACGGGGATGATTGGATGAAGAGAGATTTAGCTCAGCCAATATATGGTCGGGTGGAGTGTGGTAGTTCCATACCGGGTTGGCTTTTGCATTCATTAATAATATTTCCTTTTCTTTTATTTTATGTGTAAATTTATTGGTTCATATGTGGAATTTATGATTTCTCTATAATCATTATTTCTGTTGTTTATATGTTGGTTATGAATATGTTCTATGATAGTAATGATGAATGGTTCTCATAATGTTTTGATTTGTAAATGAATGAGAAATGAATATATGACCTAATAGAGGATAATGCAGCTAATTTGATAAGGCATCAATGTTTCTTAGAGATTCACTGATAAGTATAAGACCCCTATGCTCAGATCATTATTATGACCTATAGAATGCATATTTGTGAAATTTTTGACGAAATTTCTCTCATATCTAGTAGGGTTCCAACCAATTCTTCTGAGTATAGGGGTGTTATACTTATCTGAGAATCACTAAGAAAAATTGATGCCTTATCACATTAGCTCCATTATCCTCTATTAGGTCATATATTCATTTCTCATTCATTTAAAAATCAAAACATTATGATAACCATCCATCATTACTATCATAAAACATATTCATAACTAACATATAAACAATAGAAATAATGGGGATAGAACAATCATTGGCCACATTGTCTCTATGTTATTTTACATTTCTATAAATTCCACAAAGTTATGGATAGTTACTAGTTCCTATCCCTGGAAATTAGCCTTAAATATTATGGTCAATGGCATAGCACTAGCAGAAAGAGGCTATAGTCACACTCAGGTAGGCTAATGGGAGTGACTAGGGCTTTCAGTCGCATGCATTCCATGGAAAGAGAGAGGTTGGGGGTTTAATTCCTTGAAATGTTGACTTCCCTCAGGGGTTTGTCACCTGGAAGGTTTTTTTAGCTCCTGGAGGTTCTATAGGATGTGTATAAGGTTATATTGGTTGTGTTTTGTTGGATCCACTACCTTAAATATACATGGGGAATTGAATCAGATCATAGTAGCCTATCATCACATGTTTACCCAGTTGGTTGGTTACTTGGGTAGATGTGTGATCCGTATTTATGCAAGAAAAGAATAAAATAAAAAAAATATACATAAACACGGAGATGCAGTGGAGCTAATTCATTTTATTAATATCAAATAGCATAAATATGCTTACATACATAATGGAAATAAACTAGCTAAGGCACTGGTAGATTATCTCTGAGAAGAGATGTGGCAGCTACAGGCCTCTCAATTGTGTTACAATGAGGCTCTAACGCCTATTTATTATTGAGAAACAATAAAAAACCCTAAACATCCAAAAACCTAACCGTAGGAGATGACGTGCCAAAACTATGGGCCCCGTTTGGGTAAATTGGTGTTCCAACTTCCCGAGGACGTAAATTTGGCATACGATCTTCGTTTGACATGCACAATACCTCTTTAGAAATATTTGTCTAAGGAATACAAATTTTTATGTTGGTCTATGAACCCATGTCGCTCTCGGTTTTCCCAAAAAATGACATTTAGGGCCTTAAAACAACTCTGGAAGTTCAGGACTCAAAAAACTGCTAAAAATAGTAAGTTGTGACAAAACTAAAAAAATGAAAGAACTGATGGTGGGGGTTAAAATGGAATAGGTGGGTGGCCACCAATATCCACTTAGATCATTAGGGCCTCCAAAAGGTTCCGGAAGTTCAGGACCCGAAAACCTGCAAAAAATAGTAAGTTGTGTTGAAACTGAAAAACTAACAGAACTGATGGTACGAGTCCAAATGGAATAGGTGGGTGGCCACCAATATCCACCTAGATAATTCCTCCCTCCTTAGGAAGCAATGGTCCCTATTGCATTAATTTCCTCCATGAGAGGCAATTTTTGCTGAACTGGGTATTTGATTTGTCCAGGATGTCATGGGCCTGTTGGCAGACATATTGGATGCGTTCAATAATTTTGGTTTCCTCAAACAGTACATGTGTGGATTCTGTCTATGTAATTGCAGGAGGTATGGCAATATCAGGTGGCGGTGCGTCAGGGGTTAGATCAATGGAGTGCTTGTCCTGACAATGTAGAGGAACCTCTATGGGTGAGGAGAAAATGTCATCGTATTCCTCCACGACTTTTTCCATCTACTGCAGCCCTGCAGGGGAGACCTATTTCAAGGTTGTGGGCACAATATTATTCTTTCCTTGTGAGTGATGTGTAAGGAAAATAAATTTCTTGGTTCCTAAAACAATCTTAATGCGTTGTTTTGCAATAGTCAAGGAGATGGCAGGAGGTGATACTATCTCTAGTATCTTGTACAATTTATTTCCCAAAGTAATAAAACAGAACAAGGCCTATAATCATACACAGCATGTAGCCTCCACAAGTATGGTTGGCCCAATAATACATCAGCTACATCAATAGGAGAAACATCACACAATACCTCATCCGCGAATGGCTTGATGTTGTACGAAAGGCAATACTCTGGGTGGATGCATAGATCTCTCCCTCAGTGAAGCCACTCGATGGTATATTGTTGTGGGTGTGCTAAGGTCAGTATGCCAAGCCACTTCACAACCTCTGCTGAAATGAGGTTCTTTTGGATTCCACTATCAACAAGAAATTGTAGTGGAGAAGCCTTCACCCACATCTCCGAATGAAAGAGGCGCTCCCCCTCCTCTGGATCCTCTAGATCCTACCTCTGGAGCTTGGTGGTGGCAAAAATGGCACTAGGGTTAACATCAATGATTTTCTTCCCTTTGTCATCTCCCTTGTCTGGTTCTGGCTCAAGATCATAATATGCATCTGATTCGAGTGCCTTCAGCTTGACCACCAGCGACTATTTGGCCCAACATTCATTTGTGCTGTGAGTGGGGCTGTTATGAAATTCACACCACCTCCTTTTGTCCTTCTTTGGATTTTTGGTGTTGAGTTGCCCCACTTTGGCTCTACCCCTTATTTTATGGTTCGAGAGTGCCTTTCCCTGTCTTCAGATTCACGGATCCAAAGTCTCGCTTCTTGTACTTAAAATTTTGCTCGATATTGGCAGCATAGCGATATGTTGTGCTAAGCGAGGTAATGTTGAGTAACTCCATTTCCTCCTGAATGTGTCTGTGTGAACAACTGCAGTACTTGAGCACCAAATGTCTCTTTGAATCTTTAATACCCAACTTTGTGCATAGGGTATGGAACAAATTCATCAGTCCGTGCACATCTTGATCCACTTGCAGCCGCAGCATGGTCCACTAGATGTACTTGTCGTCATAGCTCCCCATGGGGTAATATTTTTCCTTGATGATGTCTCGGAATGAATTCCAAGTGGGTGCAGCTGAGAAAAAAGAGGATTTCCTCCCATCCTTTTGCTCACAGTATGTTTCCCACCAGTATTTGAAATGGGGGGCGGCTTTGAGGAGTGCAAAAATAATCTTTTATCGGTTAGAGAAATCATGTACTGAGAAATACCCTTCTAGCAAATTAAACCATGTATCTATGGCATCTGCATCTATCTGGCCTTAAAATACATGAATTTCAAAGTTTACCTATACCTTTAAGGGAGTGGAGCCTCTAGAGTGGTTGTTCGATGCAGATGGACCATAGGTGGGAAGTCGTTGAAGGATCTGAGCAAAGTTATCCATCATCACGTTCCTTTGTTTCTCGAGGGCCTCCTCAAGAAATATTTTGATAGGATATCCTACTCGCTCGTCTTTATTTTCTTATTCCATGGGAGGTCATCAAGGTTTGAGAGGGTGATATTGCAAGGGTTCAACCAAATCAAGCCCTAACTCCTTATACCCTGACCTCGTTGGAGACATGCAAAGAAAAAAAGAGAAAGAGCAGACCGCTCTGATACCACTGATATAGATTTATGCAGGAATGCAATAAATGACAAGAATAGACATAAACACATAAATGTAGCGTAAATACTTCATTTCATTAATATCAAGTGGCAGAAATATGCTTACAGACATAATGGAAATAAACTAGCTAGGGCGCTGGTAGCTTATCTCTAAGAAGAGATATGGAAGCTACAGGCCTCTAAACTATGTTAAAATGAGGCTCAAAGGCCTATTTAATTTTTAGAAACAATATAAAACCCTAAATATCTCAAAACCTAATTGTAGGAGATGAAGCTCCAAAACAATGGGCCCCATTTGGGTAAATTTGTATTTCAACTTACCGGGGATGTAAATTTGGCATACGATCTCTATTTCACATGCACCATACATCCTTAGAAATATCTATCCTAGGACTACAAATTTTTATGTTGGTCCTTTGATGCATGTTGCTACCGGTTTTCCCAAAAATCGTCATTTAAGGCCTCAAAATGGCTACAAAAATTCAGGACTTGAAAAACTGCTAAAAATAGTAAGTTGTGTCGAAACTGAAAAACTGAAAGAACCGATTTTGGGGGTTCAAATGGAATATGTGGGTGACCACCAATATCCACATGGATCATTAGGGCCTCCAAATAGCTCCGAAATTTTAGGACCCACAAACCTGCTAAATATAGTAAGTTGTGTTGAAACTAAAAAACTGACAGAATTGATGATGCGGGTCCAAATGGAATAGGTAGGTGGCCACCAATATCCACCTAGATCATTCCTCCCTCCTTAGGAAGAAATTGTACCCATTGCGTTAATTTCCTCCATGAGAGGCCAATTCTGCTGAACTTGGTATTGGATTTTTCCAAGATGTCATGGACACACTGGTGGATGTGGTGACGGACGTGCTGGATGCGTTCAATAAGCTTGGCTTCCTCAGACAATACAATTGTTGATTCTGTCTGTGTAATTGCATGAGTTATGGAAATATCAGGTGGCGGTGCGTCGGGGGTCAGATCGATGGAGTGCTTGTCCTGACAATGTAGAGGAACCTCTATGGGTGAGGAGAAAATATCATCATATTCCTCCATGACTTTTCCCATCTGTTGTAGCCCTGTTTCTAGGTTGTGGGCACAATCTTATTATTTCCCTGTAAGTGAGTTGTAAGGAAAATAAATTTCTTGGTTTGGGAAACAATCCTACTTCATTGTTTGCCAATAGTCAAGGAGATGGTAGGAGGTGGTACTACCTCTAGTATCCTATAAAATTTATTTCCCAAATTAATAACAACAGAACGAGGCCTAGAATCATACACAGCATTTCGTCTCCACAAGTATTGTTGGCCCAATAATACATCAGCTACATGAAGAGGAGAAACATCACACAAAACCTCATCCTTGAATGGCTTGATGTTGTATGAAAGGCGACACTGTTGGAAAATGCAGAGATCTCTCCTTGGGTGAAGCCACCTGATGGTATATGGCTATGGGTGTGCTAAGGTTGGTATGTCGATCCACTTCACAACCTCTTCTGAATTGAGGTTATTTTGGCTTCCGCTATCTACAAGAAATTGCAGTGGAGAACCCTTCACCCACATCTACGAATGGAAGAGGCACTCCCCCTCCTCTGGATCCTCTAGATCCTCCCTCTAGAACTTGGTGGTGGAAACAATGGCACTGGGGTCCGTGTCAATGACCTTCTTCCCTTTTTCATCTTCCTTCTGTGGTTCTCACTCAGGATCAGAATATGCATCTGATTTGGGCGCCTTTAGTTCCCCCACCAATGACTATTTGGCCTAACACTCGTTTGTGTTGTGAGTGGCGTTGTTATGATCACACCACTTCCCCATTTCCTTCTTTGGATTTTTGGTGGTGTTCTTAGTCGTCGTGATTTGGATTTACCCCTTGTTTTGTGGTTCGGGAGTGCCTTTCCCTAGCTTAGGATTCGTGGATCTAAAGTCTCACTTCTTCTACTTAAATTTTCACTCGATCTTCGCTAGATAGCGATATTCCATGCCAAGTGAGGTAATGTCGAACAACTCCATTTCATGATGCTAGTAGAAATATGTGCTAAGGTCGTTATGCTCAGCCACTTCATGACTTTTGTTGAAATGAGATTCTTTTGACTTCTGCTACTGACAAGAAATTGCAGTGGAGAACCCTTCATTCACATCTATGAATGGAAGAGGTGCTCCCCTCATCTAGATCCTCTAAATCCTCCCTCTTGAGCTTGGTGGTGGCAAAAATGGCACTGGGGTCGGCATCAATGATCTGCTTCCCTTTGTCATCTCCCTTGTCTGGTTTTGGGTTAGGATCAGAATATGCATCTGATTCGGGTGCCTTCAATTCGACCACCAGCAACTATTTGACCCGACACTCATTTGTGTTGTGAGTGGGGCTGTTATGAAATTCACACCACTTCCTTGTGTCCTTCTTTGGATTTGTGGTGGTGTTCTGATTTTCCATGCTTTGGCTCTTCCCCTTGTTCTGTGGTTCGAGGGTGCCTTTCCATGGCTTCGGATTCGCGGATCCAAAGTCTCGCTTCCTCTGCTTAAATTTCTGCACAATCTTGGTGAAATAGCGATATGTCGTGCCAAGAGAGGTAATTTCAAGGAACTCCATTTCCTCTTGAATTTTTCTGTGTAGATAGCTACAGTACTTGAGCGCCAAATGTCTCTCTGAATCTTTAATACCCAGCTTTGTGGAGAAGGTATGGAACAAATTCGTCAATTCATGCACATATTGATCCCTTTTCTACCACAACGTGGTCCATTGGATGTACTTATCCTCATAGCTCCCCATGGGGTAATATTGTTCCTTTATGTCATCTCGGAATGAATTCCAAGTCGGTGCGACCATGAACAGAGAGGGTTCCATACCATCCTTTTACTCACAGTAGGTTTCCCACCAGTCTTTGACATGGGGGGCAGCTTTGAGGAGTGAAAAAATAATCTTTTCTTGGTCGGAGAAATCATGGACCAAGAAATACCCTTCTATCAAATTCAACCATCTATCTACGATGTCTACATCTATCTGTCCTTCAAATATAGGAATGTAAAATTTTACCTGTACCTTGAAGGGAGTGACGCCTCTAGAGTGGTTGTTGGATGCAGATGCGTCATAGGTGGGCAGTCGTTGAAGGATTTGAGAAAATTTATCCATCATTAAATTCCTTTGTTTCTCAAGGGCATCTTAGAGAAATATTTTGATAGGATCTCCTGCTCTCGCATCTTTATTTTTTTCCACCATGGAAGGTTGTTGAGGTTTGTGAGGCTGATCTTGCAAGGTTTCAACCAGATCAAGCCCTAACTCCTTATACCCTGACCTCATGGGGGACATGCAAAGAAAAATAGAGAAATGGTAGACCACTCTGTTACCACTGATTTGTATTTATGTAGGAATGTAATAAAATTAAAAAATAGACATAAACACAGAGATGCAGCGGAAACACTTCATTTCATTAATATTAGATAGCATAAATACGCTTATAGACATAATGGAAATAAACTAGCTAGGGCATTGGTAGCTTATCTCTGAGAAGATATGTGGTGACTATAGGCCTCTAAATTGTGTTACAATGAGGCTCGAAGGCCTATTTATTTTTTAGAAACAATAAAAACCCTAAACATCTAAAAACCTAACCGTAGGAGATGAAGCACCAAAACTATGGGCCTCGTTTGGGTAAATTGGTGTTTCAACTTCCTAGGGACATAACTTTGGCATACGATCTCCATTTGACGTGCACCATATGATAGCAAAAATGGGGTGCAGGGGCTAAGGAGAGTTGGTCTCTCTTCTTCCTGTGTTTACTTTCACCATGGGAGTCTACTCAATTTTTCTTATTTCAATTTCATTCATCAAATTTACAAAATTTGATTAATGAAATGCAAAATTAACTTTAAAGTCCCTTAGATTATATCCACTCCTTGAAAATGAACCAACCTTAAATCCCTTGTAAGTGTAATACTTGTGCCTATGAATGGAAGTTAAACCTTCCATCGTAGTATAAAACACTTATAAATAAATTGTCCAACCCCTTTAAACAACATCAACCCTTAGCTTATAATACTAACCTCAATTAACTCTGAGGGCAAGAGCTCTTTAACTATTTCTTGAAACACTTCTAGAATATGGTATTAAAGGTATTAGAACTGATGTTTTAAATTTCTTTATCAAAGTCTTAACTTAAGATAATAAGCCCATTACTCCTGACATAAAAACACTTAAGCAGCGCCTTATTTCTTTCGGGCCCACACAACCAACCTTTAATAAACAACTATTAATTCAATGAACGCTAGGCCATACCTCATGTTAAACCCTGTGCAACTTGCTGTTGTGATAGCCCTTGGATCTTCCTCCTCCAAATCGAATGATATGGGTAGCTCTCGCATTTTTTTCAAGGGCGGAACTTTAGCGCTCAAAAAAACATGAAATGGGCGATTTTCTCTTGGTGATGTGGGAAAATCTAATAAGATTGGGTTTTTATTTCAGAAACCACTCCGACCCCAAAAGTGGTGCAAAACAAGCAGTATGGTTTTCAAAACCCCTCAACTGACAATACTGGTAATTGAACAGTGTTTAGCCCGAAACTCCACGCGATTTTAGTTTATTCCTTCAACTCTCCTTCTCCGCTTGACTTTGTGAACGACCTCCTAGATATCATTCAACCAAACAAAAAAACACACATTTGCTCCTACCGGCCAAGGTTCAATATTCATCGAATAAACAGAGCATGACCATGGGTTCACTCTTCCAACAGAACTCAAAAAACTAACCTTCCTTGACTCCTTTACACAACATACACACTTTCTATACACACATCGAGGACATGACTCCTATACAAAATAGACACATTCGATTTATTCATAGAGAGTATGAGTTCAAAGACAGACAAAGAGAAACAAGGGAATTTCACACAGAACTTATCCTTCTTCAAATTATACACAGAGTTCAAAAATTGAAGGAATGAGTCCTTCGGAAAGATTGTCAATAACACACGCAGATAGCCAATAAGTCTAAATTTTATTCAATAGAGAACAATGCTTCCCAATTCAATCTTTCACTGCCAAATCCCCCCTTTACTCTATATTAGGGGTTTACATTTTATAGACTGTTACATGATTTTTCGGTTCCTTCTCGAGGACCGTTTTATTCTTAACATAAAATAAAAGCCTAATTCCATTCTATCAATAGAAACTGAAAAAACAGACATGAATCAACCTATTCAGCTTCCTCACTTATTAGACTATACCTAACTGCTCTAAGTGCAACAGATAGCTAAGGTATTGACACCTTGCTGGTACATTTCTTGAACAATTTCGAACTCTTCTAGCCACAACATGTGGACAGTTCTCTCACATTGCTGGCTAGTGCCCAATGCCCCTGCATCACCATACCTCATTAGAAAGATCTATCCAAGGACTACAATTTTTGATATTGGTCCATGGATCCATGTTTCCCTTGTTTTCCCCAAAAAATGTCATTTAGGGCCTCAAAATGGCTCTTGAAGTTCAAGACCCAAAAAATTGCTAAAAATAGTAAGTTGTGCCGAAACTGAAAAACTAAAAGAACCAATGGTGGGGGTTCAAATGGAATAGGTGGGTGGCCACCAATATCCACTTGGATCATTAGGGCCTCCAAATGGCTCCAAAATTTTAGGACCCAAAAACATGCTAAAAATAGTAAGTTGTTCTAAAAATAAAAAACTGGCAATACTGATGGTGCGGGTCCAAATGGAATAGGTGGGTGGCCACCAATATCCACCTGGATCATTCTTCCCTCCTTAGGAAGTAATGGTCCCCATTGTGTTAAGTTGCTCCATGAGAAGCAAATTTTGTTGAACTTGGTATTGGATTTTTCTAGGATGTCATGGACCTGCTGGCGGACCTGCTCGATCCATTCAATAAGTTTGGTTTCCTCAAACAATACATGTGTGGATTCTATCTGTGTAATTGCATGAGGTATGGAAATATCAGGCATTGTGTGTTGGGGTTTAGATAGATGGAATGCTTGTCCCGATAATGCAGAGGAACCTTTGTGGGTGAGGAGAAAATTTCCTCATATTCCTCCATGACATTGTCTATTTGCTGCAGCCCTACTGGGGAGCTCTGTTTCGAGGTTGTGGGTACAATAATCTTCTTTCCCTGTGAGCAAGTTGTAAGGAAAATAAATTTTCTATTTGGGAAAAAAATTTACTGCGTTGTTTTGCAATAATAAAGGAGAAAGCAGGAGGCAGTACTACCTCTGGTATCCTGTACAATTTATTTCCCAAAGTAATAACAACAGAATGAGGCCTAGACTCATACACAACATGTCGCCTCCACAAGTATGGTTGGCCCAATAATACATGAGCTACATCAAGAGGAGTAACATCACACAATACCTCTTCCGTGAATGGCTTGATGTTGTACAGAAGGTGGGAACTGTTGGCAGATGTGGATATCTCTCCCTAGGTGAAGCCACCTGATGGTATGCAGCTTTGGTTGTGCTAAGGCTGGTAGGACGAGCCACTTCACGACCTCTGCTGAAATGAGGTTCTTTTTGCTTTCACTATCAACAAGAAATTGCAGTGGAGAACCCTTCACCCACATCTATGAATGGAAGAGGCTCTCCCCCTCCTCTGGATCCTCTGGATTCTCCCTCTAGAGCTTGGTGTTGGAAAAATGGCACTGGAGTTTGCATCAATGATCTGCTTCCCTTTGTCATATCCCTTGTCTAGTTTTGGCTCAGGATCAGAATATGCATCTAATTCAAGTGCCTTGAGTTTAGCCACCAACGACTGTTTGGCCGGATAATCGTTTGTTTTGTGAGTGGGGATGTTATGAAATTCACACCACTTCCCTGTGCCCTTATTTGGATTTGTGGTGGTGTTTTGAGTTGCCCTGCTTTGGCTCTGCCCCTTGTTATGTGGTTCGAGGGCACCTTTCCCTGGCTTCGGATTTGCAGATCCAAAGTCTCACATCTTCTACTTAAATTTTTTCTCTCTCTTGGCAACATAGTGATATGCAATGCCAAGTGAGGTAATCTCAAGGAACTCCATTTCCTCTTGAATGTTTCTGTGCAGATATCTACAATACTTAAGCACCAAATGTCTCTCTGAATCTTTAATACCCAACTTTGTGCCCAGGGTATGGAACAAATTCGTCAATTCATGCACATCTTGATCCCTTTGTTGCTGCAACGTGGTCCATTGGATTTACTTGTCCGCATAGATCCCCATGGGGTAATATTTTTCCTTGATTCCATCTTATAACGAATTCCAAGTGGGTGCGACCAAGAATAGAGAGGGTTCCCTCCCGTTATTTTGCACACAGTAGGTTTCCCACCAGTCTTTGACATGGGGGGGAAGCTTTGAGGAGTGAAAAATAATACATTAGGGGAATTTTGAGATCTAAAATGGGCCTCCTAAGGAAATTATAAAATAATAGTGGAAATAATAAAATAAGATTTGATTACATCATCAAATTTTAGAGGGAAAAAAAAACTACTTTTTCAACTTGCATTTTCAACTTATCTCCCAAATTTTTTACTCAAATTTCGAGCAGGAATACTCATTGGATGAAAAATTTAATTCCACATTCAAGGAGTACCATGTTTGATAATTTCGATGGACCCTGCTACACGAAAAATGAGAAGTACATGAAAAACGTGATTGCAATCACGTTTTTAATGTATTTCTCATTTTTCATGTAGCAGGGTCCATCGAAAGTATACAACATGGGTACTCCTTGGATGAAGAATTAAATTTTTCATCCAACGAGTACTCTTTCTCAAAATTTGAGTAAAAAATTTGGGAGATAAGTTGAAAATACGAGTTGAAAAAGTAGTTTTTTTTTAATATTTTTACCCTTTTACTTAAAAAATGGTGAATCATCCCCCTTTTTTGACATCATCACCTTGAATCCTATTGGTTCTTAAAAAATTTATTTTGGTTGTACATTTTTCTTAGGAGGCCCATTTTAGACCTCAAAATTCCCCTGATTTTTTCTCGGTCAGAGAAATCATGGACCGAGAAATACCCTTCTAGCAAATTCAACCATATATCTATCGCATCTGCATCTATGTGGCCTTCAACAATAGGAATGTGAAATTTTACCTATACCTTAAATGGAGTGGCACCTCTAGAGTGGTTTTTAGACGTAGATGCGCCATAGGTGGGCAACCGTTAAAGGATTTGAGAAAATTTATCCATCATCACATTCCTTTGTTTCCCAAGGGCCTCCTCAAGCAATATTTTGATAGGATCTCCTGCTCCCTTGTCTTTCTTTTCTTCCGCTGTGGGAGGTCATCAGGGTTTGTGAGGCTGATCTTGCAAGGGTTCAACTAGATCAAGCGCTAACTCCTTATACCCTAACCTTGTTGGGGACATGCAAATAAAAACATAGAAAGAGCAGACTGCTCTGATACCACTAATCCGGATTTATGCAGGAACGCAATCAAATACATAATTATACATAAACACAAAGATGAAATGGAGATACTTCATTTCATTAATATCAAATAGCAGAAATATGCTTACAAACATAATGGAAATAAACTAAATAGGGGGCTGGTAGCTTGTCTATGAGAAGAGATTTGGCAGCTACAGGCCCCCAAAATGTGTTACAATGAGGCTCGAAGGCTTATTTATTGTTGAGAAACAATAGAAAACCCTAAACATCCAAAAACCTAATTGTAGGAGATGAAGCGCCAAAACTATGGGCCCCGTTTGGGTAAATTGGTGTTTCAAATTTTTGGGGATGTAACTTTGGCAAACAATCTTCGTTTGACATGCACCATACCTCGTTAGAAATATATATTCAAGGAAAAAAAAATTAGTTTCTGGTCCATGGTGATATGTTGCTCCCAGTTTTCCCAAAAAACGTCGTTTAGGGCCTCAAAACAAATCAGGAAGTTCAGGACCCAAAAAACTGCTAAAAATATTAAGTTGTGTTGAAAATGAAAAATTGAAAGAACTGATGGTTGGGGTTCAAATGGAATATTTGGGTGGCCACCAATATCCACCTGGATCATTAGGGCCTCCAAATGGCTCCGGAAGTTCAGGACTTGAAAAACTGCTAAAAATAGTAAGTTGTACCGAAATTGAAAAAATGACAGAATTGATGGTGCGGGTCCAAATGGAATAGGTGGGTGGCCATCAATATCCACTTGGATCATTCCTCCCTCCTTAGGAATCAATGGTCCCCATTGCGTTAAGTTCCTCCTTGAGAGGCAACTTTTGTTGAACTTGGTATTGGATTTTTCTAGGATGTCATGGACCTGCTGGCAGACGTGCTGGATGCGTTCAATAAGTTTAGTTTCCTCAAACAGTACATGTGTGGATCTTGTCTGTGTAATTGTATGAGGTATGTAAATATCAGTTGCGGTGTGTCAGGGGTCAGGTCGATGGAGTTCTTTTCCTAAAAATGTAAAGGAACCTCTGTGGGTGAGGAGAAAATGTCCTCGTATTCCTCCATAACATTTTCCATCTACTATAGCCCTATAGGGGAGCCCTATTCCGAGGCTATGGACACAATATTCTTCTTTCCCTAAGAGAGATTTAAGGAAAATAAATTTCCTAGTTTTGGGAAACAAACTTACTGCATTTTTTTTCAATATTCAAGGAGATGGTAGGAGGTAGTCCTATCTCTCGTATCTTGTACAATTTATTTCCCATGGTAATAACAAAAGAACAAGGTCTGGAGTCATACAAAGCATGTTACCTCCACAAGTATGGTTGGCCCAATAATACATTAGCTACATCAAGATGAGCAACATCACACAATACCTCATCTATGAATGGCTTGATGTTGTACGGAAGGTGGCACTGTTGGTGGATGTGAAGATCTCTCCTTGGGTGAAGCCACCCTATGGTATATGCCCGTGGGTGTGTTAAGGTTGGTATGCCGATCCGCTTCACGACCTCTGCTAAAATGATTTTTTTTGGCTTCTTCTATCGAAAATAAATTACAATAGAGAACCCTTCACCCACATCTATGAATGGAAGAGGTGCTCCCCCTCCTCTGGATCCTCCCTCTAGAGCTTGGTAGTGGAAAAAATAGCATTGGGGTATGCATCAATGATCTGTTTCCCTTTGTCATATCCCTTGTCTAGTTCTAGCTCAGGATCAGAATCTGCATCTGATTCGGGTGCCTTCAGTTCGACCACCAGCGATTGTTTGGTCCGACACTCATTTGTGTTGTGAGTGAGGTTGTTATGAAATTCATACCACTTCCTTGTGTCCTTCTTTGGATTTGTGTTGGTGTTGTGAGTCGCCCCACTTTGGCTATGCCCCTTACTCTGTGGTTTGGGGGCACCTTTCCTTGGCTTCGGATTCGCACCAAATTTCTCTCTAAATCTTTAATACGCAACTTTATGCATAGGGTATGGAACAAATTCGTCAGTTCGTGCACATCTTGATCCCTCTGCTGCCACAGCATGGTCCATTGAATGTACTTGTCCTCATAGCTCCCCATGGTGTAATATTGTTCCTTGACGCTGTCTTAGAATGAATTCCAAGTGGGTGCAATTGAGAACAGAGATGGTTCCCTCACGTCCTTTTTCTCACAGTAGGTTTCCCACCAGTCTTTGACATGGGGGTGGCTTTGAGGAGGGAAAAAAGAATATTTTCTTGGTTGGATAAATCATGGACCGAGAAATAACCTTTTAGCAAATTCACTCATCTATCTACGGTGTCTGCATCTGTATGGCCTTCAAATACAACAATGTAAAAGTTTAACTATACCTTGAAGGGAGTGGCACCTCTAGAGTGGTTGTTGGATGTAGATGCACCATAGGTGGGTAGCTGCTGAAGGATCTAAGCAAAGTTATCCATAATTGTGTTTCTTTGTTTCTCGAGGACCTCCTAGAGAAATATTTTGATAGGATCTCCTACTCCCTCTTCTTTCTTTTCTTCCGCCATGGGAGGTCGTCGGGGTTTGCAAGGCTAATATTGCAAGGGTTCAACTAGATCGAGCCTTAACTCCTTATACCTTGACCTCATGGGAGACATCTAAAGAAAAATAGAGACACAACAAACTGCTTTGATACCACTGATTCATATTTATGCATGAACACAATAAAATACAAAAACAGACATAAACACAGAGATGCAGCGAAAATACTTCATTTCATTAATATCAAATAACAAAAATATGCTTATAGACATCATGGAAATAAACTATCTAGGGCGTTGGTAGCTTATCTCTGGGAAGAGATGTGGCGACTATAGGCCTCTAAATTGTGTTACGATGTGGCGACTATAGGCCTCTAAATTGTGTTACGATGAGGCTCGAAGGCATATTTATTGTTGAGAAATAACATAAAACTCTAAACATCCAAAAACCTAACCGTAGGAGATGAAGCACCAAAACTATGGGCCCCGTTTGGGTAAATTGGTGTTTCAACTTTGTGCGGATGTAACTTTGGCATACGATCACCATTTTACATGCACCATACCTCATTAGAAATATCTAGCTGAGGAATAGAACTTTTGATGTTGTTCCATGCATCCACGTTTCTCCAGATTTTCCCACCAATATCCACCTGGATCATTAGGGCCTACATACGGCTCCAGAAGTTCAAGACCCGAAAACCTGCTAAAAATAGTAAGATGTGCTAAAACTGAAAAACTAATAGAACTAATGGTGCAGGTCCAAATGGAATAGGTGGGTGGCCACCAATATCCACCTGGATCATTCCTCCCTCCTTATGAAGCAATGTCCCCATTGCATTAAGTTCCTCCATAAGAGGAAAATTTTGTTTAACTTGGTATTGGATTTTTCTAGGATGTAATGGATGTGCTAGCGGGAATTTTGGATGCGTTCAATAATTTTGGTTTCCTCAGACAGTACATGTGTGGACCCTATTTATGTAATTTCATGAGGTATGGCAAGATCAGGTGGCGATGCATCGGGGGTCAAATCGATGGAGTGCTTGTCCTGACAATGTAGAGGAGCCTCTATGGATGAGGAGAAAATGTCCTCGTATTCCTCCATGAATTTGTCCATATTCTACATCCCTACAGGGGAGCCCTATTTCAAGGCTGTGGGCACAAACTTATTCTTTCCCTGTGAGCAAGTTGTAAGGAAAATAAATTTCCTAGTTTGGGAAACAATCTTACTGCATTGTTTTGGAATAGAAAAGGATATGGCAGGATGCGGTACTACCTCTGGTATCTTGTACAATTTATTTCCCAAAGTAATAACAATATAACAAGGCCTAGACTCATAACATGTCGCCTCCACATGTATGGTTGGCCCAATAATACATCAGCTGCATCAAGAGAAGCAACATCACACAATACCTCATCTGTGAATGTCTTGCTGTTGTATGGAAGGCGGCACTGCTAGCGGACACGGAGATATATTCCTCGGTGAAGCCACCTGATGGTATACGACTGTAGGTGTGATAAGGTTGGTAGGTCGAGCCGCTTCATGACCTCTGCTGAAATGAGGTTCTTTTGGCTTCCTCTTTAGACAGGAAATTGCAGTGTAGAACCCTTCACCCATGCGAATGGAGGAGGTGATCCCCCTCCTCTATATCCTCTGGATCCTCCCTCTAGAGCTTGATGGTGGAAAAATAGCACTGGGGTCTACATCAATGATCTTCTTCACTTTTTCATCTCCCTTTTCTGATTCTGGCTTGGGATCAAAATATACATCTAATTCAGGTGCCTTCAGTTCAGCTACTAGCGACTATTTGACACGACACTCATTTGGGTTGTGAGTAGCGTTGTTATGAAATTGACACTACTTCCACGTGTCCTTATTTGTATTTGTGGTGGTGTTCCGAGTCACTCTGCTTTGGTGCTGCCCCTTGTTCTTTGGTTTCAGGGCACCTTTCCCTGGCTTTGGATTCGCGAATCTAAAGTCTCGCTTCTTCTGCTTCAATTTCTACTCGATGTTGACGGCGTAACGATATGTCGTGCCAAGCGAGGTAATTTCAAGGAACTCCATTTCCTCCTAAATATGTTTGTGTAGACAATTGTGGCACTTGAGCACCAAATGTCTCTCTGAATCTTTAATACCCAACTTTGTGCACAGGGTATGAACAAATTCACCAGTTCATGCACATCTTGATCCCTTTGTTGCCACAGTGTGGTCCATTGGATGTACTTGTCCTCATAGCACCCCACGGGGTAATATTGTTTCTTGATGTCATCTCAGAATGAATTCCAAGTGGGTGCGGCCAAGAACAGAGAGGGTTCCCTCCCATCCTTTTGCTCACAGTAGGTTTCCCACCAGTCTTTGACATGGGGGGCGGCTTTGAAAAGTGGAAAAATAATATTTTCTTAGTCAGAGAAATGATTGACCGAGAAATACCCTTCTAGAAAATTCAACCATCTATCTACAACATCTGCATCTATTTGTGCTTCAAATATAGGAATGTCAAGTTTTACTTGTACCTTGAAGGGAGTGGTGCCTCTAGAGTGGTTGTTGGTTGTAGATGCGCTGTAGGTAGGTAGTCATTGAAGGATATGAGCAAAGTTATCCATCATCATCTTCCTTTGTTTCTCAAGGGCCTCCTCAAGCAATATTTTTGATAGGATCTCCTGCTCCCTCGTCTTTCTTTTCTTCCACCTTGGGAGGTCGTCGAGGTTTGTGAGGCTGATATTGCAGGGGTTCAAACAGATTGACCCTTAACTCCTTATGCCTTGACCTCATTGGGGACATGCAAAGAAAAACAGAGAAAGAGTTGACCGCACTCATACCACTAATCCGAATTTATGTAGGAATTTAATAAAAGACAAAAATATACATAAACATAGAGATTCAGCAGAAATATTTCATTTCATTGATATCAAATAGAAGAAATATTCTTACATACATAATGGAAATAAACTAGATAGGGCGCTAGTAGTTTATCTCTGGGAAGAGATGTGGCGGCTACAGGCCTCTGAACTGTGTTACAATGAGGCTCGAAGGCCTATTTATTTTTTAGAAACATAGAAAACCCTAAACATCCAAAAACCTAACCGTAGGAGATGAAGCGCCAAAACTATGGGCCCTGTTTGGGTAAAATGGTGTTTCAACTTTGTGGGGACATAACTTTAGCATACAATCTTCCTTTTACGCGCACCATACCTCGTTAGAAATATATATATGAGGAATACAACTTTTTATGTATTCAACATTGATCCATGGACCCATGTTACGCTCAATTTTCCCAAAAAACGTCGTTTAGGGCCTCAAAATGGCTCTGGAAGTTCAGGACCCAAAAAACTGTCAAAAATAGTAAGTTGTGCCGAAACTTAAAAACTGAAAGAACTAATGGCGGGGGTTGAAATGGAATAGGTGGGTGGCCACCAATATCCACCTAGATTATTAGGTCCGCCAAATGGCTCCGCAATGTCATAACCTAAAAACCTACTAAAAATAGGAAGTTGTGCTGAAACTAAAAAACTGACAAAACTGATCGTGCAGGTCCAAATGGAATAGGTGGGTGGCCACCAATATCCACCTGGATCAATGTGGGAGGAAGGTTGTATAGTTAAAATTATTAGGGCCACATTAAGATGAGAAAATACATGCATACACTTCATTGCAGTAGATTGGCCCACAGGTATTTACTTCATGCACTAGGTCATGCCTCCCTTGATTTATCTTTTCAAAATTGACCCATGTGCACTAAAAATTTGAATGGATTTCTTGATTGTAGATTGGCACCAATCAGATTGCACCATGACTAGTTAAGGAATTTATGCATTGCATTGTCTCATATTCTATGCATTATGCCTGATGATCAACGTCCTTTAAAAGAAATAAAAAATGTGAATTAGAACACGTTTTTCCTTTTCATGCCCCATTTACTGATCATTTCACACACACCATACCAAATCATATCAAGGATTAACACCAATCAATTTAAAACATACTACATGTATCCTTTCTAATGGTCAAAACAGTAAATAATTCCGGAACTATATCATGGATTTTAATCAAGAACTCTTTATCATATCGATTCCATGTATCATCATTCTATCCTAGACAAATAGCTACCTAGACTTGAGATAAAGCTTATTCGAGCACCATCATGCTAGCTGGGCCATAACAAGAAATAAGATTAAAGGGAAATACTTCTTCGTTCACCATAGTCGTCCCTTCATTAGATCTATGTCTGATAAAAATTAAATCAAAACTCTACACACAATATACCAAAAATCCCTTAATCAAACTACTTTCCTTCACCTCGAGTGGCATTTCAATATCTAATCATTGATCGACTAACTCGGCTATGAATATCTCAGGTATTTTTCAATGGTAGAATTAACTAGAATGTTGACACGAGATTACCATGGGAAAAAACCAAGGGAGCTGACCATCGTTTTGAGGCCTATTATGGTTTTCCATGCCTAGGAATGTTGACACATGTTTTTCATGTGTAATATGGGCTACAGACATGGGTTACCCTTTTGTAATCTTAATTTTAAATGATAGATGGCCATTTCTAATAAGCATCCATTCCTTAATAAGCCAAAATATTTTCCATGCCTCATCCAATTGTCCAACTTTCCAACATCCAACTATATAATACCTATTTTATACAAGCTTGACATCAATATCAACACAATTCCAACAATTTAAAACATGATTCTAGAAAGATGAGCTAAACATCCCTTACATATGCATTAGTGACACATTAGTACTAATGTGGGTGTCCAATTTTTAAATAAATTGGAAAATAAATTGTAATCTTATCTCATAACAACTTCTAATAGTAAAATAAGTGTGATAGATTTAGTTAGCTCAATAATTTCGAGTTGAGGGTTGTTGGCTTGAGGGGTCCTGACCCAAGTTCAAAGTTAGCGTGTAACCAACAAAACCCTCTTACTACTAACCCTTTTGGCAATGACCTTCTTGCACAGGCTAATGTCTCACCTGAAGAAGTATGGGGGGGTGTTGGAACTAGGTTTCCACACCCTGAGAGAGAATTAAATGAAGTAGGCACCTTCAGATCTACTTTAACACATAGAATGACTTGCTCACTATAAACCATACCCAGAAACCCTAGGGTAATTATCATCATTTAATCCTGTGCACATGCATAGACAGAAGGTCTACAATCCCTTTAACCATTTTAACGATGTGATATTTCTCCCGTATAGAACTAGATCTATGCAATTAACATTCATGTCAACAGTAAAGTAGCTATGCAACCGATCCAAACATAGATGATATAACTCATAAAAATGTACATAAATCATATGCGGAAATAGATCAAAGAAACATATTACAGATCCATTTAGTACTCAAAGTTACCCAAATAGTTCTTTATTCATAAGTAGTTCTCAAAAACCCTTACAATCCTTCAGATCCACCCACACACATAGCTGACCTAAGGTCTCTGTGCACACAGCCAACAGGAGCCTTTCAGACACAGACGCTTAAACAAATTTTCTTCAGAGCTCAATCATTCATTAAACATACATCATAACTTATCTAAAATATTGTCTTATCCAAATCGATCTAGAATTCTATTTATATCTTAGCTTACGCTCATACTAAGGTCCGCAAACCGTGGTTTGAGACTCCTATATTTACACTTTAGCCCATTACAACTCATGAAGGGACTTTGACCTGCCCCAAAACCCCTTAGTTATGCATTGCTTAGCACACACGACTCAAAACTACAAAAATTACTATAAATTACTCCAAAAATACGGTCCTAAGGGACCCTGCTCCAACATTCCCCCAAAAAAATCTTGTGACTTATTCCAAGTCACAGAGGTACTAGGGTCTTCATCTTTGTCTTTAGCTCTTAGATGACGGCAGTGAAGGGAAAGGATGCTTGTTCTTTGATCAGCATCACTCTGATCTATATACACCAAGTTTTGAGAGGTAAGCCCCTCTGCTGTGAGATTGATACTCTGGTAATTCTGGCTCAAGTTCTTGACAATTATTTTTTCTCCTTTTTCTTTTTTTTCTCCTTTTTTCTCTTTTTCCTAAACAACCATCACCCTCACCCAATCGAACTACTCCACAGGCTCAATGATTCTTGCAGAAACCATTTTCTCTAATTCTTCCTTCACTTTTTCTTATAATTTTTATTTACCTGGTATGGTCACCGCTTGACGGGGTGCACATCTGGTTTCAGAGTGATCTTCATAGCTCCTAAATCTCCTACAATTCCTTTGAGCTTAGAAAACTTTGTGGGAAACCGTTCTTGATATTCTGTCAACAGCTCCGCAACCTTTCCCACTGTGTCATCATCCTAATAATCTCCTATTTTAGCCAACTTGGGTTGTTCCTCCATCATAATGTTGACTTCCTTTAGTTTCAAAGGCTTAGTTACATCCACCATTCCTAACAAGGGCCCTGCAACTGCGCGCTTCCCTGCAGATTATGGAATATTGATAATTATTGGATCTTCCATGTTATCTTCCACTGAAAAATTCTTGTAGTTGAAAATATCCTGCATCTGCACGTCCCATGCTGGCATAGCACATTCTATCCAAAGCGAGGAATCATCAAAGACAATTTCTTCTATATCCTGTAGGGCTTTTTCCAATCCCTCTGATCCAATGACCATAACGAAGGTTAACTGAAAAATTTCACTCGTTGTAACCCAATTAAGGGTCCCTCGACACAGATTCATCTTGAAATACCATGTATTAGGGATTGGTCCAATTTTATGGACAAACATGTGAGCCCATTCAGCCATGGGCTTCTTGTCCCACACCTCCATCCATGTAGACAGGTGTTTACGCGGATCAATGCATCCACCAAAAATATCAGTCAGTGGGGTAGTGGGTTGCTCAAAGTGCAACCACATCATTTTGATGCATTCATCCTAATCCTTAAAGTTCCCTTTGTGCTTATCCCACCAACGTGCTAGGGTTGCACACATAATGAGATCAAGTGCCCATAACCTTCGCTCTTTCGGGGCAGCCTATTCCATTTTTTCCAAAAATAATAGAACACTAGTATAACCATAAAAATAGAGTAATAACCGTACCTATGAAGAGATGAATCGCAAATTTTTAATGAATCTAAGGCAGTGCAGTGCATACACATTAGGCAGATGATTATTCTAGTTCTCCATTTCTCCATCTGAATATCAGAAAAATGAGTTATTATTTTCCCAATTCAGCATACCATCAGAAGTTGGGTTGATCCAGTCCTCATCTCATGCATTCAACTTGTAGATATGGTCAACATCATCTCCTTTGCACACTGGTTCTATATATCTCTCCCCTTCCACTAGATCCAAAGGTATTATAACCTGAGTACCATTGTTTTCAAAGATCATGCTCTTCCACTTCAAGTTGATGATGCCTCCCATATTGATGGTCCAATCCAGCCCTAGCAATGCAGGGTAGGGGTCTGCATCATCCAAAATTTGTATTACTTCAAATCCTGTGCATACCTTTACTCTAGAAATGTCTATTAGAACATGTGGGAGTCTACCTAGTGGAATTATTTTCTGCTAATTAGCCATTCGTAGCTAAATGGTGGACCATTCTATATTTGGTTCACCATTCTTCTGTTAGGTCTGCTTAGGTAGAACATTTGCATCAGATCCCAAGTCTAAAATTACCCGATCCATATCATACTCCCCTATTTGCACGATCATGCGCATCTATCGACCAATCCTCTTCTTATTCTTGTACATCTTGTTTACAAACTTACTCTTAGTTTGAGGAAACTCCTTATCCACGCAGATATCTATCAGAGCCTAAAGGTTATCTACTACTTTTTGGTTACAAAATAGCTTGATGCAGGCTTGCAAGAAAGGTTTGAATTCTTCATCAATCTTCGCTTCTGTGATTGACTTGGACATGGACACACCTGCAGCAGCAAAATCCTTTCTAGCTTCTACAAAAGTCTCCTTCTCCTTTTGAAACTTGAGCCCTTCCTTATTTTCAGAATCATATCTGATCCATGGCTCTGCATCAACCTTCTTTCCCTCGTCTTCTCCGGTAGTAGCACCACTGCCTGTAATTATGTTTACACTCAGATTATCATCTTGCATTTCATCTCTAACCATTTGGATATTCTGCGTAGGTGTCTGTTGTTGCTTCTCCTGCATTCTAGCAATAAAAAAAGGACAATCTTCAATAACATTATTCAATTTTATACAAACCTAAGATATAGTTGTGCAGGGTTCGGACAATTACGCGCATAGTGCCCAATGTCTCCATAGTTATAGAAAATATTTTTTCCTCTTTCGCTAACTGCACCTCCACCTATCCCTCCTCCCCTTCCTCCGACTGGAGATCCACCATTCCCATAGGGGGATGTTGGTGAATATGGGTTAGTCTGCACTCTTTAGAGGTTGGAATTTTCCATCATTAGATCAAATGAGTGGCAGTGGCGCTCATCATGACCAACCAAAGAGAAAAACCTACACCATTGTTTCTTATGTTCTGGTACATAACTTCCTAATCGAGGGAAATGGTTTGTGTCATTTCATCCAGCCACTTGAAAGCTAGTGCACCATAGCATAGGAGTACCACTTGGTCCTGTAGCATCCCTGGGTCATAATGGATTTGGTCCTCCCGCTTGCATGTAATCTTGAAGCAAGGTACACTGATATTTTGTGTGACCGGAACCCTTACAACGTATACACCATACATCTACGTCAAATACTTTCCCTCTTTCTTTGTGCATGTTCTCAATCTCCAAGTGCATCATTTCTAATTGATTTTTTATTTTTAGAGTCCCAAATTGGTCATTCATTCTAGGCACAGCTTCCAATTCCATAGCAACTTCAAGGGCCTCCGCTTGAGAATCAATTTTCTGTTGATTCATAGGGTCGCATAGGTGTGGCAGGAGCATGGAAATAAACCATTCTTTATGCTACTTATCATCATAGATAAATCCTCCATCATTGATAGTGTGCTTCAATCACTGATCTGCCTCCCAGACATATTCATTTGGTTCTTGTCAAATTTCTTCCAGCTCTGTTACACAATGTGAGTACGAATTTGGTTTTCAGAACTATTTCTTCAAATATTTCTTAATCTCATCGACAATAGGATCAGAGTTCTGAGCCAAATATCCCATAAACCAATTCAGTGCATGACCTTCAAATTCCATGGATAGCTACACCCTATTGACAACATCAATATTGACATTTTGCATAGTCCATACTACATCTGCAACAAACCAGAATATTTCCATGTATTCATCTCTGAAACCCTTGAAGGTGGGTAGTTCATATCAACAACCATATCGTCCCTTGCTGGTGGAGGTGGTGGTGGGGTAGGAGATAACTTACCCCTGCACGAGTTCAACAGTGGGGTAGATGGAGGGCTACCTCTGGTGTGCGTAGCCTCACCACTCTCTATATCACTATTAGGCGAGTTTCACAGAGGGCTATATACAGATATGTATCCTCTCTGATTAACCTGAAATTAATTTCCACAATGCATAGTATTTGCAAATTTTTTTGACGTCATTCACTCGGTGTGATTGCACATAATACCCTTTTCACACAATATCATATTAATCAGCAAACTCAAAGAGTGTATGAACTTACCTATCATTCCTTTGAAGAACCTCCTTTCAGCTTCAGAATATGACACAAATTGATCTACTGCAAATTTCGTCACAAACCCACCCAGAATGGTGTCAACCCAATGATCTACAAAGCGGGTGATGGAGTTATCAGTCTGCTCTAATTTTTGGATCAACTTAGGTGTCCACTGAGTGATATGATTTTCCTTCCACTAGGTTTGAAACTTAGCTAACCTTAATAAACACTCTTGTAGTTCATGTGCAAAGGTCATAAAGAATATTTTGTTGACCTTTGTAAAAATATACTTTTGTTCCCACTCTTCAGCAGACAACTTCTTACTTCTAGTCTCCTTGATGGAAAATTAGTGTATATTTTGTTCAAACCAGTCTTCTTATTCAATATTTGATGGTTTCCACATCACCTAATCTCCCTCAAAATTATCCTGGTCCTAGCAACATAACCATTTGTTGGCTTGAGGGGTCCTGACCCAAGTTCAGAGTTAGAAAATAACGAACAAAACCCTCTTACTACTGGCCCTTTCAGCAATGACTTGCTTGCACATGCCAAAGTCTCACCCGAAACAGTATGGGGGGGTGTTGGAACTAGGTTTACACACCCTGAGAGAGAATTAAATGAAGTAGGCACCTTCAGATCCACTCTAACACAGAGACTCACTTGCGCACCAGAAGCCCTAGGCTAATTATCACCATTTAATCATGTGTGTGCACAGACAGAAGGTCTACAATCCCTTTAACAGTTCTAGCAATGTGATATTCCACCCTTACAGAACTAGATCTATGCAATTAACATTCATGTCAACAGTAAAGTAGGTATGAAACCGATCCAATCACAGATAATATAACTCATAAACATGAACATAAATCATGTACGTAAAAATATCACAGAAACATATTACAGATGCATTTAGTACTCATAGTTATCCAAACAGTTCTTTATTCATCAACAATGTTGATATTGCAACAAGATGATGAGCTTAGTGGAAAGGAGTCGCCTTCACTAAGTGGGCCCGTAGGCTATTTTTGGTGCAAAGTCTATTTTTAGACTATGTCTATTTTTAGACATATGGATCATGTTCTATGAGTTTCAGGATGCTATTTGTGGATGGTTGGTCAAGTTGGAAAAAATAGATGGGATTCTATTTTTAGACATACTGGGCGGAATCTATTTTTAGATTGCCAATCTAAAAATAGATATGTCAAATATTATTAGCTCTTAATAATATTTGGACTATAAACATTATCTTATTCTCTTGGAGTACTTCAGTTAAGTGCACAAATGTGGCACAGGAGCTGACAGAATGAATTATGCTATTCTTGAGGGTTATTTGGAGCTATTGCATGGATACTTTAGTTAGAACTCATGTGAGAGAGTTTGGTGGAGTTGATTGAGGAAGTTAATGGAGTTGTGTTCAGTTTAACTAATCTAAACATAGTTGAGCTCTTTGTATTCATTTTAACTAATTGATACAATTAGTGAGAGCGGTGTGAATTAATTATTAATTAATTCACTAATTATAAACTCATTAATCAACTAAATAATGCATCAGTTAACTTCAGTGCATGGACAGTTTCAGTGGAGATCAGTGCAGAGATAGGTGAAAGAGTAGGTTAACTATCAATTGTGACTATACAGCTGCTATTTGCAACACACAGATAGGTGGAAAAGCTCATGAGGATTGCGCAGTACAAGCCAGGTGGTTTATCTATTTAATGAAGCCATCCCATAGCATTGAAAATGCAATAGAGGTTGGCTATCAAGTGGCAAAAGATTGGAGCATGTGTTTTGCTATATCTAGCTTGATAGTGTGTAGCAATTGAGGGTGTGCATGAGAGCTTGTGAGGAGATTTTGTACTATGATTGTTACATGATCTCCATGAAATATAATATACAGATAGTTGGGGTTTTTAGCTTTAAGCTTTCCCATTAAATATTGTGCTCATATGTGTGATTGTTTGTGGTTTTAATGTGTGCATGCAATTGATTTTATTTCCACATGTGATGATCAATGGTAGAAGAGATTCTGTATTATGCATGAAGCTAAAATAGTGTGTGATCAGAAGAATCTCGGTGAATAATATATCATTTATTCAAATTTCTACATGGTATCAGAGCGATATTGATCATTGGAGCAATTGAAAAACATTGAAGCGGTTGAGTTTTGTGCTGGTGGAATTCGAATTTGCAGCAGTGTTTTCTTGGTGTCGAAGTTGAGATGTCTTTCAACGGATTACAATTGGAGTATACCCTTGAGGGCAGCTCAAATTATATCGCATGGAAGGACAGGATGGAGGTGGTGCTGGATGACAATGGGTTGAAGGATTTCATAGATGCAGAAATTCCAAAGCCTACTTCTAGTGATGCTACCATACTTGACGCATGGCAAAAGAAGACAGCAAAGTGTCGAAGGATTCTATTGGAAGGTGTGAAGGATCACATAGTATCCAGCCTTCATGGTAAGGCTTCTCCATTCTTGATGTGGAAAGCTTTGACATATTTATTCCAAAGAAAGAGCGACCAGAGGAAGTTGGCGCTCAAGGATAAACTCAGGAACATAAAGATGGAGAAAGGCGATAATATGCCCAAGTACCTCACGAAGTTCATCCAATGCAGGGATGAGCTGGGAAGTGTGGGGGTGACTGTTGATGATGGGGACTTGGTGAGCTTGGCTCTCATTGGGCTTTCGAAGAGTTGGCATTCCTATCAGGACTCTGTCAATGGTCGAGAGAAATTGCCAAGATGGGAGTGACTTTGGTCGGATCTTGTGCAAGAGGAGATAAGGCGGAGTACCAAGGATGAATCTTCATCAAAGAACTATGATGAAGAGAATTCCACTTTGGCTGCCAAATGAAAGAAGGGGAAGAGCAAGAAAGCTTATCATTCCGGTGCAAAAGGCAAGAAGTAGGACATGTCCAAGGTGAAGTGCTTTCATTGTCACCAACATGGACATTACGCCACTAATTTTCCACAGAAGAATAAAAATAAGCAGGTTGTTGGAATTGCAGCTGGAGAGGCCTTAGCCTCACAATTTGAGCTGGATTTTTCACTGATCGCATGCTTGGTCTCAAGTATGATGGGATCAATGTGGTTTCTTGACAGTGGTGCATCTTTTCACATGACAGGAGATCAAGATTTGTTTACTGATCTGGATGAGAAAGATCTTGGAGTGGACATATGGATGGGCGCTGATGGTAGATACAGTGCGACCGGTATCGGTACCATTTCCTTTGAGAGGGAGTCTAGTAAACCCTTCATATTGAAGGAATTGATGCATGTTCCAGGATTGAAGAAGAATCTTATCTCTGTGGCGATGTTAGAAGACAAGGGATATGATGTTGTCTTTAGCGAGGGAAAGGCTTTTCTGTGCAGTAAGGCAACTGGTGAAACCTAGAGGATAGGGGTTCAAGTTAAAAACCTTTATCAATTGCAAGTAGATGGTTGCACAACAATGGCATGTAAGGCAGAAGGAGTGGTGAGTCAGGATGATGGCGAGTTCTAGCACCGGAGATTAGGCCACCTTCACCATGGAGCTTTGAAGATACTGTAGCAGATTTCTACTGGGCTTCCTAAAGGCACTCTTGCGCAGTCAGATCAATGCAAGGGGTGTACCTTGGGAAAATTTGTGAAAGCCACCTTTGACGAGAAGGATAGTCACGCCACGACGATCCTTGAGAGAATTCACACAAACGTGTGTGGAACTTTCTCAGCAGCTTCGAAAGAAAAGCACATGCATTATGTGATATTTGTTGATTATTTTTCTCATAATTGCTGTATCTTCTTCATGCAGAAAAAGAGCGAGACATACTCAAAGTTCTGTGAGTTCAAGGCACTGGTTGAGAAAGAATCGGGGAAGCAGGTTAAGGCTCTTAGGAGTGACAATGGTGGTGAATTCATCTCTGGCGAATTCAAGGACTTTTGTAGCGCAGAAGGAATTCGAAGAGAGCTCATAACACCTCATAACCCACAGTAGAATGGGGTTGCTGAGTGGAAGAACAGAAAAATCGTGGGTGTTGCACGGGCGATGTTGCATGATCAGGGCCTACCCATTCACTTGTGGGCAGAGGCATGCAATACTACAGTATATGTGCAGAACCGTTGTCCTCACAGGATACTTGGCATGAGTACACCCGAGAGGGCGTTTTCTGGTAAGAAGCCTGATATTTCCCATTTGAGGATTTTTGGTTCACCTGTTTACATTCATGTGATGAAGGATGCCAGGAAGAAGCTGGAGCCAACTGCAGAGGTTGGGATATTTTTGGGGTGCACTGATATGCCCCAAAACTATCATGTGTATTTTCTATACTGTCGCAAGACTGTTGTGCGACGGGATATCAAATTTCATGAGGAGAAAGCCATGAAGTGTTCACTTGAGAGGGAGACACACTTGCATGCAGATGAGGAGCTATTAGTTCCTAAGGATGAGTCTTAGGATGTGGATCAGCCACAAGATGAGGTTCATGGAGTGGAAGAGACCACTCAAGCAGCGCCAACCATCAGAGGGCGGAAGCGCACTACAGAAGCTGAGCGACTGGCCCAATATGCAGAGAAGGTTGTAGGAGCACCTACATCACAGCACAGACAGAGACAGTCACTTGACCGGTATACTAGATACATGGCTCTTATGAGCAAGTGTATCGTGACAGAGCCATCCCCTTTCGAGGAAGCTGTGGAGGACCCCACATGGGTAGATGCCATGGTGGAAGAGTATGATTTGATTGTCAGAAACAGTGCATGGGAAATTGTCCCGAGGCTAGAGGGGAAATCAGTGGTGGGTTCAAGATGGATCTACAAAGTGAAGTAGGCAGTTGATGAGAGTGTGGAGAATTACAAGGAAATATTTGTTGCTTGAGGCTTTTCACAGATAGAGGGGATCGATTATGAGGAGACCTTTGCACCTATCACAAGGCATTCTTCCATACAGACGATTCTTGCTCTCTTAGCGCAGATGGGGTGGCACATTCATCAGATGGATGTGAAGACTGTTTTTCTCAATGGATTCATTGAGGAGGAGGTGTACATAGAGCAGCTCGAAGGTTTCTAGATCTTCAGCAACAAGTCACATGTGTGCAGGCTCAAGAGAGCGTTGTATGGGTTGAAACAAGCACCTCGTGCTTGGTACACACTGATAGACAGTTATTTCACCAGACTTGGATTCTCCAAGAGTGAGGCGGATCCTAACCTATACCAGATTGTGGTGGAGGGTAAGTTTTTGATCATTGTACTTTATGTAGATGATTTGATTTTTACAAGTGATGAACTGTTGATACACTCATGCAAGGATGATCTTGCAAAGGAGTTTGAGATGAAGGACTTGGTCCTCCTTCATTATTTCCTGGGATTGGAAATTTGGCAATGCAGTGGTGGACTGTTTGTTTCTCAGGGTAAGTATGTCCAAGAGATAATGGAGAAGTTCAACATGCATGGCTGCAAGCTTGTTGATACTCCTCTTTCTGGTGGTTGGAGGAAGGAGGATGCTACTTCAGCGAAGGTAGTGGATGCCACTGTTTATCGACAGTTGGTGGGGTCGATTATGTATCTGGTCAATACATGACTCGATATATGCTATGCATTTAACCAGCTTTCACAAGCTATGGTTAACCCAAACAAGCTCTTTTGGAAGGCGGGAAAGCATGTATTGAGATATCTGTACAGATAGTCAGATGAGGTGAAGCTGTGTGGCTTCACGGATGCAGATTGGGTAGGGAGCCCAACAGACAGAAAGAGCGCATCTGGAGGGATTTTCAGTATTAGGTCGACAGTAGTTTCTTGGTACAGCAGGAAGCAGATATCCGTGGCACTCAGTTTAGTAGAGGCCAAGTATATGGCAGCAAGTTTGGCTGCATGTGAGGCTATATGGATGAGGAAGATCTTGGTCGGGTTGTTCGGTTCACACTTAGAGCCTACTATGATTTATTGTGATAATCAGAGTAGCATCAAACTCTTAGTTAATACAGTATTTCATGATAGATCTAAACACATTGACATCCAGTATCATCATATCAGATATTGTGTGCAGCGGAAGGTCATGTTACTTTCATACATTCCTACGGAGGATCAGGATGCTAATATCTTGATGAAGGTGCTCACCAGGAGCAAATTCGAATACCACAGGGGCAGGATAGGGGTTGCAGATAATCCTTATCTTGTTGAGAGGGAGTGTTGAGATTGCAACAAGATGATGAGCTTAGTGGAAAGAAGTCGCCTTCACTAAGTGGGCCCGCAGGTTATTTTTGGCGCAAAGTCTATTTTTAGACTATGTCTATTTTTAGACATATGGATCATGTTCTATGAGTTGCAGGATGCTATTTGTGGATGGTTGGTCAAGTTGGAAAAAATAGATGGACTTCTATTTTTAGACATACTGGGCGGAATCTATTTTTATATTTCCAGTCTGAAAATAGATATGTCAAACATTATTAGCTCTTAATAATATTTAGACTCTAAACATTATCTTATTCTCTTGGAGCACTTCAGTTAAGTGCACAGATGTGGCACAGGAGCTGACAGAAGGAATTACACTATTCCTAAGGGTTATGTGGAGCTATTTCATGGATACTTCAGTTAGAACTCATGTGACAGAGTTTGGTGGAGTTGATTGAGGAAGTTAGTGGAGTTGTATTCGGTTTAACTAATCTAAACATAGTTGAGCTATTTGTATTCAGTTTAACTAATTGATACAATTAGTGAGAGTGGTGTGAATTAATTATTAATTAATTCACTAATTATAAACTCATTAATCAACTAAAGAATGCATCAGTTAACTTCAGTGCATGGACAGTTTCAGTGGAGACCAGTGCAGAAATAGGTGAAAGAGCAGGTTAACTATCAATTGTGACTATACTGTTGCTATTTGCAACACACAGATAGGTGGAGTAGCCCATGAGGATTGCGCAGTTCAAGCCAGGTGGTTTATCTATTTAATGAAGCCATCCCATAGCATTAATAACGCAATAGAGGCTGGTTATCAAGTGGCAAAAGATTGGAGCATGTGTTTTGCTAGATCTAGCTTGATATTGTGTAGCAATTGAGGGTGTGCATGAGAGCTTGTGAGGAGATTTTGTACTATGATTGTTACATGATCTCCATGACATATAATATACAGATAGTTGGGGTTTTCAACTTTAAGCTTTCCCATTAAATACTGTGTTCATATGTGTGATTGTTTGTGGTTTTAATGTGTGCATGCAATTGATTTTATTTCCGCATGTGATGATCAATGGTAGAAACGATTCTGTATTATGCATGAAGCTAAAATAGTGTGTGATCGGGAGAATATTGGTGAATAATATATCAGTTATTCAAATTTCTGCAAACAATTCTCAAAAACCCCTACAATCCTTCAGATCCACCCACACACACAGCTAGCAAGGTCTGCACACATCCAAACTAAGGTATTTGTGCACACAAGAAGCATGAGTCTTTTAGACACATACGCTTACACAGATTCGATTCAGAGCTCAATCATTCATCAAACATACATCATAACTTATCAGAAAAATTGTCTTATCTAACTCGATCTATAATTCTATTTATATCTTAGCCTACTCTCATACTAAGGTCCGCAAACCGTGGTTTAAGACTCCTAGATTTACCCTTTAGCCCTTTACAACTCATCAAGGGACTTTGACCGACCCCAAAGCCCCTTGACTATGCATTCCTTAGCATGCACGACTCAAAACTCCAAAAATTACTATTAATTACTCCAAAAATGTGGTCCTAAGGGACCCTGCTCCAACAAGAGTCAAAGGATAAGCATGTAGAGTGATTCTACTATTTACAGGGTCCAGTTGTAGTTGTAGCACTAGTGTGGTGTGAGTGAAATCAGTTAACTCAAATTAATTCAGTTAAAATCAATTTAACTAGCTCTAACTGATTGATGAGCTAGTGGAAGATCAAGTGAATTAAAATAGATTTAATTCACAAGTAATTGATGATTCTCTATTAATAGATGCATGCATGTCAATTCTATTGACGACCTAGTTGAGACAAAGGTTAAAGGCAAGTAAACTATCAGTGTTATTATTATATAATTTCCCGAGCACAATTATAAAGCCACAAGAAGCCCATAATGGATTGCGCGATCAAGGAAGGTTGGAATCCCTATTTAATAGGAATTACTTTTTCCTAGGGATTTCATGAGCAAGGAATGCTAAAGGTGGGAAGGAAATTATCTATGAATTGGTCCAATTTTTCCTAGATCAGTGTGAGACAATTGGTAGAGTGTATGAGGTTGTGGTGAGCACACATGCATTGTATTGTTTCATGATTCCTTGGTTGATTATATAATAAATATGGAGGGGTTTTGAGTAGTTTCTTTCCCCAAGAAAATCTTGTGTTGTGCAATTGATTTAATTATTTCTCTTACTTGTATGTGATTTAGTGATCGTGATTTATATTCCACAAAAATTGCATAAGGATTCAGTATCTTGTTTTAGTACATTGCATGATCGGATTGAATGTATTGGTGTAATTTCTACATGGTATTAGAGCTGTGTTAGAGATTTTATACAATCCTACTACTAGATGACTTATTTTATGAATAATTAAATTATTTATATTCATATGTTGCTATCTATGATGAAAAAATTAATACGTCTACATGATCTACTCTCCAAACTACAAACCTCATTATGATGGAGCTAATAGAAGATATCATTGGGATCGTCAACGTTAGGCTTCTTTTCAGGTTCTTTTCCTTCTTCAACTATGTGAGCTCCATACCTTTATTTTAAGGATTATTAGGATAGTCTCTCTTGAAATTTCCATACTCATTTTATTCAAATCATTGTATTTTGGATATATTTATATTCTTTTGACGAGGTTAGAACTTCCTAAAATTACTTTTCTTCAACTTCTTTACTTTAGCAGCAAAGGCTTGAGACTTACCATTGGGATTGATGTCATGCTTTTCCTTCAATTCAGTCTCTTCCAAGATGCATTCAGACCACAAATAAGCTTGTAGTTTCTTTCCATGAGTAGATACTATTGATAAAAGTGTTCCATTCTAGAGGTAGAGTATTGAGCACACAGGTTGTCAATTTTGCATCTGAAACAGTTTCTACAAGAGCTTGGAGTTGATCCCTCAATTGAGATGTCTTCACCAGTTATGAGGATATGTATTCATCAAAGGATAGCCTTGCCTTGTACAAGTGACTCCTAAAATATATCTTATGTCTTGAAGTGCTTACTGCATATAGCTTATTCAACTTGTCATAGATTTCTTTTGTCTTATCCAATTCCGCAACAAATGGAATAAGGTGATCCTTCATTGATTCAATAAGGATTCTTTAATACCTTGTTTCATCCTTGAAGTATTTGTTCCAGTATTTGGTATTTTTCTTATATGGTTTTGCAACATTTCCTAGGACATGGTCCATGGCATCATTTTCTATGAGGAGAAGATCTATCTTGTTATTCCATGCTTGGAAGTTGGATGTCCCATCAAGCTTATTTCTTTCTCTGTAGAATAAAGACATAGTATTAGATTCTTGAGACATAGAGAGAAATTTAAAACTTACTTGAATTTTATAATGCCTTTAAGGTTCACTTAAATTGTAGGCTTGTTTTAAATGTTCCCAAGACTAAGATACACTATAATTTCCACTACAGTATTTCTAACTCAGCCTTATTTTATTCCAAATAATTGTGGATTCCTTCTCATCATAAATCTTTTAATTCACTTCTTTAAGGATATTAATATGTTCAAATACTTTGCAACTTCATCCCTTTGGTTAGGAATTACAACATTCACTGCAAAAATCTTTAGACTAGGCTTAAAATTCCACTCCAACCTTCAATCTCCTTTTAATTTCAAGGTGATTTCTTTCCTAGCTTAAATTTCTGCTTCTAAGCCACTGTACGCATTCCAAACTTAAGACAACATAACTCACCTTTCTTGACGATTCAGGTTACAAATCCTTAGAACAGTGCCATAACATGTCCTCGTAGATCCCTCAGAGATATAATTTGGATATGAGTCTCAGCTCAACTTGGATAGGTGACACAAAACTCCTGAACAAAGATCTAGATATGAATGTCATAAGAAATATTCTTCAAAAAATAATTTTACCTGATAATAGAGGAGGGTATGGAAAATTTATAATACCCTCTTCAAGGACATCTTCACTGAGATACAAAATTCCTTTCTTTGTTGACACTTGATCAAACCAAGGCACTAGCTCCCTCTTGGTCATATGATCCTTCTCACTGAATAAGATATGGAATTGTACAAAGGATCTTGATCTCTATATCTCAGGTCTGCACTGTATCAAGAATTATAGTTTTAGACCAAATCAGCTCCATCTGCAATATGTTGTAATAGGAGTGTTCTCATTGTATGATTTCATAAAACGATGAATCCTTTGAGAATATTTCAACACATGCTCTCGGCCTTATTACCAATCAGCATATTCATTACCTTTTCCTCAAGGAGCAGAAATAATATCAGCCTATTCAACCACCCTTGATAGGTTGGATTCTTTAGAATACAGGGATAAGAAATATATAAGTCATAGTTGTTGGAATTTTCTACCACATAAATTATCAGCAAAAACTTCATCTTCTAATGGTTATTCATGAATGAGCACTTTAGGAGTGCTATAGTTTTTATCCAAGACACCAAATTCAAAAGGCGTTGCATTTTATTTTACTAATAGATAAAAAACTTTTAAAATGTTAAAATTATGATATTCTTTTTCTGGCCTTCTTGCTTTAGATTGTTTCTTGAGATAGTATTAGCCCCCCCTATGAAATTTTTGACAAGAAAATAGGGGGCTAAATTATTTTTGAGTCTTCAAGGAATGCATTTCCTCTGAAAACACAGTCTCCTTGAAGCCTCTTTGTGTCTTTTATCCTTTGATCAAATCCCCTCTGCTGGTTCCCCTTTTAAAGCCTCTCTGTTATGTGAAGAAATGCCCAAAGGCTTCCTTTTCCCTCTTATTTCCCCTCATTTGGCCTCTTTTCATCCCCTTGTCTTCCCCTTTTATTTCCATTCTTACCCTTCAGTTTCCCCCAAAATCCCCTTTAATTTCCTCCCCTAACCTTTGTTGGCCTCTTCTCCCCTTTATTCCTCTATCGCTCCCCTTCAAACCACTTAAAATACATTAAGATGGGCTAAAAACCCTCTTTCCGACCTTAATATAGGGCTTAGCCCCTTACCACAAGTCCCTTAACCACTTCCCCACATGTGCCCCGGCACTGGGACCAAGCGCTTAAGTCCCGAGCACCAATCACAATCGGAGCTGTCAGCGGGCACATTTCCTTTGTAAACTCCAAAGTCCCGATGCGATCATTTTAACGCTTTAAGTCCCGCGATGCATTATTCACCGTCGATCTGCTGTTCTGATCCGACGGTGGAGCGCCAATCGCAACCCCCGTCCAATCGCAATCGCAACTCACAACGGTGCCGCCCCGATTGAGATCTTCCGATTCAATCCTGACCGCTGATCTCCCCGCCTGATCCGATGGTCCTCCGCTAATCGCAAGCCTTCTGCTCCCTCCTCCGATTGTGAACCTCCGATTACATCCCCGCTGTTGATCTGGACCCGAGATCGACGGTTGTCGCACAATCGCATCTCCCCTTCCGCACCCTCCTCTTTTCCCGCCGATTGATTGTGAGTCGTTGATCTGATCGCAGATCCAACGATCAGCACTTAATCGCAACAGCCTCCGATCAATCGCAAGCCTTTTCCTCTGACTCCCGATTGCGATGCTCTGATTCAATCACAGCCGTCCGTTCCTCCCACAGATCAACAGCTATCGCACAATCGCAAGTCCGCCCGATCGCTGATCGCATGTTCTTCCGTCTCCCCCGCGATTAAATCTCCACCGTCCGTTTCCTCCCAGATCTACGGTCAGCACTCAATCGCAGACCCCTTCCCGATCACAATCGCAAGTCCCTCCTTCCATCTCCCGATTAAATCATGTCTTTCCGTCTGTTACATGATCTAACGACCTGGCGCTAATCGCATCCCCTTTCCTCTGTCTCCCGATTCAATCCCAGCCGTCCATTCTCCCCGCGATCGGACGGCCAGCGCTCAATCACATTCTCCCCCCCCCCCCCCCCCCGATCGCCGATCGCAAGTTCTTCTCTCTATTTTCCGATTGAATCTCCGCCGTTCATTCCTCCCGAGATCAACGGTTATCGCTTAATCGCACCACCCCTCTAATCGCAATTAGAACTTTTTGAATGTGCGTTGCGATTTCCACTCGCTCCAACCTCCGATTGCGATTGTGCGATTTCATCTCCGCCGTCCGTTTCCTACCGTATCTGACGGCTCAGGTTTCATCGCCCTCCGCCTCCACCGAGTCCCACATTCATGCTCCGCTCCATTGTTTTTTCATGTTTTCCTTTGTAAATCACTCCGGTGGTCATATTTGAGTCTTTACACTATGTGATCATCTCGCCACCACATTTGCATCTCTGCTGTTTTTGTCGTTCTGCCACTATTCCTCCGCCTCCTCAGCATTTCCTCCGCCGCCACTGCCCGGGTTTTAAACAGAGTTATTTCAGTGTGCAGATGGTACACAAATGGCCATTTCAGCACTGCCAGTAGATCAGCAGATGGTTTCAAAGGGGTTAGTGGTTTCTATTGACATAATTAATGCCTAGTCCCACAAATCAAAGGATTAAGGCACTATTTGAAGATTAAGAGCGCACCAGCAACGCCATAACTGCGCCACCTAACAACATGACATTTTTCTCCAGAGGTACGCCTTCCCACAGCGTTCTCCATGCCTCCTCGAGCCCTGAAAGATTAATTTCATTGTCTGAAACCCGTTTAAGACAGTCAGGCAGCAGTTAGGAGGGATGGAGCGACCGTGCATATATTTTCACCAGTTCATTTATTCCAGAATGGCAGCACAGAGCTCCAAGCACTAGAAAGGACTTCAAAGAAATATCGGAGGTCAAAATCGACCTGACAGAGATCTTCGAACCAGATTACAGAGTACATACAGAGCCGCAGAGCCATTAAGCAGTATGGGCGTCGACACTTCCGCCGATTCTGTCTTACTGAGATTGATTAATTGTCTATCTACTTCTGTTTCCTCCTCTTCTCCTATAAAAGATCCCCGAGAACATAATGTAAAGGTTGTTGTTCAGTTGCTGGTAGTCTGCTGTTAGAGGGATTCATTTGACTGTTAGAACAATCGTGGGACGGAGTAGAAGAGTAGTTGTATGTAATAGGCTGGGAGGAGAAAGTCTGGGCTGTAACAGCCATTGAGCCATATTGTACATGACTGGTGTTGCATCAATTAATCAAAGCACTTTTCACAGGATCCTGGTCTATTACTATTGGTGATGTGTTTCTTAACTCTGTTTATTACATTTCCATATTGTTTCATGTTCTTCTGGTAGGCATCAGAATAATGGTATAGGATTCACCCTTGTTAGGTGCCCTATGATGTCTGCTCTCCCTACCTTTATGTTTTCTGCTCCATGTGCTATCTAAGAGTTAATTCATGGGTTTAACCAGTGCAGCGGATGTTATTGCCTGTTGGCTGATGTATGAACTTGGGGGTTTGCTTCTTAGATGTTGCTTTGTAATCTTATCTCTGTTTTTCCCTTGGAGTTTCTAAAGCAGATCTGGAGTTAAATGACCTCTGGTCTGATCTATAAACTACCCCTTTGTCTCTCTGAGAGCATCCTTTGAGTATGTCCAAGTAGGTCTGGAGTTAAATGACCTCTGACCTAATCTATAGACAGAAAATTGGTTGCTTTCCTTCTTTCACTTTCCTCCTTAATGTTCCATCCCATCATCTATCTAAAAGATCCTTTAGTATAGATGACTTTCCCTTTGAAAGCCTTGGCTAGTTGTTGCTTGTAATTTCCTTTCATGACTCCATAGCCCAATGGATGGCACTGTCTTGGCTTATCCTCTTTGCTGAAGCATCCTGCTGCCATGTTCCTTTCCTCCCATTGCTTTCTCGGCCTATGATCTCCTAACCAACCCAGAAACCCTTCAACCAAACCACTTTAAACCCCCCTTTGTACTTCATAACTAGCCTAATATCTCAATTCGAGCTTTAAAGACATATCATTCTTTGCTTTATTTGGAGAGATCCCTCTCCGGGTCCAGGAGGGCTAGATCCTAGGGCCCCAAAGTGGTTCTGATGTTGTCTCATCTTTTGGTCTTGCCAATCTGGCCAAAACATGGGAACCCCAACATAATGGTGACCATACTGGGGATTTCTGAGTACATTTCATCTTAAACACTCTTTAAACCTCAGAAACTTAGAACTCTGGCTAGGTTGACGGTAGGTCACACCTTTCTTGAATCAACCTCCATTATTGAATATCCACCATACTCTTAGACAGAGCCTGGATAGGGCCAGGTAGCCTCCAGATCTCATCCTCTCTTTAGGGGTGACATATCTGGTAAATGCCCTCCCAGTCAATCTCTGGTTGGAGCTTGTTGCTTTAGAGGAGATTCATGAAAGGTGATAGTGCCTGAGCACTGTGGTGGACAGTGTACCCTAGAATCATCCTAAACCCTCCACCTGGCGACTCCATCGTTCCTAAACGTTAAAGACTCCACTGGTGATCAGTAGGCCTGCTGATTATCTCGGTTTCACATCAGACTCCACTGGGAGACCAGTCCCAAAGCATAATGAAGACTCCATAGGGAGGCCAGTTCCCAAGACAACATTAACCACAGTAGAAATAACAAGTAGGGCTAAGCTGCTTGGCTTATAAACAACACTCTGGCTCACAGAACCATTCATACAAGAGCTTTCCCTGATCCAAACCCACCTGAAATAGTTGATAATCCTGAGAAAATCCTTAAAAGAACACTTGTGAGTAGGAGATCAACTATTTCCGGCAACATTCATAGAGCCAATTCTGCACCAGAAGATCTTGCAGCTCTATTAGACCCTTTCTTCGACCTAGACCTCCAAAAAAGATTACCTAGAACTAGGTCATTCAGTGTTTCTAACTAGCCAGACACTAGGGACAGCGAAACCCCTCCTTCCACACCACCTGATCTCCACTTTCTCCAAAACTTGGGGCTTTCTCACCCAATATCTGCTCAATAGACTTCGGCTAGTCCTACCATCCCTGTCATCCAATTACCAGCTGCTCAAGCCAACCCTATACCCCACCAGAACATCATCATGGCAGCCTGGTATGCACCTCTAGTTTTACCTCAGCCTTTACTACCCTTACCAGATGATTATCAATCAAAAATCCCACACTTCCCTGCTAAAGAGCCTACAACTGCACAACAACATGTAGATAAAATGGAGGACTCTTTCGACTATATGGAAGTTGATGATGAAACAATCAAAATGAGAATTTTTGCGCAAAGCCTGGGGGGAGAGGTTAAAAAGTGGTTTAAAAACCTACCTGCTGGTAGTATCCAAGATCTCCCTGCTTTATACCAGACTTTCATCAACAAATGGGAAACTAGAGCAAACCCTCGCCAACTCCTAGCAGAATACATGTCCCTTAAGAGGAACATAGGGGAAAGTGTTCATGATTACACCACTAGATTCAACAGTATTTACAACGCTCTTCCCCCACACATGAAACCTCCACAAGGTATGGCCCTGGCCAAATACCCTGATGGATTTGATGCTAACATGGCCTATGAACTTAGGGATAAATAATATACCACGTTGGAGGATATGCAGAAAGGGGCAGTAAACATAGAAGCAAATCTGATTGAGAAAAGAGCCAAACTGAGATCTGAGAAGAGGGTAACATATAGGGATGATAATGTAGCCTCCACGTCTGACCCCAATAATGAACGCGTGTGCAGAGAAATGGAAGAGATGAAACAAATGATGAAAAAAATGGCTGTCACGGTTAGTAACCTAAGCAAAAATCAGAATCAAAACCAAAACTTTAGAAGAAACAACAACACTCCCAACAGGCAGAAAGAGTCAGATCAACAAGTCATTCCCCCTTTCCAAAACTTTCTTGATGAGGATGAGGGAATCATAGAGGAGTCTGAAGGGAATTTGATAAAAATGTTCGAAACAGAGGACTCAATTCTGAACTGTGACTCAGAGGATGATCAGCCCTCATCTTCATATCGGGATGAGGAAAGATTAGAAACTGAAGAGTACAGACTTGGGTTCCAAGATGCCATGTTACAGGTCAGAGAACCATATGGGCTCAGGAACAAAAAGAACCAAGACACTTCCAAAACCAAAACTCCTAAGGTGACCATCAAAAAGAGGCCTGAAAAATCTTCTAAAGCAACCGCTGTAAACGATAAATCAACAGCTGAGAGTTCTGAGAAAAACCAACAGAAAGGCAACCAAAACAATGAAAAACAAAGTCAACCAACTAGTAACACTAGCACCTCAGTTAGTGCTCCTGATAAAACTGTGTCTACACATGTACATAATGAGAAAACACAAACTGATTCAGCTACTAAGGTATTTTCAAATAAAACAGAGTTGAACACTCCCAAGAATCAATCCACTTTCAGTTTAGAAAGTGAGATTGCAAAAATCAAAATCTCTGTACCATTATCTGAGCTGGCCTCTCAGGATGTATATAAAGGCCAGATTTTGAAAGCATTAAATCTGAGTATAAATAATGACACTGTAAATTTGAGTGATGATCAGCCTGCCCTCTTATTCGGTCCCAAGATTGAGGAGAAATTTCAGGAAGGGGTAGTTCCACCTTTTTATATCAGTCTTAACATTCATGACAAGATCCTCCATAATGCCATGCATGACTCCGGTGCATCACAAAATCTAATGCCTAAGGTAGTCATGGAGAAGTTAGGCCTCGAAATCACCAGACCCTATAAAGACGTGTATTCTTTTGACTCGAGTAGAGTAAAATGTCTTGGCCTGATCAAAGACTTGTGTGTGAGTTTGACTCAAATCCCTGCGAAATGTATGGTCATGGATGTAGTGGTGGCAGACGTGCCACCCAAGTATGGCATGCTGTTGTCAAGATCATGGGGAGCCAAGCTGCAAGGCACCATGCAGATGGATGGCTCATATGCCACTACCCCTATATTTGGCCAATTAAGAAGACTGTATAGAGAGTCCCAAATGAAATTCCTAGTCAGCAGCCCCGAGAAACCTGAAAATTCGCCATTATATTCCATGCATACCGACCTTGACTCCTTCATATTTTGTAATGATGAATCCTTAGAAGAGCCAGAGTCCCAGAATAGGCATACAAATGAGAACACCGAGCCTATAGACCTCCACATAATGGCCACTCTGGAAGAATATGACCAGGAAGACCATGGGCAGCACACTGAAAATGAAGAGGAAATCAGAAATGAAGCCTGTAAGATTTGCGGTGGATCTCTCACTCCAAGTGAAACAGAAACAGAACAAGAACAGCAAGCCAACCACCTCCCTGACATCCATGGCCTCTACGAACAACAAGATAGTTTACAACCTAGTACAGACCTCCCAACTCAACCTAATGTCGAATCCAGCTGTAAGGTAGAAAGCGAAGTGGAAGTAAACAAAGATCCCCTGTGGGAAATGAACTTTGATGGGTCCTGCACTAGGCAAAGCGCTGGAGCTGGAGTGTGGCTGCGTAACACCGAAAATGATCACGCGGAGAGCCACGCTGTCAATCTGCATTTCAAATGCACGAATAACATTGCAGAATATGAGGCTCTAATCTTGGGTTTAAATCTGTTGAAAAAATTAGGAGCCCGTAGGATAGTTGTGAGAGGAGACTCTGAGTTAGTAATCAAACAGATGAATGGTGAGTATTCGGAAAAACACCCCAGGCTTAGGGCATATAGGAATGATACTCTAGATTTGCTGAAAACGTTCATTGAATATGATTTAGTATCCATTCCTAGGGGTCAAAACGCTATTGCAAATGGACTAGCCTGCCTAGCTAGCTCTTATCCTAAGGCCCCAGTTGACCAACAAATCATCATTTAGACTAAATTCAGGCCTGCAGAGCCAGACAATGAAAAATACTGGCAGGTCTTTGAAGGAGACAAACAGATTGAAGATTTCCTGATGGGCAGAAATGAGTTTGAATTCTCTGATTCAGACTCAAAATCTGATGACAGCTGCCCAAGTGAGGATTCCCCGGATGAACTAGAAACACCTTGTAGTATAGAAATAAATTCTTTTTCTGAAGAAACTGGAGATTCAGCCATAAAACGTGAAAACGCAGATAGAGAAGAAATGGAGGTGTTGCAAGCCAAAGACAAGAACATACCAAGAGGCTTAGCACCCTTAGAGGACCTCTTTGATTTCGATGATGTTGCAAAGAAGCCCACAATAGAACATGCATAATCAGATGTAGAAGAGTGTAACATAGGCACTGAAGACAAACCCAAAATGATAAAACTGGCTAAGTCTATACCTGCAGACATGAAGAAAAGATACATTGACTTGTTTAAGGAATTCATTGATGTGTTTGCATGGAGCTACGAAGACTTAAAGGCCTATGACACCAACATTATACAACATAAGATACCACTGAGGGAAAATCAGAAACCTTTCAGACAAAAACTTCGAAGAATTAATCCAAAACAATTGCCTGCAGTAGAAAAGGAAATTAAGAAGATGTATGATGTAGGCATTATTGTCCCTGTAAGGTTTTCTGATTGGGTGTCAAACTTAGTGGCTGTAAGGAAGAAAACAGGGGAGATTAGACTGTGCATAGACTTCAGAAACCTCAATAGAGCCTCCCTGAAAGATAACTACCCCTTGCCTAGAATGGAACATATCTTACAGAAGGTAGTGGGCTCTAAAAGAATCTCCTTGCTTGATGGTTTTTCAGGATACAACCAGGTTCTGGTACTCCCAGAAGATCAACTCAAAACAACTTTTACCACTCCATGGGGCACCTTCATGTATGTGAAAATGCCTTTTGGATTGATGAATGCTGGAGCTACCTTCCAGAGAGCAATGGATATTGGTTTCTCAGATGAGATTGGACACTTTATAGTTATCTACTTGGATGACTTAACTGTATTTTCTAAAACAGAAGAAGAACACTTAAAACATCTGAGGAAAGTTTTTGAAAAATGTAAAAGGTACGGTCTGTCCCTAAATCCTAAGAAGACTGTTTTTGGGCTACAAGAAGGTAAGCTTCTGGGCCACATCATATCCGAGAAAGGGATTAGGATAGACCCCCAGAGAGTGGAGGGAATACTTCAAATTACACATCCAAGAAATATCAAGGAGCTACAATCCTTCATTGGGAAGATCAATTTCCTTAGAAGATTTATCCCCAATCTTGCTGAGCATCTTAGGAAAATGACTAAAATGCTAAAGAAAGATGCAGGAGTCAAGTGGACTATTGAAGCCAAAAAACCTTTTGAGTCAGTAAAGCTCGCACTCACCCAAGCCCCTGTCCTTATCAGCCCTGACTTCTCAAAAGATTTTCTGATCTTTTCATTTGCCTCCCCACACACAATAGCAACAGTTTTGCTGCAGAAAAATTCGGAAGGTAAGGAACAGCCTATAGCCTTCTTCAGTAAAGCCTTGAGAGATGCACCCTTAAAGTACAACATCATGGAAAAGCAGGCCTATGCCCTGATCAAGGCCTTGAAAGATTTTAGGGTGTACATTCTGCATTCTCACACCATTGCCTATGTGCCAAACATAGTGGTCAAAGATATCTCATCCCAAGACCCAGATGGGAAAAGGGGAAAATGGATTGCTACAATTTTAGAATATGACATTGAAATCAAACCCACCAAGCTGATCAAAGGTCAAGGCCTGGCCCAATTAATGGCTGAATCTAATCTACAGGCCCTTGATATTAACATGATGAATGCCCTGGATGAGCAGGAAGGATTACCCCATCCGACTGTTGAGGAGCAGTTTCAGAACTCTCCTTGGTATGCTGATATCCTTTACGTGCTCACACACCTCAATGCCCCCCCGGAGCTGTCCAAATCAAAGGCCAGATTCATAAAACTCAAAGCTAGAAATTACTGCATTATGAATGAGAGTCTATATTGGAAAAATCCAAATGGCCTTTTACTGAAATGCTTGTCTGAAACTGAAGCCGAAAAAATCAAACAAGAATTCCATGCTGGGGAGTGTGGAGGCCACCTGAGTTGGAAGGCCACTGCAAATAAGATACTCCGGGCTAGTTACTATTGGCCCACACTCTTCAGTGATGTCCATAAAATGATCCTTACCTACCACAAATGCCAAATTTTTGAAGGCAAAAGAAAGCTCCTCCCCCTCCCTCTGCAACCTGTCACCATAGAAGGTCCTTTCATGCAATGGGGCTTAGACTTCATTCGAGAAATTCACCCCTCTTCTTCTGGGCAACATAAATGGATCTTGACTGCTACTGATTACTTCACTAAGTGGATTGAAGCCATACCCACTAGGAATGCCACTGATTCTGTCATCATTAGGTTCCTAGAAGACTTCATCTTATCTCAGTTTGGCTGCCCAAGGAAAATAATCACTGACAATGCTGCTGCTTTCGGATCCAAAAGAATGATTGATTTCTGTCACAGGTACGAAATTGCGCTTGGACATTCAACTGCCTATTACCCCCAGGGTAATGGCTTAGCTGAATCATCAAATAAAAGCCTGGTTAAAATCATTAAGAATCTGATGGAAGAGAATAAAAGGTCTTGGCACAAAAAGCTGATACATGCCTTGTGGGCAGACAGGCTCACTACAAAGAAATCTATTGGCATATCCCCCTTCCAGCTGGTTTACGGGACAGAAGCAATTTTTCCTACTAGCCTTGGAATACCAGTGGTAAAGCTTATTCAAGAAATCCAATCAGAAGAAGACAACATGATAAGGAGAATTAATGAAACAATCCATCTTCGGCAAACAAGGGAGCAGGTTTATGACAGAGCTGTTAGAGTGCAGGAAAACATGAATAGAAAGTTTGACAAAAGAGCCAAAGCAGCAAATTTCAAAGTTGGGGACAAGGTCCTGAAGTGGGATTCAAGAAGAGAGGATAAAGGCAAACATGGCAAATTCGACAGCTTGTGGCAAGGTCCCTTCATCATTCAAGCCACTGTGGGTCCTAATGCGTTTTTCTTGCAAGAACTTGATGGTTCCGAGTTTTTTGGGGGTCCTGTCAATGGCAGGATGCTCAAACACTATTTCTGCTAATTCTCCATTTCCAGTTTCATTTCCATTGTATATACCGTTGCAAATTTTCATTTTCAGCAAAAAGTGAAGAAATTGTTCCAAAAAAAAAAAAAAACAGAATGAAAGGAGAGGTTCAGACATGCTCAAAACATGAACCTCTGAGGCAAAAGGATTGGCTCTAATAAACTCAAAATCTGAGCCAAAAGGAAGAAGAATAGCTGGTCCTTACAAGCTCAAAATCTGGATCAGCAGTGAAAGAAGATCCAGCTCTAATATGCCCAAAATCAGAGCTGGAGCAAAGGAAAGAAGTGACTCAAATATGCTCAAAACTTGAGTCACAAGAAAGAAAGAAGGATGTTTCACAGTTGCAGAATTCCATGCCTTCACAGTTTTGTTTTCTTCAAGTTTCTGCCCAGCAAGTCAGACAGTCTAATCCTGGCTTGGCTGTGTTTAAATTTCCTATCTTAGAATGTAGGTGAAGAAACCTGTTGGACAGTTTAATCCCAACAGGTAGTAGATTAGGTAGAGACACATATGAGACCAACAGTCTAATCTGGTCTCATGGAGTAATAAGGGTAGAAGTAGAATAGGTTTACTTTTTCCTGTTTGTAAAAATTGATGATGTAAAAGGGTCTGCAAGTCCAAATGCACCCAAGAAGAAAAAATGTTAAGACTATAGTGTGGGTAGGTAGTTGTTTGGGAGAATTTTTTCTGCTGATATGTTGTCTTCATAGCTTGTGGCAGCAGATCAAGGAAAGAAAAGGATGGTTCAAGCAGCAGGCATCTGGCCTACACCAAGAGATCAATTTCTGAATTCTTGACTCCTTCAAGAAGAAGCCATCCCCATGTGGAGCCACTGTTAGCCCCCCTATGAAATTTTTGACAAGCAAATAGGAGGCTAAATTATTTTTGAGTCTTCAAGGAATGCATTTCCTCTGAAAACACAGTCTCCTTGAAGCCTCTTTGTGTCTTTTATCCTTTGATCAAATCCCCTCTGCTGGTTCCCCTTTTAAAGCCTCTCTGTTATGTGAAGAAATGCCCAAAGGCTTCCTTTTCCCTCTTATTTCCCCTCATTTGGCCTCTTTTCATCCCCTTGTCTTCCCCTTTTATTTCCCTTCTTACCCTTCAGTTTCCCCCAAAATCCCCTTTAATTTCCTCCCCTAACCTTTGTTGGCCTCTTCTCCCCTTTATTCCTCTATCGTTCCCCTTCAAACCCCTTAAAATCCATTAAGATGGGCTAAAAACCCTCTTTCTGACCTTAATATAGGGCTTAGCCCCTTACCACGGGTCCCTTAACCACTTCCCCAAATGTGCCCCGGCGCTGGGACCAAGCGCTTAAGTCCCGAGCGCCAATCACAATCGGAGCTGTCAGCGGGCGCATTTCCTTTGTAAACTCCAAAGTCCCGATGCGATCATTTTAACGCTTTAAGTCTCGCGATGCATTATTCACCGTCGATCTGTTGTTCTGATCTGACGGTGGAGCACCAATTGCAACCCCCGTCCGATCGCAATCGCAACTCACAATGGTGCCGCCCCGATTGAGATCTTCCAATTCAATCCTGACCACTGATCTCCCTGCCTGATCCGACGGTCCTCCGTTAATCGCAAGCCTTCTGCTCCCTCCTCCGATTGTGAACCTCCGATTACATCCCTGCCGTTGATCTGGACCCAAGATCGACGGTTGTCGCACAATCGCATCTCCCCTTCTGCACCCTCCTCTTTTCTTGCCGATTGATTGTGAGTCGTTGATCTGATCGCAGATCCAACGGTCAGCGCTTAATCGCAACAGCCTCCGATCAATCGCAAGCCTTTTCCTCCGAATCTCGATTGCGATGCTCCGATTCAATCACAGTCGTCTGTTCCTCCCGCAGATCAACGGCTATCGCACAATCGCAAGTCCGCCCGATCGCTGAACGCATTTTCTTCCATCTCCCCCCGCAATTAAATCTCCACCATCCGTTTCCTCCCAGATCTACGGTCAGCGCTCAATCGCAGACCCCTTCTCGATCGCAATCGCAAGTCCCTCCTTCCGTCTCCCGATTAAATCCTGTCCGTCTGTCTGTTACATGATCTAACGGTCTGGCGCTAATCGCATCCCCTTTCCTCTGTCTCCCGATTCAATCCCAGCCGTCCATTCTCCCCACGATCGGATGGCCAGCGCTCAATCGCATTCTCCCCCCCGATCGCCGATCGCAAGTTCTTCTCTCTGTCTTCTGATTGAATCTTCGTCGTTCATTCCTCCCAGGATCAACGGTTATCGCTTAATCGCACCACCCCTCTAATTGCAATCGGAACTTTTTGAATGTGCGTTGTGATTGCCACTCGCTCCAACCTCTGATTGCGATTGTGCGATTTCATCTCCGCCGTCCGTTTCCTCCCGAATCTGACGGCTCAGGTTTCATCGCCCTCCACCTCCGCCGGGTCCCACATTCATGCTCCGCTCCATTGTTTTTTCATGTTTTCCTTTGTACATCACTCCAGTGGTCATATTTGAGTCTTTACACTGTGTGATCATCTCGCCACCACTTTCATTTGCATCTCCGCTGTTTTTGCCGTTCCGCCACCATTCCTCCGCCTCCTCAGCATTTCCTCCACCACCACTGCCCGGGTTTTAAACAGAGTTATTTCAGTGTGTAGATGGTACACAAATGGCCATTTCAGCACTGCCAGCAGATCAGCAGATGGTTTCAAAGGGGTTAGTGGTTTCTATTGACATAATTAATGCCTAGCCCCACAAATCAAAGGATTAAGGCACTATTTGAAGATTAAGAGTGCACCAGCAACGCCATAACTGCACCACCTAACAGCATGACATTTTTCTCTAGAGGTACACCTTCCCACAGCGTTCTCCATGCCTCCTCGAGCCCTGAAAGATTAATTGCACTGTCTGAAACCCGTTTAAGACAGTCAGGCAGCAGTTAGGAGGGATGGAGTGACCGTGCAGATCTTTTCACCAGTTCATTTATTCCAGAATGGCAGCACAGAGCTCCAAGCACCAGAAAGGACTTCAAAGAAATATCCGAGGTCAAAATCGACCTGACAGAGATCTCCGAACTAGATTACAGAGTACATACAGAGCTGCAGAGCCATTAAGCAATATGGGCGTGGACACTTCCGCTGATTCTATCTTAATGAGATTTATTAATTGTCTATTTACTTATTTCTCCTCCTCTTCTCCTATAAAAGATCCCCGAGAACATAATGTAAAGGTTGTTTTTCAGTTGCTGGTAGTCTACTGTTAGAGGGATTCATTTTACTGTTAGAACAGTCGTGGGAAGGAGTAGCAGAGTAGTTGTATGTAGTAGGCTGGGAGGAGAAAGTCTGGGCTGTAACAGCCATTGAGCCATATTGTACATGACTGGTGTTGCATCAATTAATCAAAGCACTTTTCACAGGATCCTGGTCTATTACTATTGGTGATGTGTTTCTTAACTCTGTTTATTACATTTCCATATTGTTTCATGTTCTTCTGGTAGGCATCAGCATAATGGTATAGGATTCACCCTTGTTAGGTGCCCTATGCTGTCTGCTCTCCCTACCTTTATGTTTTCTGCTCCATGTGCTATCTAAGAGTTAATTCATGGGTTTAACCAGTGCAGCGGATGTTATTGCCTGCTGGATAATGTATGAACTTGGGGGTTTTCTTCTTAGATGTTTCTTTGTAATCTTATCTCTGTTTTTCCCTTGGAGTTGCTAAAGCAGATCTGGAGTTAAATGACCTCTGGTATGATCTATAAGCTGCCCCTTTGTCTCTCTAAGAGTAGCCTTTGTGTATGTCCAAGCAGGTCTGGAGTTAAATGACCTCTAACCTGATCTATAGACAGAAAATTGGTTTCTTTCCTTCTTTCACTTTCCTCCTTAATGTTCCATCCCATCATCTATCTAAAAGATCCTTTAGTATAGATGACTTGCCCTTTGAAAGCCTTGGCTAGTTGTTGCTTGTAATTTCCTTTCATGACTCCATAGCCCAATGGATGGCACTGTCTTGGCTTATCCTCTTTGCTGAAGCATCCTGCTGCCATGTTGCTTTCCTCCCATTTCTTTCTCGGCCTATGATCTCCTAACCAACCCAGCAACCCTTCAACCAAACCACTTTAAACCCCCCTTTGTGCTTCATAACTAGCCTAATATCTCAATTCGAGCTTTAAAGACATATCATTCTTTGCTCTATTTGGATACATCCCTCTCCGGGTCCAGGAGGGATAGATCCTAGGGCCCCAAAGTGGTTTTGATGTTGTCTCATCTTTTGGTCTTGCCAATCTGGCCAAAACATGGGAACCCCAACAGATAGGACTTTGATTTTCCAAAAAAAAAAGTTTCATTGATCAGGGCCTTCAGTTATTCCAGAAGTAGCTTTGTATAGTCTCAGTGAATCACCCTCGTTAAACACTTCAAGGAGGCTTATATGTCTTCCTTGGTAGATTCATCAATTTCTTCTTTCAAGGCTTGTCATTTATGTAATTTCCTCAGAGAATTGTCATAGGACCCCACAATCTAGGTCACAACTCTTCAACATATTGGGACAACATAAATATCAATTTATCCATAGGATCAACATCACTATGTTTCTGAAATGATATCTCAACCAGACCTTAAATTTAAGAGATATAGTTTTGAAATGAAGGGCCGAAAGATTAGTCAAACCTTTATTCTAAGGAAGATCGAGTGACATTTAAATCGTCATCAACAAATCCATTTCAAGTGTACAAAACCAGATTTTATTGGGATACACTAACCACTATTGAAGCTGAGGCCGAGTAAGCTTCAATCAGAGGTAAATTTCAACCCATATAGATCCTTGTCATGTGGTACAAAATTCGTCCTACTTAAGTTCAAGGGAGGTCGAATAGTCTTAGTAACCAATTCCAAAATATTTTAAAGTGTCAAACAAACTTTCAGAAATTTACCTCAGGAGGAAACATCAATTATCTCAGGTTGGGATACTATGGTTAGGGAATCACAAATATCAGAGAAGGATGCCTTCAAATCTAAGTTAGAAACCTACGAATATGCCTTCAGAAAATCTTTCATGGAGATATGCCTTAAATAGGTTATAAGTTTTGCCACAAAGAACTTCACTTTTGCAAATATTGTGCCTATGTACCATAGTCAACAAGGCCTTTAAATCACAGAGAGAATACCCAACAAAGTCACAGCCTTTTCATCCTTCTATTTGTAGGGTGATGCATTGTTGTAGGGCTTGACCTCACATGAGCTTTGATACCATGTTAATTTTATATTAACATGATTTTTGCTTAAGGAAATTACTTCAATGTTCCACATAAGCCCACGTTCAATTCTATTTCTTCCATTAGCAATCATACAACTATTTATCACATTGATAGTAATTGACGAAAGCTCATGAATAACATATACTATAGACAAGCCAAGACAAGAGAACACAGAAATTGGCTCAAGCTAGGGAAAAACCCCAAGATGGGAAAACCCTTGATAAATTCTTCTTAGTATTAATGTCAAATGTTCGAAAGAGAATAGAGATAGAGAGTACAACCAAATTCAATATTGACTTTCTATTGTACCACTGACCAAGTGCCAACGAAACTGCCCACAAAAGTATGTGAATTAGCCTTTAACAACAGGAGAAAAACTATGCCGTAACCATAAGTCAATAATTGTCAAATATCTTGTATAATAGCTCAAACCTGGTTCAATTAATGTGGCCTTCAATGATGGTAATAATGAGCTCAGAACAACCCAATACAAAGCAGCCAATACTGGTCAAAGTGATGAGGAACCCCATAATCAGAAGTTTGCAATTATGGCTTGTCATCAAGGAGTCCAGATTATCCAGAACTTATGCTAATGACTGCAGTCTTCCTTATAAAGCTAGCTACTTCAACTTGCAACTGATTATCCTCCTTCTTGGTCTCTAAACCATCCTAATTTCTTCTTTGTTCAATACATGAGCTCTGCATCTTCTGGCTATAAATTATAGCCCATTAAGCAAGAGAAATAAGTTCAATGGCCTAGATGAAAGATCCCTCCGCAAGTGTGGCCTGCTAAGGGGATAAAATAGCTATGAAATCAACCCAGAAATACCCCTTAAGATAACATCCTTCTACTACAATGGCTTAAACCTGTATAAGAATCAAAATAACCCAAGACACGCTCTTCGACCTCCTTTCTTAATCTCCAAGGGCTACGACCAATTTCAGAGAGAAAATATGATGGTTGAAATGAAGGCTCCACTTTATATACAAGATGAAGTGAAGGCCAACCTTAAATTTCGAAGGAAATTTTGAAATTTAACTTTTCGATTTTTCCCGCCTAAACAAAAAGATAACTTATAAAAATGATTTTTGAATAAAAAAATATTTTCCTCGACCAAAATTGACGATCTTTAGATTGATTTTGGTCCTCTTGAAAAGATGGATTCAATGGAATGATTATCTCTATCAACTGAGAATATCTAAGTGGAATTTGGCCTTAGTTTCCAATTTTAACAAGTTGGGTATTTCACCATGAGAAAAACCTCCCAAACTCACCTTGAGCACACAAACTCCCTTGACATGTGAACACTTGGGTTAAGGGAATGGATATGTAGGTGTGGGATTCCTTAAGGTGACACATCACCTTGGAGATGCATTGGATCTTAGGATCTTTGGAGGATTTTTGGCCCTTGTAGAGTAGTGCTCATGCCATGGAGGCCTTGCTTGTTTATTACTGCCACATTTGATCTTGACACATGTCACTTAGAATAGAGTGCTTCACATGGGTGGACCTACTTGTGTCTTGCAATTTTTCTTGTAGTGGACTAGGTCCACTTTTTATTGTAAAACCCCTTTACCTCTCATATAAATAAATGGAGTGAGTTTTTATTATAGTCGATTATGCACTTGTTCATATTCCTTTTCATACTTGGGTTAGGGATGTAAGAGTAGGGCTACTCTCTCTCTCTCTCTCTCTCTCTCTCTCTCTCTCTCTCTCTCTCTCTCTCTCTCTCTCTCTCTCTCTCTCTCTCGTTTAATATTCTTTGTACTTTATGTATTTTTGTCTTAAGGTGCTAGGATTTCTTGGAGCATTCACTCGAAAAATTCGTATATATATATATATATATATATATATATAAAGAAGAAATGAAACCCATGAACACAATCACAACCTATCATATAATTCTCCATGATTTCGAAAACCCTAGATAGGGAAAACCAAGAGAAAACCTAGCTCAGCCAAAGATACTCCAAAAATCTAAAATCACCATGAGAAAAAACTCCATGTAAAAGTATAATTGGTGGAGCCACTGTAAACCCTAAGTTTTGGAATTGTGTTATTTCATATTTGACTTTGAGCTTACCACTTCCTTGCATACCTTGTCACTCCCATAAATTATGTTATTTCAAAGATTTGACTTACATACTTTCAAAAATACAATGTCCTCATTACGATAGTTGAACACTGTTATATTCATAGTTAGATCATATTCCAAGAATATATAATTTTTTTGTACCGATCAACAATTTTATCACGAAGATAAATAACGTCACAAGAAACAATTAAACTTGGTTGGAGAGGATATTAATTTATCCTCTCAATTGCCTAAGATAGACAAAGAAAAATATGTATAATCATACTCAATCACTAAGGATTTTTTATCATTTATCTCTTTATTTGACTCAAACTTTATCAATTAGCAACAAATAATGATTGTTAAAATCCTTTGATACAAACTTCCATTTATATTTTTATGACCATTTAAAATTATCACGAGTCACTATTAGTGGCCTGCTTGTCATTCCAAGCACTATCGTGATTTCACATGCACATAATTACTATCCTTGTGGATTATGATTCCTTTATTACTATATACAGACAAGGAAAATTGTTTGGTTCCAACATGTCCCTAGTTTATATTTTCATTATTTTTATAAAATTCTTATTCCTACCACATGAAGAAGAGGAGCAACAATATGACATACATACTAAATTTTTTTGCACAATTATTTGTGATATTTTATTCATTTTGGAGTTGTATTTATCCATGATTAAATTTACTTTTTTCCCCAATCAAACGTCACAATATTATTATTTCTAAATTTAGGATATTTTGTTACACATTTTCTTACATCTACGGCACTCCAATTTTCCAATTGGGCATAACTGAATATTTTTGTTTCTCCCATATTAATTATGCATGCAACACTCTGATGAACACAAAATTCCCAATTTATATTTTATGCTACATTTAATTACATGAATTGGACCAATCATCAAATGGTTAGCCTCAAAAATTTGAAATGAATCAGAGTTAGATAAAAACCGGATCAAAAAATTGGTTGTCCAAAAATACATAAATGAGTCAAATTTAGGAAAAAACATATATATTAATATGCATCCATACAAATCAAAATCATTATACAAAAATATTTCCATTTAACTTGATTTTTCCTGGGCACAGATTTGGAGGTTTCCCAACATGAAATTCCTAAATAATATGTTGTCTTGAAGCCTTGTGTGCACCATGTCATAGTTAAAATCTAAATTCTTTGGCACCCTTAAACCTTCCACTACTATGAGAATCCAATACCATAATAAGAGCATATTTGTGCTAACAGAGCTCACCATGCATTTACCGCAACATTTTTTCTTAAGGATGAAAGTGGTTCTATGTCTCATAACTATGTTTGAAGGAAAAATGTCCATATCATACAACAGAGGCAAGCTTGAAATGCTTGTTCTATAGCTAGAAGTATTTTTATGACATTTTCCACACACAAAAACTAAAGATGAAACGTACTGTGTGCATCCTTAGATATGTTTGATACTACAATCTAATTGTTTAAGTAAATGCATGTATAAAACTTATATATTAGCAAAATAACCATCACTATTTTTCTTCTAGCATTTTGGGCTGAATTCAAAATAGTATGCTTAAAGGTGTCATTTCAATGTCTAGAAATTAGGATATATAAATGTGAGATGTATACTCTACATATTTTGGTTATCTACTTTTCAAATCTGATTTTTTTAGGCTACATCTTAATTGTTTGAACTTTGATCTTTGAAGAAATTCCTGAATGGAATCCGAAAAAACTCGACATATAGTGGTAAGGAAGTGGTACCATAAATTTTGTTATTTCAAATATTTCCAAGGACTTGGTGGAGTGCCTCAACCTACCCACGACCCCTCACCCATCCCCCTACCAATTGGGATGGGTACAAAAAGAGGGCACTCGCCTTATAGTCTCAGAACACTGTTTTGTGAACTTGGCCATTAGTCCTTTCTATGACACAGTGGTCTGTGATGTTTCTTCATTGGACTGTACTGATCTCTTGCTTGGTCTCCCTCCCCAACAAAAATTCCATGCTATCTATAATGCTAAACCTCTAGATTTTCACACAAAGCATTATCCTCAATAAATACTTATCTGTGTAGAATATGATACTTATGTTTAGGATTATATTTGTGTTGGAGTTGTTCATTTATGTTTTACTATAATACCGATGTTGACAAGCTTTAGTTGACTATTTTCATCAAATGTTCATAGAATATGAAAAAGGAAATGAATGTCAAAATGTGGTAGAAACTATGTTTCTCTTGATTTCCTTTTTTATTGTTCATGAAAATATAATCATGTTGCGGGAATGAGTTATCCTATAGTCTGTTTCAATTTATGGATTTTATTTTCCTCCATTTTTTTTACAAGGATGTAGAATTCATTTCCTTGTTGATTGTTTTTGCATGTATCTTATCGAGCCCCAAATGCTAGTAATGGATCGGATTTTGAGAAGTAGTCATGGACACAAACTCTATCAATTGTTAATGTTACAATACCACTTCCACCTAGTACTAGAAGAATTTTAATGGTCTGTACATAAAGAAGAGTTATCTAATGACAGATTTGAAAGGTGTAATATCCCAAAATGGGACTGATCAACAATGCATGCTAAAATAATGCAATTTCTAGAAATATGTGCAAAAAAAGTTAGATAAAACTCATGTATCCCTTAGACCTAATTTTATAATGACTATATCTGAAAGGAAATCATAAACAAATCACTATTACATAGTTAAACAAGCCTCCCATGCCAAAACTAGCTCAAAATCATGTAAAATAAGGGAGTGCAATCATGTATGAAAGCTAGAATACCATGACAATGTTATTTTATTACCTCTGTAATAGAATTAGGTTGTACATCATATCTAGAGTAAGTATGTGGAAAAAAATTTAGATCTACAGCAGATCCATGCACTATACAAGCTCTTTTATCAATCCCCCTTGGGGTTTTCAACAATACACCATGTACAAAAAGTAGATCTTAGTTTTAAGACTACGGATCTATGGAAATATTTAGATCTAGAAAGTGGATCTGATCTGATATAAACAAGAAATGGATCTCCTCCAACAGATCTCCAAAGTGAAGGCCAAATCCCCACACTTAGCAAATCATCTCTCCAAATGGTGCATTGAATCACCCTGCAACAACTCCCTTAGAAATAATGCGGATCTGGACTCCTTCTGTGCTATAGGGGATTAAATGACATTGGCTTGTAGCCAAGATATGAAAATATAGCTCACAACCTTCAATATTATCCTCCCAATTGATTAGAATACTTCTCCATTGGAAATAAGTATTGAGATGGCCTACATCTGAAGATCTAGCCTCCACTTGCTACAGCTTTCTGAAATAGTCAAACCCTCAACAGGATTTGCACTGTCAGAGGAAGATGCATCTTGGACTCAAGCAGATAGTGGAAAATAAAGTGCAAGTCCCCTACAAGAGCTACTCAATGGAAGAGAAGGAATTCCTAAACAGGAATATCTGGTGCTAAACATCACTCTATCTCAACTAAACAGCTAGAGAAAGAACTGTGTCTAAATAGACTATAAAATCAGAAAATCATAATCATAAGCTAACCCCATATGGCTTCCATCCTCCTCCTTATAAAAAATTTGAGCCTTCTCACCTTTGATCCTACTCATTAGGGTTTCCATCTTCATGCAATGAATCTCCCTCCAAAACTGCGATGTCCCTTCATCAATACCACTCCTCTATAACAACGATGATGGACTTGGTCAATCTTGACTGGATCTCCATGCAATGACTTCTTCCACACACAAGGTGGATTTATTACAACTATCTAAATAGATCCATATTCCCACTGGGTTATCTTCATTAATGTTTCACATCCTCCACATTTGCTTAGTTGACTTGGTCAAACCTTGACTTTGTCCACTTGCATTAAGCTCTGGTTCACACATGAAGGTGGTTTATCCAGCTATGAATATGATCCCTTTCCCATTTGAGAGGGATTTTATTGCTAATAAAGAGATTTATGGGCCTCCCTACCCATTTTATTCCTCTATCTAATAGAAAAACATAATTTTAATATTCCCTTAGCTACATGCTAAATTAGGAATATTACAGTCCTCCCCTCCCAAATGTTTCTTGTCCTCAAGCAACTGCAAGGATAGAACTAAAGAGCCTCCCCTCTTCTACCTATAGCATCTTCAAGTGATTATTTTTCTCCATAAAAGAAGATGATTTCTCAACAATATGTCCTCAAGTTGTTCCTCCCATGTGTAAAATTATGCCTTTGCTTAAAATCCCAAATGGCCCTCTACATGAAAAAGTGGTACATAGATGGAAACAACAATATGTGGTCTAGAGGCCTTCTTGAGGCATGTAATCAAAAATAAATTGGGAATCATTATCCCTATGTGAAGCCTCCATACCCAAGCTATCATCCATAAAAGATGAGTCACCCTCCAACATAGCAACTCATGAAACAACTCCTCCACCTTAAGCTTCTGCAAAGAAGGTGGGCTGCATGGCTGAATATGTGGAACTAAAATGTCCATCCCATGTTGCTTCTCTCTCCACTTATGATATTTATGGGGCTGCCGCTATTCTTGGGCTGAAATATCATAGTCCCCAAGAATGACCCAAGACACCCCATCAATCAAAACATCCATGGAATGCTTCTCCCAAAAACTCAAGCTCTCCAAATGGTTCCTCCCATATGAAGACAAGAGGTGTAGTGTAGTAATCATGGTTTGCCCATTGTTTCTCTTGAAACATGTAACATATGAAGTATGGATAATCATACTCCTAATGGGCACCTCCAACTCTTGTGCGACTCTCCCAACAAGGCTTCCCATAACCATAAGAACATCATCAATATATGGAAGCATAAACAAAGGAAAGAAAGTTGCCATATGACAACCAGGAGGTGGATCATAGTTCCATATGTGGAACCAGCATAGTGCATCCCTTTCCTACCTCAAAATAAAGTGTAACAAGTGTCTTTTCAGCCACTTGTTTGCTGCCACAATCATCCTACAAGATGGAATCATGAAAGTACAACTTGGTGCCAATGGTGCACACCAAAAATCTTGTGGCATCCTCCACAACCCACAAATAGAATGGCCAACATAAATGCTGCAAATGGCCTCAAGTACATCACAATAAAAAATACAAGAAGGAAAGACCCTCCTTGGTACAATATGCAGCTCATAAAAAATAAAGGAGTAAAAATCATGGATCATAAATATACATCCTCTATCATGTACTTTGGTCATTGAGCTGAAATGGCTCAATTGAAAATTCTCCCTCACTTCAAATGAGTAGGGAAGTGGTTGTGACAACCTCTCCATCATCATCCAGCTTATGCATCTCTCCATGTGCTAATATACATCATGTTGGATGCCCTCCCAAGTGAACCCCTTCATCAAGGAATGATATGCATCAAAGTGCATGGAAAGAAAGCCCACAAGTGCTGCATGTAGATCTCCCTTCTTATGCTTGAAAATCCAAGTCAAGAAGATCATATCATGGTAATAGATGTCTCCATCCATTACTCCATCACTCTCATCTCCTACATGCCCATAAAATGCATCATATATGAAGTGATCCTGGGAACACTCCATCAAAAGACCCAAGCTCCCAGGTGACAGTGTTGTTGGCCTATGTAAATAGGCTCTTGCCAACTCATAGCTTCCTCCCTTGATAACCCTCATGTCAAAGTCACCATCAAACATAATGCTGCTATATGTGAGAGACCCTCTCCAAAGTGGAAGCCCCACCTCATTTTCCAAGGTTAAAGAGTAGCCCCTTTGCACCATGATAGTGCCATCTCCTGCTTCTGCAACATCATGCAAAGTATGGGATAAGATCAACCCATACTCTCTCAAGAACAACCAAAGCAACAACATCTCTAGTTGCCTCCCCTCACGTACATCATCAAAATAATGGAGAAATGGCATCATAGTTGATATGAAAGATATCACATCATCCCCATACATCAAAACTCCTTACTACCATGTGATGTAAGTGCCATGCCAAGATCCATCCATCCACATACCCTTTGAAATAGAATGTGTCATGGGATGACCAAACTCTTTCAAGAGTAACCAATGCAGTCTTGCATCCTATTGTCCAGTGCCATAAATCTGCCAGTGGTTTCTCAACCTCTTGCTCATCAACATCACCCATCCAAACCATGGTGAGTGTCTATGATCATGTCTATGAGTAGCATTCCTCCAATGGAGAATACCATCCTCCCAAATCAGAATCCTGTCTTTTCATTTCATGGGATATTGAAATGCAATCTACTCAATGACCAAGTTGATCCCATAAGGATCCAAATAGTTGGTAGGAAAAAACCTCCCATCATGATGTGTAGGGATCATTAAGAAGTATCCAACACAAACATGAGAGATGTTATCCATCCTAAGATGTCCTCTATCATCTATTTGTTCCCTTTTTTTATACATATGGGAAGGTCATTGGAATATTCCAACAATGGTTGGGCCCCCAACTCATCCCTGCTGCTAAATGACAATGTTTTTTATCTCCAATATGGTGCATTTGTTGTCTCAAGATCATATCCAATGCTGAATAAATATTTTTGTAATGTATTGTTCAAGACAATACTCATCCCATCCTCCAAAAAACTGTGTTTCAACCTCAACGGTTGTGCGCAGCTCATCACTGATACACCAGGATGATTGTTTGTTCCTTCCTTTAATAAATCAAGGATGGTCAGTGCAATGAAAGTTTGCTTCTCCAAATCAGTAATATATTTTGACCCTTAGTCATGCAATGATACACTCCCATCATTCTCCACATGATGCATTGAAATGACAGGAAATGGAAACATGTGCTTACCTTGGTGCAACTTGGGAACATTTTGTAATGCTACAAGGGTTCCTTCTTCTGCTGTGATGGCTTCTCCAACTACTGATGGTGATGGATACTCTTCTATGGCTTCATCAATGCTAGTACAAGTCTCTCCTTCTTCATGCATCTCCAAAATGGTACATGGGGTTCGAGATATCAAGAGATCAATATTAACTTGCAAAGGTGCAAGTGGCCTTCCTCCTGAAACAAGTGCTCCTACAGCAAATGGTGGTGAAGGCTTCTTCCCTTCTGATTTCTTCTTATCAAACTTATTGATCAACCTTTGAATAAAATCTGCATATGAAGTCAATTTTTCATGACTCAAATGGTTGAACCACCAATTGTGTGCTTCACCTTGAAGGTGTAGTGTTGCAATCTCAACAGCTTCCTTCTCTACTACTGGATGTAGTAGAAAGAATGCATCCAAATTCCTCCCCCAAGCCTTTGTTGTGCATGAGGATGACCCATCAAAGGTAGACAATAGAAATCAATTGCCCTTCATTCTTCTACTGCTACATGGCCTCCTTTCTTCTTTGAGCTAGATGAACTCCAGAAGAGTTAGGTTCTTCTTGATATCTCCAAGTTGAGACTTATATTCTATAAGATATTCACTTAGAATATCATGATATAAGTATTATAAAATTATATGCCTCTCATATTTCAAAGTAAATTCCATAATAGGTTTCTTTAGAGCTTTATGCAATATCGAATCTTCTTTTTGTTGATAGGAAGTACATGGTCCTTCCTCATCTTCAAACCCTAACTTGGATTCACTTATTCTTTGATTGACCCCCTTGGTGAGGTCCTTATTAGATCTAAAAAGAGATGAGAGTAAAATCATTCTTTCCATCATTCTGATCTTTGTCATGAAACTCACAAGCTGAGACAAAGATCTTGCTTTCATACCACTGTAATATCCCAAAATGGGACTGCTCAGCAATGCATACTAAAATAATGCAATTTCCAGAAATATGTGCAATGAAAGTTAGATACAACTCATGGATCCATTATATTTGATATTATAATGACTAGATCTGAAAGGAAATCAGAAAAAAATCACTATTACATAGTTAAACAGGCCTTCCATGCCAAAACTAGCTCAAAATCATGTAAAATAGGGACTGCAACCATGTATGAAAGCTAGAATACCATGACAGTGTTATTTTATTACCTCTGCAAAAGTAGTAGGTTGTACATCAGATCTAGAGAAAGTATGTGGACAAAAATTTAGATCTACAACAAATCCATGCACTATACAAGCTCTTTTATCAATCCCCCTTGGGGTTTTCAGCAATACACCATGTACAAAAAATAGCTCTGATTTTTAAGACTGCATATCTCTAGAAATTGGATCTGATCTAATGTAAACAAGAAAATTTTCTCCTCCAAGAGATCTCCAAAGTGAAGGCCAGATCCCCACACTCAACAAATCATCTCTCCAAATGGTGCACTGAATAACCCTACAGCAGCTCCCTCAAAAATAATGCAGATATGGACTCCCTATGTGCTGTAGAAGATAAAATGATGTTGGCCTATAGCCAATATATGAAAATATATCTCACAACCTTCAATATTGTCCTCCCAATGGATTAGAAGACTTCTCCACTAAAAATAAGTATTGAGATGACCTAGATCTGAAGATCTAGCCTCCACTTGTTGCAGCTTTCTGAAATAGTCAAACCCTCAACAGGATATGCGTTGTCAAAGGAAGATGAAGCTTGGCCTCAAACTAGATAGTTGAAAATATGGTGCAAGGCCCCTCCAAGAGCTACTCAACGGAAGAGAAGGAATTCCTAAATAGGAAGACCTAGTGCTAAACAACAGTCTATCTCAGCTAAACAGCTAGAAAAAGAAGTGTGTCTAAACAAACCATACAATAAGAAAACCATAATAATAAGCTAACCTCATATGGCTGCCATCCTCCTCCTTATAAAAAATGTGAACCTTCTCACCTTTGATCCTACTCATTAGGGTTTCCATCTTCATGCAATGAATCTCCCTCCAAAACTACATTGTCCCTTCATCAATACCACTCCTCCATAACAGAGTTGATAGACTTGGTCAATCTTGACTGGATATCCATGCAACACAAGGTGGCTTTATTACAACTATCTAAATAGATCCATATTCCCACTGGGTTATCTTCATTAATGTTTCACATCCTCCACATTTTCTTAGTTGACTTGGTCAAACCTTGACTTTGTCCACATGCATTAGGCTCTGGTTAACACAAGAAGGTGGTTTATCCAGTTGTGAATATGATCCCTTTCCCATTTAAGAGGGAATTTATTGCTAATAAAGAGATTTATGGGCCTCCCTGCCAATTTTATTCCTCTATCTAATAGCAAAATAGAATTTTAATATTCCCTTAGCTGCATGCTAAGTTAGGAATATTAAAAAAGGTAAACCTCATGTTATAGTTGTGAGTCACTTATTTGCATTCCTTAGCTGTAAGTCATATGTTTTATTTTGAGCTTTATCATATCGATTATTTCACTAATCTAATATGCATGGCCTTTATTTCTCACCTAATGTTAGTTACTTGACATGGTTGATATAACATTCAATTCTAGGCCACTTTTATTTTAAGTCAGAGATTATATAGATTAAAAGGATGTTCATATTTTGATTGGTTTACTAGGAGCTTGATTTTTTTAAAAATTGTAAATCTCATGTGGATGTTATTTTTTCAGGGTGGGATTTTTGCACCAGTAAGGTCAAATGAGTCCTAGAACATAGGTATACATCAAGTGAATATTTTTCGTTTGTTCTGTATCTGTTATTCTTTATATCATTGATGAATTTTTATTGATTGATTTAAAAAAGAGGATGGGAAGGTCATGTCAATTCTCCTGACAAAACAAAATCAAATGGAGTGTTAGAATTTTGTTTTAAAGGGTGAGCCAGAAATCAATACTTGAAAGGTAGAAATTGAGAATAGAAAGCTATCTGATCTTCATCTAGAGACACAACAGACAATGGAAAAAAATGATGGTATTGATGATCCTTCCTTGCTAATCAGCTCTAAATGTTAGACTACTGTCCAAATTTTAGTTATCTGCAATGGGAATAGTGACTAGCTTTAATATTTGTATGAATAGCAACTTTGGCCATTGTCTTGTTCTTTTCCTATGAATGATATTAATTTTAAAAATCCAACTTGTTTTTTGTTGAAATAATTAAATCTTTGATGACAAACGTATACTTTTCAAAGCTATTTTCTAAATATATTTTCTTGGGAAAATTTCTCTTTTTACTTTATGTATCATAATTTCTACTATGTGACATATGCTATGATATAGTTGTTTGTATAAATAGAGAGAAGTGTTGTACAACGTAGTATTTTTTAAATCTGAAAAAACATGCTTTCCAAATACAAAGTTTATTAATTAAGAACATCTTTTAGACTTCTTATCTAAGTTATGATTATATATCTTTATGGAATTTTGTGTATGTTGATGTTGTGTTGTCTCTTTGATTTATATCAAGTAAGAATGGTCAAAAAGGAATGTGTTCTTGAGCAGTAGGCACACATCTTATTCTACTATCAACATGGATCTCCATGGTTTTTAGGCATGGCAATGGAAACGTAGATGTTATTGGGATCTCCAAATTCTATGTTGGATGAATTTAATACTAGTGATGATTCTTATTCCCTGTCAGATAAAAAATTTCACAAATCAAATTAAAATAAACAGAAGAAACTCAAGAATGAAGGTGAAGCTATTGATCTCTGTCCAAGTGAAGTCACCAGAACACCTCAGTAAGATAAGGTGCTCAAGTCTAGCAATATGTCCTCTCCTACAATACATATGCACAGTGTTCCTGTGTCTCCATGTTTCTCACCTCAAAAAAATTGTGTTGTAAAACCAGTTTTCTCTTCAAGGTCATCAATAATTGGAAAAATTACTACAAAAAAATTATTTTGTGAGTTAGAAAAGGGCCTCGCAAGAATCAGATTTAGATATTTTTAAAAGATAGAAAGATGATAAAACACGAACACACTTAGATAAATTGATGACCGAGGGAGATAAGGACATGCCAAAGTCTTCAAAGAAAATAAAACATCATGGGATAAAATAAATCCAAGGAAAATTTATTATCACAATCTTATAAATTCAAATATGATATGTTCACAAGGCACCCCCAGTTCTATTAATAAAGCATTGAGTAATATGCCTAGCAGTCATCGTGTCTGTCTTATGTAGCATGTGAAACCTAATCATAATATTTTCCAAACACCAGTGAAAGAAAGAAATCCATACAACATAAAGAAAAATAATTCACCAAGAAAGGAGCATGTTGTGGGTAAATGGGAAAAACAGATTATGGGGATTAAGACCCCTACAACAGGGGAAAAAGGTGGTCCTAAATCTAGAGACAACACAACTGTTAGATCATTTGAGCATTTTGGTTCATCCACACTTAAGGAGAAATTAAAATATCTACCCTAGATGTTGATCCATATGCCTTTTAACTAAAAATTACACCAACACCCCAATATACATGCAAGACAAGTTAAGAAAGACTAAAAAAAAAATTAGATTTGTCATCTTTTTCTTCTTCAGCACAATGAGAAAGGCACCATCCCCTAGATGCAAATATGAAGAGATCGAAATGATTCAAGCGTTAGTTTTCAACTCCATCTTTAAAATTCATCAACTCCATGTTTTATGTATTTTCTAGTTCAAACTTATGAAATATATTCCCTGGGTTTTCCCACAAAAGAGGTTGTTAAATATTGCAAAATATGGATGTCTGGACATGGAAGGTAGTGATGGAGTGTGTTTTTGAAAAAACAAAATTTGCATTCTTGTTGGTCACTTTTAATTGTGATTTAGTGTCAACTCTTTTGCTTCATTAGAATTAAGTCCATTTTGTACTGGAAAATAATTGAACACATTGTTTTTTTTCAATTTTTTGTAGTCTTAAAGTGAACTAATTATCATTTATGGTTTGGTTTTCACTATTGAAAAGAGATACACTTATTGTGATAAGTTTCAATTTTATTTTATTTTTTGGTTGATGTCATGTTTTTAGTGTGGAATTGTGAAATTGCAAATCGCATGTCACTTTATGTGAAGGGGATATATATATATATATATATATATATATATTATTTTTTATTTTTTCCTGTGGTTCCCTGGAGATCCATGTTACATTTGCACAAAAATTTAGATACAATTCATATATAAACTTTCTAATTTTTAATTTGAATATTTACATGATAAAGGAAAGGCAAAGGTCCCAATTATAAAAAGTCACCCAACAACAACAACATTGAGATTTTTCTTTCTTTCAACCTGTAACATATTGCATTTGTCTTCATCAATGCTCTTCTTCCATTTATGGAATTTCCTTTGAAATATTTGGTGCATTTGCGAGTTATAGGTCATTTGTAGGCTATAAATGTCTTTAGAGTTTCAATTATAATTGATTATTCAACTTAACATATTGAGTCTCTTATACATAACTATATTTCCCTCCACTCACTTTTCATAACATCCATAACCATTAGGGAGGGACCTTTAGCTTTGATGATGTTTTTCTTATTTAGTAAAATTTTGTCGAGACTTTAATTTATTGAAAGTTTTAAAATTTATAATCTATAAAGTTTCAAGATATAATTTTTAAAATTATAATTCTTTAAAGGGTGCTAGCTCAATGGAAGAGCACCTGCTTTACAAGCAGGAGATTGGTGGTTTGATTCCATCGTGCCCTGATATTCATATGGAATGACATCGATCATTTTTTGGTGACAGAGGCTCTTTTGACCATCACCAATGAGATTATGGTGACATTTTTCGACCCTCGCCAAAATATGAAATGGTGAGGGTCAACAAATGCCACCATATATACGCATCAATAGTGACAAGCATGAAAGGTCAATCACCATAAATCATTGTTGTTGATATGAAATGGTGAGGGTCACTATTTGTCATTATAGTCATTATTCGTGATGCACCTTGAAGTCACCAATGAGATTATCATGAAATTCTTTTACCCTCACCAAATATACAATGGTGACGGTCAACGAACGTTGCCATATATATGCACCAATAGTGACAGCCATAAAAGGTCCATCACAATAACTCATTGTTGTTCATATGAAATGGCACTCACTATCTGTCATTATAATCAATATTCATGACGGAACTTGAATGTCACCCTAGCACATACTTTTGGCGACGCCACCCTTGGTGACATTCAATTTTTTGGTGAACGAGGCTATTGTTCATCACCATTGATCATACGAAATAGACAACATTATCCATCATTATAAATCATTTACTGGTGATGAACCTTTAATGTCACCACAACACCTATACTTTTGGCGATGCCAGCTTTGGCGACATTCTATTTTTGGTGACAAAGGCTCTTTTGATCATCACCAATGAGCTTATGGTGACATTTTTCACCCCTCACCAATGTCCTTTTTTCTTGTAGTGATGGCACATCCAAATTATCAAGAAAAATTTCCATGGGTACCGACGAAGGGGATGAGCCTGCAGAGATTAAATTGTTTTTGCAGGTTCACTGTATCAAGCTTCTACGTAATAAGAAGGTTTTTAATAACCTTCAAGCTTTAATTCACAGTTGCACTGAAAAAACACATCCCCAGATGAAGTAAAAGGCTCTCAATAATATCTACAAGAACAAGAGAAGAACTGGCTGGGAGATGCGCCTGATTACTCAGATAGGATAATTTGAAATGGACCATGTCATTTTGGATTTGGGCTCTTACGCAATTGCAATTAAAAATCAGACTTGGAATAAAATGGTAAGACCTAATCTGGAATGGTTTTCAATCTAGCTACACATGGTTAATTAGAAAAATATTATCCCAATGGGTATGCTTTCAAGGGTCATATTTTATATCGAAGGAGTTAAATTATTGGGCCTTGATTTTGAAGTTATTCATATTTTCGATGATACAAATCCATACCCCGCACTGTTGGGTCTAGATTTGGTTATTAATATGGATGTTGTCATAAATCTCAAGCACAGAAGTATGGTATTTGAAAACAATGGAACCAGGGTTTTGGTCCCACTAGATATGGCAGAGGAAGAAAGATATACAGAACTGGTGCATGCAGAAGAGGATGTTGATCATATCTAAAAACTCACTACACAAGATGAAGATTGGATCAATCCCAAAGCATATGGATGGCTTATCTGGGATCGATATAGTTCGGGCCATTCAAACTCAGATGAGGAATTTGAGAATTGGCAGAACCATTTTCATGAAATCTCAACATTGCACTGCAACCGAGTCACCAAATCTCTATGGTGCATATCCTCTGAGGTATGAAAACTACCTTATTATGATGGTATAGGTAGTATCACTTGTTTCTTATATTAGTTTGGAAGTTTTGTTCTAGAGACACAATGGTTCCATGTGCTTCACTTAGCTCTACACTCAAGTCCAACACGTTGGTGTGAGACACACAATGACAACTTGGAAAATTGGGAAGAATGTACCGATATAATGCAATTGTGCTTTGGACAGCCCAATACCCAGTTGGAAGGAACATATGTAGGCAAAGAACATATATGCATACATTTAGACAAGTGGACTTCAGCTTGGGGAGAAGAGCCGCAACCAGGATGGGTGCATACATTCGTCCATACTCTAAGTTAGATTCCCGTGAACTGGTATTAGTATGAATCTTAATTCCAAGCATACGAAAAAAAACCACTTTAGTTGCGCATAAAAAATAGCCTTAAAAGAAAATATGGCTGCCAATATCTTCAGTTCTGCAGTTAGTTGATCAAGATAAATGCTGCAAAAATCTAGATCTATGCATGAAAAGACATTAAGTAGTAGATAAAACAAGATTTACTCCATGCATCTGATAGACAAGACAAGAATATGCTGAATGAATTTTGTATTAATGGCACATGTGAGGAAAACACAGAAGGGTGTTACCAGTTCTCCTCAATGGGATGGGTTCTTGTAAGTCATCAGCACTTCAGATCTAAAATTCCTCTCTTGATGGTGTAGAAAACCCAAACAAAAAATGGTAGCAAAATATGACTATGATGGTGGATCAAAGTCAGACCAAAAGTATAGATCTAGAGTGATATTTAGGCAAAAAAAGGTGGTGAATGAATGGGAAAACCCTTTTATTTATAACAAAATATTGATTTAGTCTAGATATTGGTGCAAAATTAAAATATTATTAACCAAATCAAGATCCAACTTTTTATGGAATATTTTATTGTATTTGTTGGAGAGAAAAGGAATTTGACTTGGGTAAAATCCCTTTATTTGTAAATAATAAATAAACAAATGATTTATTTATCATTTTAAGGATGTGGTTGAGTAATAATCAAATAAATAATTTATTATTTAATTATTTAAGGGTGAATTAGTCATATTTAACAAAGATTATTATTTAAATAAGGTTTAAATAATTATTCTTAGAAAATAATAAGATAAATAATGATTTATATAATTAATTTCCTTGTTTTGGGTTAAATATAACCAGGAATATTAATTAAACTATTGTTTAACTAATTATTCGTTGAGGAAAATCAAACAAATGTATATTTATTTAATATTTCCTCATGGGGTTTCCTATTTAGACCATAAACAACTTAATAAAGGTGGTTTACTAAGTTATTTTCATAGTGAAAGAAATTTTACTTAGGGTAAAATTGGTCTTACATGGTGTGCTTGGGTCCATCTAATGATAATAGATTAGATGACCAAAAAATGGTGTAACAGATTTCCCCCCAGCGTGTGAGCGTTAGGAGCTAATCATATGACTGAAGTGCATTGTAAGAACACAATCACTAGACATTGAAGGGGAAGTCAATGAGAGAGAAGTATAAGGTAGACCAAAGTGCTGAAAGAACTAGACCCTAAGGAGGCGATACTTACAGGTTCAACAAGTCTCTTTTATGAGTAAGTACCTATGCTATAGGCGGCGGGGGAGGCATACCTATGCCCGTCGAGGAAAAGTACAAACAATAAGGCATACGGAAAACCATGGGACTGGCCAATATAGAACATGTTGGCATAAACATGAGCCAGATAAACAACACGATAATGAATCCCACAACATATTATTCCTGGGATAATAGCCAGGACTTGTATAATGATATATGAGTACATGAGATATAAATGCAACCTAGATGCCCATGAAAGCAGGAAAGGGCTCTAAAAATCTAACTAATACATGAAAACAAAAAGGCGCCACAAGCAGCTGAGGCCGACATCATCAAATGTGTGGAGCTCCATCGAAGGCTGTAATGAAGAGGTCATCCGAGTGTGTGGGGGACTACCTGTAGGGCCACCCCCTCATGAGGGCTCAGACATCTCACGCACACCCAGGAATCACCAATGTCAATTGCTGCATCACTGAACCATTGAGTATACGGATCTCGATCATGCTCAAAGGAGATGGAGCTGAGAAACAATCAAGTCAAAGGGCAATAAGGAGTCACTTTTCCTAATCTGAGGCACCGAACAAGAGTGGAAGCCTGAACCAAGGTACACCTCTCTCTAGACCTGTCTTCTGGAATGAATGAGCTGATGTCGACAGAAGAAGGTCTTCCATAGGTGAGGCAATAAGGGATCCTCAACTCAGGCATGAGAGAAAATAGTAGAGCGACTGACAGACTGACACCAATGATGATGATGAAATGGGGGGAACTAAGTAGCGACAGACGACTTCCCTTGTTAGAGCATAAATGGCATGGATGACCTGGCAGCGACTGACACAATATCATGAGGGATAGGTAACAGTGGGACCAAAGGCCATAGTGTGCGACACAAGAGAGGGACCAAGCAATGAAGGATGGAGGACTATAGCGGGATGCAAAGGGACTCGGGATAGATTCCATGAATGCAATGGTGACTCAACTCGGATGCTCTAAACAAGGGTCACTTGATGGTGATGCCACACAGAAAAGGTCTAATGGGGACCATACAAACATGAATACAAGATGGTAACTCATGACGAAAGTCAACACAAGCATGGACAAGTATGGAGGCAAAGTGGTGCCCCCAGTACGAGTTTTTCAAGTGAAGAAATTTGATTTTGAGGAAGGCTGAAGTGACGCTTCTTATGAAAAATGTGTTCTGATGGAGTATCAAGTCACTAAAAAATAACAGATACCCATTTGAGGGCTTGGTGATAGCTTTCCAATGGTACATATGGTTCATCAAACTAGGCTACGGTTTGGCTGCAGTAGGCAATAGAAAAATTAGGGGTTTTATTTTAATAAGGCAGTTTCCCTCCAAATTCACTGATTTGCAGGTGGAGCTGTGCTAAATTTAGTGGGGAGAGAAGGCCCTAAATCTTACGGTGATCATAGCATACAAACTGACCGTTGGAATTGAGATCCATCAGTTGCAGGTAAGAGACCTAATCCTGCTCTTTCATTTAAGTGGATGAAATATCAGTTTAGGTGACTAAAGCTCATGAACAGGACAGGTCGCACTTTTGGGGGTCTATTCTGTGACCTGGGTAGCAGGTACTGGGCAGAAAACTGTGACCTGTCCCAAGAAATGACTTGAAAAGTGCAACCTGTCAGAGAAAGGGGGTTTCAGTGTTGTTTTTTGCTGAGATCTAGGATTTTTATGGTTGACGGGCATAGGTGCCCCCAAGCATGTTGTGGTCATGCCAACATGTATTTAGAAAAAGGGGAATCTAAACACATTTGAATGATGTGGTGCACCATTTGTTTTCGTTATGGATATGCAATTTGAGAAAGGGAATGGAGGATTACCAATCTCTTTTGGTACTGCATATATGAATCAAATGGACTTTAAGTTTCCAGATTAGCATATGTGGTGTCATTATCCCAAAGAGAGGATTTGGAGATAATGAACTAGTGCTCTTCTAGAAAACTCACAGGTTGGTCAACAACAATGTCTAAGGGACTGGGTTGTTTATCATATGAAGGAATGATGAGGGGTATCATCCCTAGAGTGATCTGAAGTGATATGGGACTCTAGAGGTTCTTCTAAATGTAGAAGAATAATGGTACTAGAGTCGAAACGACCAGATACACTGGGAGAGTTGTGGAGAATTTCTTCTCCTAGATTCTCAAATATGGGTGCCCCCCTTACCCAAAAATTGGGTGTCCATGTAATGGCCACAAGGTGTATGCGGTTCAGATGTATGAGCTCGATGTAAGGGGGGATAGATAAAGTCAGGGATGGTGGCTACTTCCATAATTTCATCATCATAATAGAGGATGGGGTGACTGGTGGAAGAAATACCACCTGATGTGGCGAAGCTACCTAACTCATCATCATGAGAAGATAGGGTCACATGTGTATCATCACAAGTGGTGACAGAAGAGTAATCAAATAAAGGATCTACCGATGTTGAGCCCAAGGTGATCGCTGAAGAGGGGTTAGGTGAAACATCGAGTGGAATCTCTAAGGGGAATTCCATGGAGGGTCTCATGGATGATGATAGATAACAAATGGTGGACAAAGGCTCTATCATCTCGACATCATAAGGGGGAATTTCAGTAGGATCATTCGTGTCCTCTGTTTTTGCTGAAGCAAGATGCACAAATAAGGGAGAGGTGGACTCATTACGCTTGACCTCTAATTGGCGTAAGGCTTCTAAAAAGGAATTATACTCTTCGAGGCAAGGACAGAGGTGAGTTTAGTGGCCATGGAAATCACAAAAAGCACAAGGGTGATTTGTGCACAATGTTTTGAGTTTCGGGATTGAATCGGGTATAGTGACATATACCTCTAGGATATCAGATTCTGTAAATTTCTCATTGACCATGGACTTAAGGTGGGGAAACTCCAGAGAAGTATGGGTGGCATGGCCGACAACGTCACACAAATCGCACTGGATGATATGCTTTGGAGGCCGAGAAGGGGCAGGGTTTGTCGGGGCAGGCTTGCCTTTTGATGCCCCCTTGCGAGCTTTGCCCTTCTTACCCGAAGCGGTCGCAACGAGAGGTGGTTCCTGTTGAGGTGATTGAGGCACTGTTGTAGCGAGAGAAGTCATAGGGATTGGTTAAACCAGGGTCAAAGCAAGATAATATTTGGGTTGACCAGGCGGGGTAGTGGCTGTAGGATCGAGCTACCAGACAGGAATCCCAAGGGTCAGGTTAGGAAGAGAGAGGGTAGCCATAACAGGTACCATGTACACTCATGGTGGGGGAGCTAGGAATGGTATCTGACCAGAGGGGTAATGACCAGGAGGGATGGCTCCAAGATTGTTAAGGCATGGAGGAACCATTCTAGGAGGATAAAGGTACTCATGAGTACCAGCTAAAGACGAAGGGCTAAGAGACGGAGGTTCAGAAGGATGATTAGAGGACATCATGAGAATCTGGTAATCGAGGGAACCAGATGGAAGAGGTTGAGTGGCCACCTGACCTTTAGGTGGTTGGGTAGCCACAAATCCCTGCTGAGGGAAAGGATCAGTAAGCAGAGTCGGTTTACTCGGTGCAGGACTCGAAGGAATAGAAGGAACGACTTGTTGTCCTCTCAATGTTTCTTGAGACTCGCATAGTTGTCGCATCTGTGGTAGAAGAGGACAATCATGCGTATAATGACCATAAACACCACAACAAGAACAAGGCGTGTTCGTACAAATAGGCCTATCCTGCTTGGGCTGAGTGCCTTGTTGCTGGTTTGTATTGTTAGGAGCATTACCTTGATTAGGTCCAGTATTACCAGGGGCAGTTTGATTTTGAGTGCCTTTCCTCTTCCTTTTTGAGGGAGGAGGATTAGTCATGCCCTGTTGTGCATACACCTGCCCCTAAGGAGGTGGTGGTTGTTGTTGTGGGGATTGAGAAGGCAACGGAGGAGGAGGTGCTAATGCTGAAGGAGATTAAGCACCAAGCTATGGATACAAATAATAAGGAGGTTGGGTAAAAATGTTGTAAATAGGAGGTTGTGAAAAAATAGGAGGCATGTTGTATCCTGGATACGTGCTACCAGGAGGGGGAAAGTGCCAGAGGTGTTGGCCCCTCCTTGAGAGAAACCATAGCCCATGGGAGGTTGAGCATATGGATTAAAGAGAGCTCCCACGATACCATCGGTAGCGTGAGATGCCCTTGATGCGTTGGAACTATCTGGTCTAGGAAGATCAGACAGAATGGTATAAACATAACCTGACTGAGCATAGATCAGATCATATTTTAATGCAATTTGGAGAGCAGCTTCTTCAGTTTGAGGAAGGTGCGATGCAACATCTTTCCTGATAGCCCGAAAGAGACATCTAAGGAACCAGTCCATGTCGACATAGTCTTCGAAGGTAGGGGCTCAACATAAAATCTTTCTTCTCTTCCATTCCTGAACATGGTCAGATAGGCGAGTTGCAGACGATTGACAGAAAGAGGTCAAGAGTTTGGTACTAGTGTCGTAACAAAGGAGAAGCTAGAAATAAGACAAAAAGCCTAGGAAAGATTCACAAAGGTGGTATGAGAGGAAGGGGCCTGGTCAACATACCACTAAGAAGCTTCACCAATAAGCGTTCATTGGAACAACCAAAGACAGATAGAGTCATCGGTAATGGAATTAGACGAAAAACACATGTGGAAAGATCGAACATGATTTGAAGGCTCTTCTCCAGCAAGACCTTCAAACTTTGGGATGTCGGAAGGGAGATCTGTCGGCATAGAAGGCCAACTAGCGTCATGGTGTATAGGGTCGTTTATCAACTATTCAAAATCAGGGAGGCTGAGGCCTACCATGAAGGGGAGCAAGGGCGCAGCCGTGGTAGTGTCCATTGCAGTCCCACTAGTGGTATTCCTAGAGGGAGGGCCGGGGTTACCACCAGCATTAGGTCCTGCACCAGACATAGTGAAGGTGTCAGGGGGAGAACCGAAGGTGAAATGATAAGGAGAACCCAAAGGACCAAAAGAAGAGTCAGTGTGCGGACTCGATGGAGGACTAACTTGAACCCTACGCAGAGGAGTAAGTTTTCCTAACAGAAACTGAGGATGAAGGCCAAGAAGTCTCTGGGATAAATGCCTTGGTGGTAGAATGGTGTCGACACAAACACGGCACAAAGGAAAACGAGACCAACAAGGGCAAGGAGGTGCAAGACCAACTTATTACAATGTCGAAACAAGGGCAGAGAGGTGCAGTATCAATTGATTTCAATGTTTTAGAGCCTTTTCTTGGCGGTGTTAACCAAGCCCTTTTTCACTTAGGGTGTGTGTGTAAAAGTGTGTAAATTTTAATTTTTAAACCCAGACGTTTGTAGAGAAAAAGAAAAAGTGTGTTGTATAGCTGTAATTAAACCTGCAAATGACAGTATATAGGCTTGCAAAAATAGAAATTAAACAGCTAATAATGCAATTATCTAAACCCAAGGAGGCGGGTCTCTCAACAATTAGTCTATAGGTGAGTAAAAAACTAATAAAAACACACTAAAAAATCCAATATAACTAAGGTCAAGAGGGACAAGGATCTAAAAGACAAAATCTGTTGGAAAGTGGTGTAGAAAACAACAACAAATCAGAGGAAAATTTGTTGTAAAAAAGGTGGCGAAAGGCTACCTCCTGAAGGGAAACAGAGTGATCCCTAGAGGAAAACCCAAAAAAATATAGATGAGGTGATTGGGATGGATAACAAGCTGATCTGAAGCGGATCTGAAGGTGAGGTATCAGATTTGAAAAAAGGTTGAAGGCTCTGAAATTTCAGACAACCTGCAATAGCAAAAACTCTTCCACAAAAAGTAGAGGGTACTGAAGCCCTAGGGGGATAGGTTCCCACTTAGTTGAGAAAAACAGAACAAGTATAGGTCCAAAACAGGCAGATACAAAGGTTAGAAAACCCTGAACAGAGGCTCAAACAAACCCAGAAAACTTTCAGAAAAATCCCTGCAAAAAGTCCAGGTTGCAATTTCTGACCTGTTTTCAGTAGAGGTTGCATTTTTTGGGATATAAAGTGCACCCTAAAGGTCCAGGTCGCAGGTTTTGGGCAAAAAAGTGTGACCTGCACTTCTGGCACTCTTGGTGGCAGGTTTCAGAAAAGGTTTCTGTCTGAGCTGTAGCTGATGTCTGTCACCTGCGCAATAGGTCCAAAAACACACAGAAGTCAGAATTTTTATCGTTTTAGGGTTTTATAGGTTAAAAACAACATCAAGAAAAGAAAAAACAAGGGTCTAAAGAGAAATCCTAGGGTTTAAAGCAGCTGGATATGCAAGGATTAGAAAAATGACAATGGTCCTAATCGTAAACCCGTGTGGAGTTGCCAGTTGTTAGTATGAATCTTAATTCCAAGCGTACAAAAAAATACCACTTTAGTTGCGCATAACAAACATCCCTAACAGCAAATATGGCTACCAATATCTTTAGATCTACAGTTAGCTGATCAAGATAAATGCTACAAAAATATAGATCTATGCATCAAAAGACATTAAGCAGTAGATAAAACAAGATTTACTCCATGCATTCAATAGACAAGACAAGAATATCTTGAATGAATTTTGTATTAATGGCACCTGTGAGGAAAACACAGAAGGGTGTTACTAGTTCTCCTCAATGGGATGGGTTCTTGTAAGTCATCATCACTTCAGATCTAAAATTCCTCTCTCTTGATGGTGTAGAAAACCCAGACAAAAAATGGTAGCAAAATATGACTATGATGGTGGATCAAAGTCAGACCAAAAGTATAGATCCAGAGTGATCTTAAGGAAAAAAAAGGTGGTAAATGAATGGGAAAACCCTTCTATTTATAACAAAATATTGAATTAGTCTAGATATTGGTGCATAGTTAAAATATTATTAACCGAATCAAGATCCAACTTTTTATGGAATATTTTATTATATTTGTTGGAGGGAAAAGGAATTTTACTTGGATCAAATCCCTTTATTTGTAAATAATAAATAAATAAATGATTTATTTATCATTTTAAGGATGTGGTTGAGTAATAATCAAATAAATAATTATTTATTTAATTATTTAAGGGTGACTTAGTCATATTTAACCAAGAATATTATTTAAATAAGGTTTAAATAATTATTCTTATAAAATAATAAGATAAATAATGATTTATCTAATTAATTTCCTTGTTTTGGGTTAAATATAACCAAGAATATTAATTAAAATGTTGTTTAACTAATTATTCCTTGAGTAAAATCAAACAAATGTATATTTATTTAATATTTCCTCATGGGGTTTCCTGTTTAGACCATAAACAACTTAATAAATGTGGTTTACTAAGTTATTTTCATAGTGAAAGCAATTTTACTTAGGGTAAAATTGGTCTTACATGGTGTACTTGGGTCCATCTAATTGTAATAGGCTAGATGACCAAAAAATGGTGTAACAACTGGTACCTAGAGGTTGAGTTGCGATGAGGCACGATGGAATGGACTACACTACGGGAAATATTTTTTATAACGTTCAATTTTGAAAGTGGATTCTCATGCATCATTACCGCCTTACACATAATCCAGGATGTGGTCTTTGACACGATCGAGACACCAGAAGCGTGAACCATACCAGCATGGGATGCACACATGAATGATATAGTTGACTACAGGAACATGACTATCGAAGATAATGAATAATACCCAAGGAACATCAACATTATAGAGTCTAAAAGACACCGTGCAGTTGTTGGATAGTCTCTTGCGATGCCAGATGTGGTTGAACCCATGAAGATTAGTCAAGTCAACCTCAGAATGGAGGAGCAACCTAAGATTACCAAAATTGGGGATTACTAGGATGAAGATTCAGTAGCTAAGGTTGCAGAGCTACATTCTCAATATCAGGACTTATTTCCCACAAATATCTTTGAGTTGAAAGGTATTATTTTTTATCTTGGTGTAATGAAGATCACACTGAAACTGGATGTGTGTCCTATCAAGTAGCGTGCTTACTGGTTAAATCCCAAATACAAGCAGAAGGTAAAAGAGGAGCTGGAGAAAATGGTTTTTGTAGGGATCATTGAACCAGAGGAAAAATCAAATTGGGTCATCCCTATGGTGGTCCAAGAAAAGATGACCAAAGGTGAAATTATTATTTGTGTGTATCTGTGGAAGTTAAATGAGATCTATGTGCATGAACCTTTTCCAACTCCATTTTCTGATGAAATATTGGATAATGTGGGAGGGCAGGAGGCCTAATCATTCACTGATGGCTTTCCTAGATGCCACTAAATAATAATTGTGCCTAAATATAGAATTAAGACAACTTTTTTGATGAAATGGGGATCATTCCAATACACAGTCATGTCATTCAGTCTGAATAATGTGCCGGCAATCTTCTCGCACGTGGTGGTCATTTCATTTAATGAATATATACACAAATTATTAGAAATGTATTTCTATGACTGGATTTTATTTGGACTAGTAAAGAAGCATGTTTCAAATCTTCACTTAATATTGGATACTTTTCGAAACCATCAGATCTTGCTGAATCTGAAGAAATGCATATTTTGCGTCCTCTTTGGGATTTTTTTTGTTCATATTGTGTGTAATCAGGGATTGATGGTTAATCCATATCATATTGTTTTTATTGTTAACCTATAGGTTCTATAAAAAATAAAACAGTTATGCTCTATTTACTAGGTACTACAACAAGTTTATTCAAGGCTACACACTGATTATTGTGCCAATGGAGACGCTACTAAAGAAATATGCCTCTTTTTTTGGGATGAGAATTGTTAGAAGATTTTTGGGCTACTTAAGGAGAAAATAGTAACTGCACCTATATTGGTATTCCCATACTAGACAAAGGAATTTCGTGTACGTGTGGACGCTTCATGTATCATGCTAGGCACTGTACTCGCACAACCAGGAGCTGGAGATATTGATCACCCAATTGCATTTGTGAGCTGGAAGTTTTCAAGTGTTGAACACAATTACTCCACAACGAAAAGGGAAGGATTGGCTATGGTCTATGTAGTGTAGAAGTTCTATTACTATCTGTTGGGATGTCATTTTAAGATGTTTACTGATCACTCTACTTTGAAGTACGTGGTCAATAAGCCTATGTTGGGGGGCAAGATCTATAGATGGATTTTATTATTTCAGGAGTATGAATTTGAAGTAATTGTGCAACCAGGGAGATTGAATGAAGTTCTATATCGCCTATTACGCATCAAAAGTGGAGAGGAGCCAACTAGCTTGGAGGACAGATTACCAGACACGCAGCTATTTTCCATCAAAGTAGTTGATGACAACTTCGCAAATATTATCTTCTTTTTTACCACTGCTCATGCGCCTATGAAGTATACAGTCAAGCAAAAGAAAGAACTGGTCTTATGCACATCTGACTTTACCTTGATTGTTGACCAGTTGTATAAGATGGGCGTTGATGATATGTTGAGACACTATGTGTTAGAGTTTTAAAGATAAAGCATCCTAGTCGAAGCACATGCAGGGGTTGCAGGAGGTCACTATGTAGGAAAACTAACTGCGCAAAAAATTTTAAGGATTTGGTTATGGTGGCCTATGGTACACAGTGATGCAAAGGATTATTTTCATGCTTGAGATGTGTGTCAGAGAATAAGAAAACCGTCACACAGAGATGAAATTCCACTGCAACAACAAGTGACTTTACAAGATTTTGATAAGTGGGTCATTGACTTTGTAGGACCGATCAAACCTCCCTGAAAGAATATTGGCACACACTATATCATTAATGCAACAAATTTTTTGGCCTAGTGGGCTAAAACTAAGCCTTTGAAGGATTGCAGTGCAGAAACAACTGCACACTTCATTTTTTAGAATATCTTGACAAGGTTTGGGTGCCCTAAAATCTTGATGAGTGACCAAGGTACACACTTTGTGAATGAGACTATACAAGCATTGAAAATTGAGTGTAATATGCACCATCAGAAGAGTACACCATATCATCCACAAGAAAATGGCATGGTAGAGACCTTTAATAATATTTTTGAGAACGTGCTCACAAATGTCTGTAATTCTAATCATAACGATTGGGATTTCTGTGTACTTACAATTCTATGGGCATACCGAACTCCATGCAATAAATTGGCTGAGCAGACCCAATTCAGGGTGGTATTTGGACATGAAGATGTTATGCCAATGGATTACATCATCCCTATTTTGCGCATTACAACGGTCACTAACATGGTTGATCAAGATAGTATGGAAGAGCTACTGTCGCAACTAGTTACAATGGAGGAAGACAAATTCATTTTTGGTTTCCATTAGTAGGTGCAAAAAGCATGTGAAAAATATTGGCATGACAAGCACATCAGACAAAAGGTTTTCAAGGAGGATGATTTAGTTTTTTTATCTGAAAGAAAGATTTCATGCCACCCAAGAAATTTCAAAATGCATTGGCTCAAACCTTATGTTTTCAAAGACATTACGGAAGGAGGTGTGGTAGAACTGGTTACCTTAAGGGGTGAAATCCTTCCTACATGTGTGAATGGAAGTCGGTTGAAGTTGTTAGCACATGGATTTTCATCCCTCTCAGTTGCAAAATCTTGACTTGAGTGATAATCCTATAGGATACATTGTTGTTAAATCTCTTATTCCCTATTTCAAAAATATTTTCTAAAAGGGATATACAATGGGTTATTTCAAGATGATAAACGAAAAGCAATCCAGAGTTTTCTCTGATTTTTTATGCATCTGATTCATCAGTATATCCTCTAACTAAAATAATTTATGCCTCAAATGCTCAGATCAGGTCTATGGTTTCATTTTCTCTTGGCAGACTAGAACATAACACACACAACCCAGCTGGCATAGTTCATGATGGAGGACTACCACCATTTCTAGAACTTCTTGACTCAAGAGATGGATCCCTTCAGCACAATGCTTCCTTTGCAATATATGGTCTTGCAGATAATAAGGATAATGTGTATAATATTTTGAAAAGTGGTGTTGTTAAAATATTACAAGATGGAGAATTTATTTCTCAACAATCAAAGGACTGTGCAACAAAAAACCCTAAAAAGGTTGGAAGAGAAAATTCATGGAAGGGTATTGAAGCATTTTCTTTATCTGATGCATCTACTAGATTGAATTTTCCAAATACAAATTGATTTGGCCCTTTCCCATATTTTTTCTTGGAAATATCTAATGATTTTATATAGATGGATATTTTTTATCTACTAAGAAACCTTTCAACCCTAATGCTAAGATTAAGTCCCAAATTCAGGATGATTCGAAGAAGCCCAAGCAACCAACCTCTCCAGGTAGGAAGCTCACATTTTTTTTTATTTCTCTATTTATGTCTGGCAGTTATAAGAAGCCAAATCCCTCATCACCTTCTCCTGTAAGTGACTCCAATTCATATGGTTCTTCTGAGATTAAAAAAAAATCCCTTTATTCATCGTTTTCTTCAGTCCAATCCAAATCATGTTTGAGTAAAACATCCATAGTGTCGAAAAAAAATAGTGAGAGTCTGAAGTGTCTAACATTTGGCCCAACTGTAATTTCTAATAATGTTGACTCTCATCCTTGTGGGGAGAAGCATATCAACATAACAGAAAAATATCTAGCTTCTTATCCAAATCCTTCTAATTCTCTACAAATTACACATCCATCTATAGATGCCTACAAGTTTCCACCGCTCAGAAAACAAAACTCAAACATCAAATTCTTGAGGAGGATAGCCATCACACTAAAGAAGTAACAACAGCTAAGTAATTTCATCAAAAATAAAACACTATTACAAAAGTTGCGGTAATTAGGGATCTTGACAAACAAGACAAAGAGGAGGAAGATGACAATGATGCCAGTTGTTCAAGCACCGACATGTTCGAGTTGGAGAATTTGACAGCAATCGACATGAACAATATCATGTGATGCTATTGATTTGGATACCAATATCATGATTGCAATAAGTTAGATGTGTGACAATCATAACTCTGTAATCCCTAATGTTGTTATGTTGACTTATTGTAATGCAATGTTAGGTAAGGTTGTAAGTCCTGTGAAAATTTGAAATTTTCAGAACCTCAAATCCATAATATAGGTTCTTAGACACCACCATGGATTCATGATGCCTGGTTGTGGAGATTAGACAAAAAAATTCATCTTTTTTCATCTGGAATTGATAATTCAGAGGCTACAGAAAAATTATGACCTCATCTTACACCAGGCGACCCAAACCACTTCCAAAAAAAGAACCAGTGGAGGTAATAACTGATCATTGACTTTGGCTTGTGTTTATCCTTGGTCGCTTTGAGTTTTTTTGACATCAGCTGCATTGTCTTGGTTTGTTTTTGAGCCAGAGTGGTATGATTCTGAAATGAAGGGAATATCCTAGCCGAAGGCCCAGCCTGTTAGTGTTTTGTACATAATTTGACTGTACATAGAGTAGAGTATCCTCATGTTGAAGCAGGCTCCAAATTGAGCGAAAAAAGAAAATGGAATTGTGCAAGCCCATTCTTATTTTTTCACGATGCAGGAAAACACCTGAGCATTTAATCATAAATACTAAAGATGAAAATCAGTGGGTGGATTATATTGAAAATGCAGGTTTTTTTTTCTTAGGAAGGCGGATTCCTAAGAGCATTGGGGACTATGCGCGTAGCACAAATCACATGCTTCCTATTTACGGATATGAAAGGATGTATGAAGGTGTGTCATTGGATTCCTTCACGAAGTATATCATTGTGTAGTCCTTGACAGAGGAAGGCCTGAAAACTCTCGGTCCACATGTTTTTAAGATGGAAGAGGATATTTTGTTCCATATTTGATGGAGAAAAGTCAATAGGGGGTTGTAGATTTCAAGGAGAGTCCATCTGGGACTATTTGATTATTTTGGATAGTTTTTATTTAATTTCGATAATTGTTGATTATTTTCCTATAATATAGAAACAACTATCTAATTCTAATAGTTTATATATTTGATTATTTTAGTACGTAAGGAGGGGGGTTAGATTTCAACAGAGTGATAGGTTGTTGGACTATGTATTTTTCCCTGAATATTTTTATGTAATTAAAGCAAGAGTTTCTCTCTTATTTGTTTTTAGATTCATCACTGTGTTTATGTTCAGTTTTTGTTCCTGTATATCATTTCCATGATTATGTTTTTCTTCTAGTATTGTCTGAGATTAAGTGATAGGAATTCATCCATGTTAGATGCTCCTTTCACATTGATGATGCTTGTTATGTGTTAATGGTTATCTTTACAGAATCCATCCATGTTTGATGCTTTGTTTTGTAACCTATCTTTGTATTATTTCTTCTAAAGCTGCATTGGAGATTCATCCATTGATAGATAACTATAGTGTAGTGGGATTTATTCTCCTTTACATCTCTCATTTCATATAATTTATCTGGTTGAACATAGCACCTACTTTGCCTCAAATCTGTAGAAAGAAACCATCCTTGACTCCATTGCCCAATGGTACTTTCTCTCTTGTTGTTTCGACCAAAAACCCTAAATAAAAACCCTAAATCCTATCATACCTAGCCTAAGATACATTTCATACTCCAATCATCTCCTTTGATTGAGATTTTTCACTGGAGAGAACCCTCCTCGAGCTTGGTAGGGCTAGATACCAAGCTAAAAGAGGTCTGAGGTTACCTCATTCGATTTCCTCCTCAGCTTGGGAAATAAATCAAAAACCTAAAGCCTATCATACATCATTGAATTACAGAGGTAAAACATCATTTGCCTAAGTGAAACTGAAAAAAACTGAGAAATTTTTGAAATATCAGCAAACTCAAAAAAATTGTCAAAAGTGCAGTGCCAACTTCAGCTCCACTTTTGAGGGGGTTCACTCAAGTCTAGATTTTGTAGCTGAGAGGGATGCAAATCCATGTGCTAACATCAGCTCCAACTAGGGAGGTCAATAGGATGTATCAATAACCGCAGATCTCTGGGAACTCGTAGATCATTTCCTTCATATTGGGCATGGATTCACAAACAACTGCAAACTGATCTTTATTTCCAAAACCAAACCACTTATACAAACTGTAAATGCACATACTGCAAAATGTAAACTAGATTTTGAAGGAGATGCTTGCCTAGCAAGCTTATTTATGTACATATAACCTATTCTAAAAAAATATGACTGATTTCAATCAATATAAAATAATCCAATATAGCCAATCAAAAACCTGATCCAGTACATGGTCCCTTTCACTTCTTTTAACAAAAATCAAATCCAGAGCTTGTAAGGGCACTAGAAACTGATTGTAAGTATGATATTCACAAGAGAGAACTATGATATCATGAAAAACATGCCAAATACTAGAAATTAATTGGGACTGCAGTGAAAAACTTCTTCATATAGGCAGCAATGGGATCATGGAGCTCATAACCTATTTCAATTTCTTCATCAAGGCTAAACCTTGATTCTAGCCCTACAATATCAGGATCATAACCATATTCTTCCTCTATCTACAAATAAAATGGTATAACAATTATCCTCTCTTTTTGGAGGAGGAAGACTTTACAAGAAATTTTTAGGATCTTGGGAATCATATGATTCAATTTTAACATCCAATAGTTCAATTTCATTTTCTAATCTTTCATCAACTAAACCAAGAAAAAAAAATAGTTTTAGGTGTGATTCGGCTGGATTTCAATCAAAGGAATACTAATGTTGAGAAATTGTTATCAATCTAAAATTCTTCTAACTCATCCCTTACAGTTTGCAACATTTTACCATATAAAGGGTTTTCCACATACCCTGTCATCTTGGATCACCATCAATGCTCTAAAATCTCGATTCTTTGGTAGTAAAGTCGCTCTGAAATTTGAATCTCGAGATATTGAATAATGAAGTCGACATGTGAATGGTACAACCTTCACATGCATTTGACCATTTTCCACCATCAACAACCAGATCTAAAATTTTTCATTCTTTCCCAGGCAAGATCTGTCACCTCGATCCCCGGCAACGGCACCAGTATGCTATCACTCCACCGGATCTCTAAGGCTGAAAAAGATTCCTAACAGAGGTAACCATAGACCAATATTTTAGCCTGGTAGGTAGCTCTACCAAACCAGAGAGCACTCTCTCCACAAAGTCACAACCAAGAGGTTTGGATGAATTACGGTTTTAGGCTAGGTATGAGTACAAGGGTTTGTTTGAATTGGTTAGTTGGATGGGTGACTTAGTTCAAAGATATTAGGTCAAGGAAAATAAGATTAGGATTGCACTCCATTCAATGGGGAAAGGTAGGTAGGAATGCTAACACTTTAGGGTTTCAGGGTGAGATGGATCAGACTGATGAGGAGCTCAAAAGAGCAAGGCAAAGCATGTATTCTTTCTAAATTGAAGAAACTGAACAAGTTATGAAGATTTCCCCAAAACAGAGCATGAGAGATGTATTCTTCTTATCAAATTGAAAACCTACATATAATACAGATGAAATGGATCATGAAACAAAACATTCATACATATGTAACATAATAATAAACTATCCTAAATTTCCATACCACAGGTATCCCAAAGAAATAGCTGCAACTCTTCATTAATTTCCTACCAAATATTGATAACATTAGAGTCTCTGATCAATGCTTCAACATCCAACCTTTGAAATGAGTCAAAAAGTACAAGATATAGACAAAAAAACAAACTCTCTCATCCTTACAGGTCGAATCCCTGAGTGGAGGAACAGTTCCACCAAAAAATGGATTGATACCTAGACTGTAGGGAGGTCAAATTGACTCATCCCTCACTTTTTGGAAACTTATTCATTACATGTTCATCAAAGGTTTTCATCTAATTTATTTACCCTAGGTAAGTGTAAAAACACCATAATTACATTTAAATCATTGAATTACAGAGGTAAAACATCATTTTCCAAAGTGAAACTGAGAAAATTTTGAAATATCAGCGAACTCAAAAAATTTGTCAAAAGCGCAGTGCAAGGGTCAAAAGCACAGTGCCAACTTCAACTCCACTTTTAAGGGGGTTACAGGTGTCTGAATTGAGCTCAATATATCTCATTGAAAAGCTTGCAAGTCTATTTTCCAAATCTATTCTTGGTTTTTAAAATTGTTTGGATTTGACCCTCCAAAAACTGATTCTCCCAAGATTGGTCAAAAGTGCAGTGCCAACCTTCAAAATAGGGCAGAAATGTCATTTTTTGAGTGTTTTTTACTTTTTGACTGCTCCTTTGACCCAAAATATTTGTGTAAACTTGTTTTCCTGACTTTAAATATCCTTATGAATCCAATGGTACCTTCATTTTTTCCATTGAAGATCCCTAGAAAAAGCGCAGTGCCTAGGACGCTGCACTTTTGACAGTGGGACTGTGTAAAACTGTCAAAAACACAAAAATTTCCAAAATTGTTGAAATTTCCTCAAATTTTCTTCTGTGGGAGGCTGATGAGGTGTGTTAGGAAATGATTGATGCCTCAACAATAATATCAAGCTTGTCCCCTTCATTTTTCTTGGTCAGGGTTTCAAGTCTTGATTTGGCCTTTTAGAGTTTTGAACTTGCAATTTGATTTCTCTTGAAGTATTGTTTGGCCCTCTTTATCAGAATGTCATTGTCCTTATTTTCCTTTTCTAGGAGATTCTCAAGATTTTGTTTGACCCTGTCAAGCCAATGCTCCCAATTCTCATTGACCATGATGGAAAAATATTCATTCAAAGTTAGCTCATTATCAATTTCAACCTCATTTTTCCTCTCTAGTTCTAGAGCTCTTTTCATCCCTCTAGTCCTAGGTCTTCTTCTTGGCACTTGTTCTTCTACCTCATTTGTTTAAACATACCTCTCATAAGACTCATCAAGCAAATCCTTTTCCTTTTTTCTTCTCTTTTTTCCTTGAGAATTTTCATCTCCATGATGGCCTGCTTGGTTTTGAGTTGTTCATTTTCCTGCTCATATTATGCAATCACAAACTTAGATCTCTCTCATTTGATCTGAAGCTCCCTAATTTGGGCATCCTTCTCCTTGATAATAAATTTGGAGGCCTGATCATCATGCCTCACATCCAAGTCAACAAGGTCAAAATCAGTCTCTGTCTCATGGAGGTCTTCCTCCTCATGAATGGCTTCCTCATGTACATCTTCCCCAGCCATATTTTCTTTGCCCTTCTGTACATGCTTTGATGGTGAAGAACGAAGTACCCATCCCACAATATATGGGGGAAACACTTTCCTATGCCCTTTTTGATACTTCTTTTCCAATGTGCTCATTTCACCCTATTGATTTTTTTGACCACAACTCTGCTAGGTGACTCATCCTAACCATGAAATGGTGATGATGGTGGTGATGGTGATGGAGTAGGTGAAGCGGACTAAGGTGGAGGCATAGATGTAATAGGATGAAATGAATAAGGCACATCTTCAGCATGTGAAGCTTATGGAGTAGTGAAGGTGGAATTTGCAATGAAAGTGTCCCATGAGATGCCCAACTGATCAAAGTGATGGGGAACAATGATTTTGATCAATGAGTGGTGGAAGAGGCTATTCATCTATTTTTCATAGTCTCTCTTTTTCACAATGAATTCCATTTTCTCTATGCTCCTGTATAGAAAGTATGGGATATTTAGAAATCTTACTCTTGTGAAGTGCATCAGCAGTCTAATGTGGTATGTGTAGAGCCTAGAAAATCACCCTTCACAAGAGGATTACTTCATGATGATTTTCATCATGGGTGCATACCTATCAAGGAGGTAGATGAAAGGGAAAACCCTCTTCCTTTCATTTTTGTACCTTGGCTTAATGAATGGTTTATATTATTAATCCTCCAAATATTTGGATTTAAACCACTTCTCACCCATGTTTTAAATCCCTGTAGCAACAACAATGATAGATGTAGATACACTAAAGTTAACACCTGCAAGGGTCACCTGATTTTCTCTAAGGTTTGAAATGAAGACTCTACTCAACATAGGATGATGTTGGACCCTCTGAATCATGTTGCAAAAATCAAGGCCACCTATATACTCAAAACAACTAATAGTCATGGGAGAGGCCCTCAATTAATTTGTGTTGGTGGGCTCTAGCCTTAGGATTCTTCCTCCTTTTTTAGGCCTTCTTTGTTCTCTATCCTCCTCTCTTTGTTTACCCTCCTCTTCCATATAGTATTTTTCTTCCTCCATAGTGTTTGGTGGCCAATGAAACCCTAGGGATGAGGTGGATGGGAATGGGGAGTGAAGATAGGTCTAGGGAATAGGGATAAGTCTAGGAAAATTTATGGAGATGGCGGAAGGGATTATAAAGCTTTGGGAGGTAATAAGAGGTCAAAATTTCAAGGGAATTGGAAATGAGAATTTAATTATAGGTTTGGGGAGGTGGCTGCCTAGGAATGTAGAAGCCTAGGACTTAGGGTTTTAAGGGAAAGGGACTTAGGAGTTATGAAATGGTAGGGTAAGGGTAGGGATAGGATTTTTAGATGTGTGGGAAGGAAATGTAGGGTATTAGGGCATCAAATTTTGGAATTAGGAATAAAACTAGAGTTTTCCCACTAGACCAAATGCTAATTTCAGTTAGAAAAAAAAACACTATGGAATCATTGTTTAGGAGTGCAAGGAGGCAAGACATTTGTTGTACTTATTTTTTAGAGGGAGAAACAAGCATTTGATTAACCCTAAAAGACCTAAAGAAACCTTGAAATAATGAACTTCATAATAACATGACTAATTTGATGACATGCTGATATTGACTTTATGGATGGTGTACAATCAACAAGGTATGAAACTATGCCAGCAAGTAATCACATTTGAGGAAGAGTGATGTTTTTTGGACTAGGGATACCATCAGTGACTAAATTTTTGCATGGCCTAGTTGAATGATAAAAAAATTCTGAGTGGAACCCTTAAAATGATATGAAAAGAGGATTTTTGATCACTTATGGCAAGATGAAAATACTGACACTAACAGAAGCCATACAGGGATGACCCTATCCTTGTGCATGTCAAATGACTATATGTATGGAGTAGTGTCTTAGTGCCCAAGACAGTTGTAAGAGGTCGCAGGACCAAACAACAGTCTGTCGAGAATTGGAGAAACGAGTCTACTTGACAAGGATGGTGGATGCATAGGTAGGTGCAACAACCACGCAAAGGCTGCACTCGGAGGATGAAGCACTCACTGAGGTGTAAAAAACTAGTTGGTAGAATGGTAAATCTAGATAAGACAACTTTATTACCATTTGGAGGAGTGACTAAACTGAATTTAATGAGGATATTATGCCATATTTTGAACCATTTTAACATTTATGAGGCTACCTCAATGAACATCAGACCGTTTAAGCCACTCCAATGTATAAATATGATAGGAAGGGTTGCATTAGTTCCCTTTTCTTTCCAAGTGATTTGTGCACAATGATATTGTTGTGTTTCTAAAGCGTATGTTTGATATCAACCCGTTTTTCTACAAGATGTTGTGCCAGTGGGGGTTGGGTTATCTGATTCTGCCAAGTATGACCGCTACAGAACCTATGCCATCTATGATGCAGGTCGATGAATCCTCTGTGCAAGCCACTGAAACCCCTGCACCTGCACCCCACCTACAGAAATATAAGAAGGGATAGTCTTCGAGGTCTCAGAAGTCATCTTGCCAAAGGACCCTGAAGCCTTGGTCGACCCCCGCAGAGCACTAGAAGATACCTATGGCCAAGATAAAAAAATTAATTGTTAAGGAGGATGTTTTCGAGGAGGTAGATCCACTCTTGTGGCTTCCCACATATGTGGCACCATTCAAATTGTCTATGAAGGTCCTAAAGGACCTGGATAAGGTTTGATCCTATATTAATTCACCACTGATCCCCGAAGATGTGTGATTTGAGGGGGATATTTTTGCGAAAATCCCCCTGCTAAAGCTGGAACACCAGGACCTAGATGACCAGGAGAAGTTCCCTGAGCTCGCGCCCTCGATGTACTTGGACCGAGTCACCTATGATGAGGGGTTGATCAAGGTCAAGCCGAAGTGTTGAGCATTAGGACTACAAAAGTTGGGGCTACTAAATTTGTTGAACATACAACACTTTGGGCATAGCGTGGTCAATGATATCTATGTGTGCCAACTGCTCACCCTGGTTCGGGATAATTACCTATGGCTAGGAGAGCCAATTCCCATTGATGCAGATTTGATACAACCTAACACCAACCTACCCTATCAGGGGGCGGACCCTACGGAAGCCTTTGGCAGAAAGGGCTTGGAGCAGAAATTTGCAGACATAGTGAAATAAAACTATAAGGCATTGTGCAACACTCGACTGTTCATCATCAGCGAAATCAATGACCCTACATCATAGTTTGGTACTCTAATCCTCATCTGCAAGATGATGAGGAAGTTTTGGCTGAAGGAATTTCCAGCCCATGTGATTGCTTTAGCTGCACAATGTGAGAAATGTATACAATACAATTGAGCAAAGTACCTATGTGCAGAATTCTTGGTGAAGGTCCGTGAGGTCTGATTGAACAGGGTCTCCTACGAGCTGCGAAAATGGTCCATTTTTGTGTATTTTTTATTATATTTAGTCTAGTACAGGGGTTTTGGGGTGGTTCAAAGCCTCGAAATCATTGTAATGGGAAAAAGGGTAAACTATGGGTCCAAAAACCATGGTTTGCAGACCATAGGAAAGTATAGGCTAGATTATTATAAATAGAGGAACATCTTGTATTGTAAGGTAAGAAAATGAAGAGCTATTGATGCGAACTGTGATTTAAGATATCTGTTTGGGTGTTTGGGTTTTGGGGAAAGGACTCCTGCTAGCTGTGTGCACGGAGATCCAGAGTCCAGCTATGTGCAGACCCTGTTTCTATGTGCGCAGGCTGGGAAGGGTATTGTAAGAAGGAACTGATGAATTGATGAATAAGAAAGGTTGATAAAGAACTGAATCTATGTGTATTGTTGTGTGAATCATTGGTAATTACTGCATTATGCGCATTCTGTATTCGAGCTGCAAAATATCTGTGTAAGTGTGTTTTCTGTATCTGGATTTGTTCTATTCTGTTTATTCCATATTGTTCTACTGTCATAAAAGTATATAATTATAGATGTAGCACACGTGGATGTAAATAGAGACCTATTGAACCTACGTAGAAAGAGGTGATCTGGGTATCATAGGGCCGAACGTAGCTCTGCTTGCCTGACCTATCCTTTCTCAGGGTGTGGAAACCTAGTTCCATCACCCACCCATACTACTTCGAGTGAGACTTTGACCTGCGCAAGCAGGTCACTGCCGAAAGGGCCGTTAGTATAGGGGTTTGTTGGCAAACCTCGGCCTCGAAACCTAGGTCAAGACCCCTCAAGCCAACAAATGGTTCTGTTGCCAGGACCTGGAGCATTTTTAGAATGGGATCGGGTAATGACAAGAGAGTATTGGAAGCTTGAAAGGAAGGAAATTGAGGACTGGTTCGAAAAGCAGATCTAGGAATTTGCGGTAAAAGAAAATCACAGCAAGAAGTTAATGATGGAAAGGTGGAAAAATAGGTACATTCTTACATAAAGCTATGAAATATTCTTTTTAACATTTGTGATTGCGCTTCAGGGGTGGTTGGCTAGGCTTGTAGAATTCCAGAAGTGTTGGAAGGATGAGCGAGCCACTCAGTGGACCCCAAAGTTGATCCAGTAGCTGGAGGGACTGATAATACTATTACACGCACAGTATATCATTGGGTGGACAGTGTGCTAGGAGGATTTGTGACATAATCTTCCATTGATCAGTTTGTCTCCTACTCTGAGGCCGAACGATGATTCTTCAAAGGGTTCTAGGGAAAATTTCTGAAGACATTGACGTTGCTGATTAAGATATTACTGTGTCAAAAGAGCATTCTATGTAGTCATACCAATTGAATGACCTCGGATCTAGACAAGAGCGTGATGCGCAGTGGTAAATAATATCAGACCAACCTTGATGGGAAGAGATCTGCCTATAACCTTTTGCGAGAATCAGCTGCGCAAGACCCCCCAGCTACATCGCCGCCCAGGCCGCACAAAGGTAAGAACTCACCCATACCACCACCCCTGCCGGATAGTGATATGGCTGCACACCTAAGACAACCTACCTTCAAGGGGGTAGGGGATGAGGATATGGACCGATTTTTTTTTGTTGCAGACTCTGTTTGGACTGCGCAAAATGTGACAAACAATATGGTGAAGAGGGCACAACTGTCCCTGGCATTCGAAGAGAGAGCATTGCACTGGTATATGTGATACATTTCCCAGAACAGGAGTGCATCTATTCAAGATATCAAATATGCTCTGAAGCAACAGTTCTGGAAGCCAAATCTTACTCTCAATTGGTAGCAGAAGTAAAGGACTTCAAGCAGGGTGCATCTGAATCTTTGTGGGAGGTTGATCAGTGATTGAAGAAAGCAATCAGGGAAGGACGGTTTGAGTATGACGATAGACAACATATGGAATGGTTCATCCCTATGCTGTTACCCCACCTTCGTACACCAATGAGTCACCAAAACTTTGAGTCGCAAGAAAAATCAGTCGAAGTCGCTATGAAACTATAAGCTACACCCAGAGAAGATACTTCGGTAGGGGTACAGCAAACTCAAGAGAAGCTTGGAGCTATGCACATGGAAATTCAGAACCTGTGAAAGGAATGGGGAAAAGAAGCCCACGTAGATCTATGGTGCATACGATGTCGGGTGTCTGGCCATATGAAGGATCAGTGCCCTCTATGGGCAGATTACATGCAGGTAGGAGGACCTAGTCTAGTATCCCCAGGAACAAGTGGGGAACCTATCCTGTCATGACCAGGCTCAAGCAGACCTGCGCTGTGGTGCAACGACTACTGTGTTGCAGGGTTGCATGATACGAACCATTGCCCTTGGCTCAGTGCGTATGTCCCAGAACTGAAGCAACAATGGTGTAGGTTCTATCAGTCGGTAGGACACGATGAGAAAACCTGTCACACTTACGACTTGATGATAAATCGTGGGAACTTGTATAGGGTACAATCAGACCCTGTGTCACCAAGAACTTTCGTGAGCTTCGGAGGCTCCCCGGCAAGGGGAAAAGGAGGTCGGGGAGGAAGTACAGTACGAGGATGTGGGAAGTTAATCTGTTATAACTATGGGGAGCTAGGACACTTCACCAGCGACTGCCCAAATCCCACCAGGAAATTGTGAAAATATTGTAGACAGCTGGACCACGCGGTTGAAGATTTCCTAATTTTAATAGCCAAGATGCAGGAAAAACAACCCATTCCTACGCAAAATGTGAAAAGAGTTAAATTTGAGCTAAGAAACATAGACACGAGTGTGAAATGCATAACAAACAGTGGGATGGTCACCCAGTGAGCAAAGGAAGTGCCTGTCAGGCATCCTACGACCTCTCAGGAAGGATCGAACATTAGCAAGGGACAAGAAACGATATCAGCTACTACGCAGATGCCGACACACCTCAAGATGGAGGAAGGGGTTGAGACCTTTCTACAGGCATGTCTGAAGCTGCTACATAACCCATAGGTTGTAGAGAACCTTCAAGCATTAATACATAGCTGCACAGCTTGGCCTGATCCAATTCCCAAGACCAAGGATGCACACAAGCTATATAGATATAAAAAACACACCGGAAGAGAAATGCGGTTGACTACACAGATTGGTGACTACGAGATGGATCAAGTTATTTTATACCTTGGATCAGATGCAAACATATTACCAAAGAAAACCTGACAATGAATGTGAGAGCCTAAATTGGAATGGTCCACCATCCAGCTGCGCATGGCAAATCAACAAAAGATCATCCCTCTAGGGAGGCTACCAAAAGTCATGGTAGATATCACAAGGGGTAAAAGTCCTAGCTAACTTTGAAGTAATAGAAATTCTGGAAGATGCGGATCCCTACCCTACACTCCTAGGACCAGACTGGGCTATAGATATGGGGGGTGTCATCAATCTCAAAAAGCGCAGCATGGTGTTTTAAAATAATGGTACATGCGTAATAGTACCACTGGATCTTGCAAAAGGTGTGTGGTATACAGAGCCAGCACGCAACGAGGAAGAAATAGATCACATTTACAAATTGACTACGCATGATGAAGACTGGATTAACCCCATAACAGAAGGAGTACTCTGCTGGGAAAAGGACAGTGAATTCTTGTCCGATTCTGATGGGGAACTGGAGAACTGGCAAGGTCGGTTGCATGAGGTTTCGGTGCTAGAATGTCTTCGGGTTACAAGGAACTTCTGCTGCATCTCCGCTGAGGTAAGAGACCTGCCCTAACTTGAGGACGCGGGTGATATTAAGGATTTTTTATGCGCATTCGAAGCCGAATTTACCAAGTAATGTAGGATAGGGGCACTTCCACTAGCCCTGTGCGAAGTGTCTGTGCATTGGTGGGATACGCACGGGCCGATATTCTGCACTTGGGAGGAATGTCGGGATAAGCTAATCCTGCGATTTGGAGCCCTGGCTAGAAGACGGATCCAGAGGTTCCTTGGGTCAGAGGACCCACACAGATATTTTCTGACATGGGAAACACAATGGTGCGATAGGACCCCAAACAAACAAGCTCACCTAGTTATCCATGACCTAGGCTTGCATCTGACGGCGTGGTCTTTAGATGTGAAGCTGCAGCAGTACATGCGCAATTGGGAGAATTTGCGGGCTGAGTCTCTACGAACATTTAAGGTGGCAGATGGCACAAGGACACTCGACACAACTCTACCAAACGCCCTGACCAAGGGAAAATCATGCCTATCTAGAGGTATGGTGGCCAAGTTGCTGGAGTGGTACTTGGACCGCATTACAAATCACCTGACACCAGCTTTAATTCGAGGTACGCAAGCAGCGCGCTGGCATCATCCAAAATCTGTAAATATGTGGGAAACCCCTTAGGTACGAATAACGACTGTCAGACCTCTGCACTTTGGTGAGAAGGGGACCTTGTCATTAAAAAAATGGGCGGCTGGCCATCAATACGACAATTTATGGTGAGTTTATTTTGGACGATCGTGGTAAGTTTCAAGTAAGGTGTGCTCTATCGTTGGATAGCCCCAAACAATATAAGGCCAACATGATAGCTTCTTTCAGGGCTCCATATTGTCTTTGTACCCTGCTTCTGTTATTCTCCTACTTGCTTATTGGGTTCTTTAATGTTTTCTGGGAAGCCTGTCCTTTTGTTGATATGGCAGTCCCTAACCCACCGAATGCTTCAGCCCCTACAAATTCAGTGCCTGCAAACATCATGTTGCGAGGGTCTGGGGATGCCAAGATTGATGAAATGATTGGCTTTTGGCTCCCTATAGTGAGAATTGACTTTGAACCCCGTGCAGAAAGGCACCACAGCTGCACGACAAGAACAATCACAGGACCCAGCCGGATGGCCTTGGATGCTACCTCGAAGGAGGGTACGCAATTGCCATAGGTTGCCACAAAGACTGACGTAGTCAAGTTGCAGCTAGTCCTACGCATGGAAAGGATGACGCGATATAGGGATACACTACGACTTCTCTGTAGTTCCAGACTACCAACCAGCGAAAGACATATTTTCTCACTCTGTATGCTATCATGGTTAGCGACCACGCCCCGACAACTATGAACCTACAAATAGACTTGACACAGCTATCCTGTGAGGCGTTACAGGGTTTATACACCGCTAGGTTGCAAGATATCCGTACCCATGACTGGAATGCAGCGCAGCAGCGTGAAATAACCCTAGAAGTTTGGGCACAACAAGTTGCATTGATCATGGAAGCAACGAATATTATTAAGGAGCAACTTACTCTAGGCACTCAGTTGGTCGAGGCAGCTATGTAGCTCTTAACAGTGGACTAGATCCACCCCATGCTTCAGTGTATCCAGGAAGAATTACGACAGACGGAAGCTGCTTTCGATCAGGTCGAAGCTACCTTGCCTTCCCTTGTCCCTGCACAATGTCTAGCCCTCTTGAAAACCTGCAATGCCTTCATAGACACAATTGTGGATCTCCATCACGCCAAGAATGTCGTCAGAAAGTGCTTGAAACCATGGGGTGATACCACATTCTAGATCTCGCAGGATGCTCATAATGCCATCACACACTTCCACCGGATATTGGAGCAGGTGACCTCGACTCCGGTAGGCCCTACCTCCCTGGAGCTTGTCAATATTGCACAACGAGCTACTGCCCAAATTCAAGAAGTGCTTCCTCTGCTCATCATCACTTTCATTAACTTGCATGCGCAGATAGCGATCGTACCACCACAGTGACTCGGGATGAGTCACAAGATTGTGTTGGGGGACTGTTGGAACAAGGTCTCCTATGAGCGGCGAAACTGGTCCATTTTTGTGTGTTTTTTATTATATTTAGTATAGCACAGGGGTTTTTGGGTGGGTCAAAGCCCCGAAAGCATTCTAATGGGCAAAAGGGTAAATTAGGGGTCCGAAAACCATGGTATGCGGACCATAGGAAAGTATAGGCTAGATTATTATAAATAGAGGAACATTTTTTATTGTAAGGTAAGAAAATGAAGAGGTGTTGATGTGAACTGTGATTTAAGATATCTGTTTGGGTGTTTGGGTTTTGGGGAAAGGACTCCTACTGGTTGTGTGCATGTAGATCCAGAGTCCAGCTGTGTGCAGACCCTGCTGCTATGTGCGCAGGCTGGGAAGGGTATTGTAAGAAGGTAATGAATTGATGAATAAGAAAGGTTAATAAAGAACTGAATCTATGTGTATTGTTGTGTGAATCAGTGGTAATTACTGAATTATGCACATTCTATATTTGAGCTACGAAAGATCTGTGTAAGTGTGTTTTATGTATCTAGATTTGTTCTGTTCTATTTATGCCATATTTTGCTAATGTCATAAAAGTATATAATTATAGATCTAGCACACATGGATGCAAATAGAGACCTATTGACCCTGCGCAAAAAGAGGAAATATGGGTATCACAGGGCCAAACGCAGCTCTGCTTGCCTTACCTATCCTTTCTCAGGGTGGGGAAACCTGGTTCTAGCACCCACCCATACTACTTAAGGTGAGACTTTGACCTGCACAAGCAGGTCACTGCCGAAAGGGCTAGTAGTATAGGGGTTTTTTGGCAAACTTCGAACTCCGAACCTGGGTCAAGACCCCTCGAGCCAACAAGGTCCAAGAGGATGGAAATAATTTTTATCATGCTTGGTTATTACTACTCATTGTGTTAATTGGTTGGAAGACACAATCTAAGGCTCAGTTCCCAGATATTGAGCTCGATATTTGCGAAGCTACATGATATGTGACGATGTGAAACTCCAAGATTCCTTCCAAAATAGCTGAACACAAAATATTTTGGGTGCTCTTTGATTCTGAGTTGTTTCAACCGGTGCAGTCCAAGCCACGATCATCACCAAGGTTGTACGAGTAGTACAAGAACATCGCAGACTTCAAAGCTACTTTTCACAACATTCACATATGCATGAAGGGCAATGTTGAAGGTGTTTGGTATGAGTTACCTTACATGGTCATAGAGGATGACTTGCACGTGTTACGATAGAATGGCCAAACTTATGGTTGGAAGCACGCACCACTATCGATGCCTCATCTTCAGTACCAATGAAGGCTCAGAAAAAGCTGCGCACATCCAAGGATACCCAATAGAAGGGTAAAGATACATAGAAATAGATAGAGCCAACCACGATGGGTGAAACCATTGACCTGGAAAAGGAAACAGAAGATAAAGAAGGTGAAAGTGTTGGAGCACCTACGACACAGATAGGTTCAACAAAAGGGACTAAGAGAGGATCTCAGACCTCCCCAGGCCCATGCAAAAAGAGGAAGGGATCAAAGAAAATAGGGATAGAGGCCCTGACCCTTATAGAGGACAACCTGAATGAAATTGAAAACACTGTCAAAATTGAAACCGAGGATCTCTGGACTAATGTGGAGTCCTAATACAAATTATTCCTTGAGTATGTGCAACACAGTCTCTAAGAGCTCCATGTACAAATGAACCTGATCCAAGCGAGTGTGAAACAAGCTAGCGTAAGAAACACAATCACACAACTTCTCAACGGTGTTGCACCATTAGAAAATTAGGTATTCCATGTTCTAGGGCCTTCAGTTACAATTGAGCAACCCGAGCCGAGCGCCAATGTGCAAGCCTGTAGTGAGGTAGGCATTGAATTGGAAATGCTTCAGGATGGAAAACTTCATGCCATGCATACTATGATCATGGACAAGCTGCAGTACCGGGATTTCCATGCCTTAAAGTTTTCTACGGAGAGTCAACAATAGGTTATCACAATGCATAAGGGCCAACAGAATGTAGAAGAATCTCGTTGGGCTATTGAATATCAGCGCGTTACACTCGAATCCATGATCAACTGATTGTGTAGTTACCTCCCCGAAGTCACAATACCTACCACCGTTACACCTACAGTTAAGTTAGAAAGCTTGGTATCTATTCTGAAGGCCTCATGGTCGAAGATAACAACAATCCGCGCCAAGCTAGAGAAAAATATCACATACCTACTGATGAATTTGCAGCCAGAGATGCTTCTAGAGGTGCGCGAACAATGCGCCACAGTCATACAAGAGTCAAATACTAGCATCACCGCTGACGTGAATGCTTGCAGTAAGCTACTTGAATAATCCATGGGACTTTGGACCTCCATCCAAGATGACCTTGTCATCTGAAAATTGAAAGAAGAGTTGAGGGCCAAAGAGCAATAGTTCGATGAAATTCGAGTCGATGCACCGACCCTTGTGCCCACTCAGAGATTCCCCCAATTGTAGGAGAGTCACATCGTTCTGATGGAAATCGACAAAGTGCAATAATGAGAGCACTTTTTGGACTAGCAAATGAAGCCATGGGCAGATAAGGCCTTGCAACTCTCGTAAACCATTAATGGAGCCCTCAAAAATCTACAGCAGACCCATCAAAGCATCAACTTAGCCACTGAAGGACCAACCATAGCAAAATTGGTGGAAGAAGTGCAACACAAAGTACCAACGTCCTTTTTCCATTTCAATGTTCCATGCATGCGCCCAAAGAATAATGGAGGCAACAGGACGAGAGTGACTTGGGATGGGTCACTAGATTGTGTTGGGGGGCTGTTGGAGTAGGGTCCCCTGGGGTAAAGAAATTTTGATTGTTTTTGATTAAATTTTTTGTTTATACGCGTTGTGTGAAGATGTCAAAGGGGCTTTGGGGTGGGTCAAAGTCCCTTAATTATTCTAATGGGTAAAAGGGAAAATCATGAGTCTCAAACCATGGTTTGAGACCATGGTATGTGCATGTTTGGAAATATATAAATATGTAAGAGTAAAAAAGGATAGATATATCATATCGGATATGAAGGTTATGTTATGTTGTATGTTTTGATCTAATTTTTGGTTGGTTTTCCTGGGTAGAAAGGCTCCTATTGGTTGTGTGCACGGAGACCTAGTCCAAAGATGTTTGCATGACTCTACTATTGTGTGTGCAGAAGGGAAAATATCATACTGAATTGAATATGTCTTAGTAAAGAAGGAAATTTTGGTGAACTCAAAATTTTATGTGATCTATGTGGTTGACTATCTTACATTTGTATGTGTTTCTTACTATGATTCTAGATCTAAATTTGTGCTATTGAATGCGTATTTCTCTTAGTGAATGATAAGTTGAATTAGATTGCATTGTGAGAAATTATAATTCTACTTTAACTCTTAGATATGAATTGAGTATAGTTCTCTTCTCTATGCCAGTCTACATTGAAGTAAGGGTTAATTTTGTAATGATTTGTGAATGTGAAAGGGTTAATTATGTTTATTTGGTTACATGGAACTTCTTTATTGTTTAAGGTTTTATTTGCAAGTAGATCTAGTTTCTGCGAAGGATTAGATCCGATTGGAATATAATCTGTGACACATATCTCTTAATTCATATTTGTTAAGGGTTTTATCTATGTTTAGACCTAGTTTCTTGGGAATTTCCATGCAGACAGATAAGAATTAAGTAAGGGTCAACTACACATAAAAACGCTCCCTCATGGTGTGGAAACCTAGATCCAGCACCCCCCCACCCCATACTACTTCAGGTGAGACTTTGGTCTGCACAAATAGATAATTTCCGAAAGGGCTAGTAGTTGGAGGGTTGTGTTGATTGCGTAAAATACTTTGAACCTAGGTCAAGACCCCTTAAGCTAACAAGAACCAATAATATTCATGTGGAGAGATCATTTTCTTGAGGTTTGAATAATCTGCTTCTGCAATTGACTACAATGTGTCAAAAAAATTCACAGATAAAATATTTGATATCATTGATCAAGGGAGAGAATGAATTTTTATTAATATTTCTTCCATACTCATTGGTACAAAATGATTTCCTTTGAAAATTCATGTTTCTTGGTTGTTGGTTCAACTACCTTCTTAGTTCTTTACTGGGATTTTCAGAAATTTTTTTGTTTTCTTCAAAAATTCCTCTGCAATCTTGTGAGTTTTATTCTCCCTTCATAGTGTCATGAAAATGGAGACCAAATTTGATGGAGGGATACCTTTGACTGTTAGTAAGGTTTTACAATATCTTGGTACTATCTTAAAATCTCAAATTTTTGTCCTTTTCTTCTAATTTACCTTCTAATGGGCTAACCTCATCCTCTTTTTCTCTTCTTGTCTCTTCCAATTTTGATATTAGCTCAATAATTTCTTGTTTAATCCCATTTTATTGTTCTTCAAATACTTGAAGTAGCTCCTTGTTTCATTTATTTGGCTTTTCTAGATCATATTTCAAAGAGATGATCATGGTTTCAAGTCCTTCGCAATATTTTTTCCTTTCATTAAGTTGTTCAGTTACTGCTATAGTGTTTATTGATTCATAATGGTCCATATTTTCATATACCTACAAATTAACCTTAATACTACCAATCCTTTTCAAAGCAGAAACAATTTTTCTTCTATGTTTAAATACTTACTCTAATCTCTCTTCTTTTGAATTAGTAACTCCATTTGATATGATGAATGATGTTTCATGGCCACACTCATCTTCTAAAGGGACACAAGTTTCTTTCTCAAATACATTTAATGTTTAAAAAGAGAGATTACTTGTTGGTTTACCTGATGAAAAAGCTTCTTCCTTTATTATATTTCTCTCCTTCATGGATGGCCTGCAGATTATCCCATACCTATTTCATGGTTTCATAGTGCATAATTTCCTCAAATCATGAATCAGGTACGCTACAAAAGATTCCATTTAATTCCTAACCATTATTCTATAGCTCTTTATCTAATGGGGAAGTTTCGGTATAAACATTATAAATTAAATTCCAAACATCATATCCTACGGGCATTATCCTAGGCTTCATCCTTTCTTTCTAATCCTTCAAATTTTAATGATTGAGTAGAATCATACCTTGTTTATCCATTGTTCCTGACTTGAATTTTTCTGCTACTGATTGTCCCTGGTTGAAAATTATAAATATTGACACTACATGTTATACATCGCTAGTGTTGTCACTATTTTATTGAATTGGATTCTTCCTCTAAGTTTTACTCTTCTTGTGTTTATTTTACATGGTCCCCAATCTACTCTCAAGTGGTTAATATTTACATGAGAGAAATTTTCTTTGATATCAATTGTTAGAAATACTGAGAGGGGGGGGGGGGGAATCAGTATTTCATGCCTGATATAATTTTATTTATTTTATGATTTTATTTTCAAAACTATCAAAACTATTATTTCTTTAAAAAAACCATTGTGTAGTATATCTAGGCACATGAAGTAAATCATGAGAAATGTTTAACATAAATACAAGTAAACGATCAGAATGCATCACACCATCACATCAACAAATAGGGACACCAAATATTAGGTGGAAAACCTAACTAGGAAAAAACACCAATTTTGTTTCCTTTCTCTTCTTCTTATTATAAATAAAATATTTCATTACATCTTGGACTAGTGTATACTCTTACTAGTGTGCATCATTTTACCTGCTAGAGGCTACCACCTCCTCTTTCTTCTCTATCTATGACTGGAAGGAAGCTTCCACTCCCTAGTCGAAAATACCAGCCATCATCGGAAGGAAGCTACCTCTCCCTTACTGAGAGCTCCAAGCCTCATAATTCTTTTTGGACCACATTTCAAAATATTTCACATTAGATCTGACTAACTCAAAAACAACTCTTTCAGGCCATGTTTTACCCAATTTTCAAACTAGACCAACATATACCATTATTCTCAATCTAACTTACATGTACCGAAACCTCTCTGCAACAAATATCTAATTAACAAACAAATTTTGTCAATAATTGAATAGACATTTTACCTCTTCAAAATTGACACAAAAAATTCCTTTTCAGTAACCAATAAATCAATCAAATTCCATGCTCATGATCCATTAACCACGAAAATGGCACAACACCAAACTAGAAGCATTCATAAATGGCTTAGCTCGTCAATTATTTCTTCGAAAAATAATCCATTGACTTAAACATAAATCTATCAACAACATGTATTTCTCTGACAATAACATGTCAATGTGAAACATCTATTTAGTCATCAATGTAGTTAAAACAATAACAACCTCATTATAGCATAACAATATCAACCATATCAATGAAAAACCTTAGAATGCATCAAATCAACACATTTTCAACAGAAAATGCTAGTGTATCAATCCAACATGATATAAAAAATCTTCCAATAGTTACAAGTCAGATCTTGTAGAAACATGATAGAGTAATACTCTCAGTTATCTCATCAAGCCTTGAAACAAACAACAATGCAAGCAACAAATATTGTCTCACATCAAAGTCATAATGAATGAGTCATATCTCTACATTATTGAACTAATATTTTTCCTCATATCACTCCAATGAATTTCCATATAGGAGCCTCTGATCCATGCACTGATTTAAACCTTGCATACGATATTATCCATATACATGACCATACTTACTGCAATCTCAAAGGACAAGAAAAATTATCAACTTCATCAATCATTCATACACATCATATTTGCAAGTATCTATCCAAACAATATTATAAATAAAATTGTCTTGTTAACACAACAAATTGTGTCACTACAAACCCTTATACCACAACAAAGATGAAATATACGATATCACCAAAAATATCATTAATTTAAGCATGTAAATTAATCAACAAATATCTCTTTGTCACTATATTGTACAAGTATCAATGTAATCCCCCTCTTTCCTTGGAAACATGCATAGAGCATGTACTTTGTCCTCAAATAATAAATTTACCTCACATAAAACAACACTAAACCATATTCTCCATTCTCTCACCAAGCCATAGACACAACAACTCAATAAAAAGGGAATCAATTCCTCTCATCCAATTAGACTCAGTCATATAAGAAAAGAAATCTTAGTTAAAAACTCCTAGAAGATGGACTCTTATAACATTCATTAGATTCATGAGTAAACTCTTCCAAATAGCTTCTCTGCATACAATTCTTTGACATATAATCAAGGTTCTACAAACAAAATACTTTTCCAACACACTAATATTTTCATAATAATTTTCCAAAAGCTCATTGATCTTTGCAATCAATCGACATAGAAGTTTTTTTTCAGCAAGTAAAAGAACATTAATGTCAATTAGCTCCTGCAGAAGAAGACTTCCAAGATATCTATAGCAAATGTTTCCATAAGCCACAGTCACATAGTAAAATATGTGTTCAGTTTTCAGTAGAGAGAACAGTGTTATGTATAGTGTGAAAATACCAAATATATATCTAGAAAATGTGATGTGTTTATACAAAAGGACCTACAACAAATTTCAAATGGTGCGAATAGAACAAAAGGGACCTCCAGTCATTAATGGAAGAATGGTGTATATCTGAGTTAAATAATAAAACTTACTCTGGGTCGATGCATATTCATGTCTAACCCTTGCATGTCATTAGACAAAACACTTCCCATTTTAGATCAATCCTTTAGCTCACTTAGCTGATCCAAGGTGAATGACCTCTTGTACTTCCTACATTTGTTCTAGAACATTATGAAAACAAAGATCAAAGAAACCAGTGCAAACAACCTGAGCTAATGAATCTCACATCATGTGCACACTAATGATTGAACTCCTTAGAATTTTATTTCTTCTCTCCTTCATCCTTACCATAGGAAAATCCAAGGGATTCATTAATGGATTTTTTGAACATTTGATGTAAATGTTGAATCATCTTTTGCACATGAATTCCATGGGAAATATGTTGGTATTTCCCATGGCTTTTAAATTTTTTCAGCTACAGGAATCATCACTAGGATGACGCACCCTCCTATAGAATATACTCATGATGTTTCCATTAGTATCCCAACAAAAATGGGGACTTGTCGCACTTTTCATAGTTGAATCCCAACGAAGATAGGTTAAATTGAAGAAAATCTAAGATCGTCTACCTAGAACTCTGCCATATTGTTTCCTCACTTCATCAAGCATGTCTATAACTTTTGCATTCTCCTGGAACTCCTCTACAACCTTTACGACGTCATTATAATTTTTCATATAGCCAGAAACCTTTGCCTCCTTCTACAACTCTATTATTTATCACCAAATGATTCAAGTTGACATCAAGGCCAACACACTAGCCATAATGGCTACAATTATTCTTCTTGGTTCTTAAGTTTCTAGATTTTATCTCTTCTATTATTGTCTCATACATTGCTATCTCTCACTTGGAAAATTTGAATTGGAAAAAGGATTGGTGACAAAAACTAGATATTTTTGGACTTGATGATTGCTTAAGAGTTGTGAGTGACAACTTATGTGACAAGAAATGAATGTTTTTCGGTTATTTTTCCTTGGACTAGATAACTCTAAGGATTGGGAATGGTCCTAATTGTTTGTGTCATGTAGATACATGAAGATGGGAGGGATGAGGGACTACGGAGAGAAGCAATCCCTTGTGTTATGTAGAAATGCATGGTATTTTTATGAATGTGATCCTAATCAAAGATGGAAAGGTTGATCATTGATTTCACTTATGTGTGTGAAGGAGAATGGCCTTCACTTCTAGTGTTAAAAGCTATTCTAAATCTAAATATGTGAAATATCTCTAAGTTAAGTTATCCTCGAGGCATCAAGATATAGAATGGGGGTGGTTAGTTGTGAGAAACTTTGTACCAAAACTAAGTGTATGGTGGGGTGGTGGCTCACCCTACTTCAATTTCCATTATTTTTCTAAATACAATAGATAACTATTTATTTCTATGTTAATGATATTTTCTAGCATAAATGGTTTAATGACATGCGTGATTAATTAATTTCTCATTTTAGAAAGTTTTTATATACATGAATTTATCCTTAATCAAATTTAGCATGGTTGTTAGTTGTTATACTATTTGGTTGTATATTTTTATATGTATTAAATTTTGTAACAACAATGGTTCTGGAAGATAGGCTTCTTAAATTATTATTTAAACAAGTTGTATTGGAATTTATAATATTTTTCTTTTGGGAGGTCCCATAAGTTGAAACTTGGATCATAGTGAGGGGAAATCTTATTAATTCTATGGTCAAAGTTTTATACCTTGGATTATGAAATTTTAGGAAATATGATCAAAGGAAGTTGGACATCCTAAATGCATCTTTAAATGGGTCATGTTGGCATTTCTTTTATATATTTTCTTCTAGAAGTTTATATAAGCTTAAACTTGCATCACAATGAGGGAAATTCTTCCTCGTTATTTAGTATAAATTTTATATCTTGGTTCATGAAATTTTAGGATATACGATCAAAGGATATTGAGCTTCCTGGATTTTCCTAAAATCATGCAGCAAAAAAATAATGTGGGAATTTTTGTTATAACATTTCTTCTAAGAGGTTATAGTAGCTAAAACTTGGACCATAGTGAAGGGAAATATTGTTGATAATTTGGTCCACATTTCAAGCCTTGTGTTATTATTCTTAGGATATATTATTAGTGGAAGTTGAGGTTCTTGTATGCTCCTAAAATTATTCATCAACCATGTCATGTTGGAATTTCTACTATAACTTTTATTCTAAGAGGTTCCAAAAGTTGAAACTTGGACCATAGTGACAAGAAGTCCCACTGATCATCTAATTTATTTTTAAGAACTTGGACTACTATAATTTGGGATATATTCCCTAAGGAAGTTTCTATATTATTTTTCAAGCAAATTGTTTAATGAAATTATTAATTGGTTAAATGATTCATTGCATACAAATTGTTTGATGAAATGCTGCAATGAAAATATTGTTTTTTGGATGGGAATAATATTATTTTATGTTAGTATTTGTAAATAATGGTATTTTTGTAGCTTATTTATTCCTAGTTACATGCAAAAAATATAAATAAATGTGTTAAATTTGTTTTATTACAATTTTCATACAAACTATTTTATAAAATACCTCAAAGATAGAAATCAAAAGTTACATGATTTAGTGGTATATTTCAATTAGTATGTTACAAGTGGAATCATAGAAATGTTTCTTATTTGATTTCATAAAAAATGTTTGACAAAACATCTACAAGAAAAATACAACTTAATTTATTGTATACAAAGTATTTGAAGAAAGATTTACATGTAAAGTGTTTGAAAAATTGTATGATAGATGAAAATCAAGTTTTTGTGTTGGGGCCCTTGTTTTGAAATTAAACAGATTTTGAGTTGCAGTTAATGCATGGCAGGACGCAACCAAGGTAGGCAGAGAGATGTCAAGGTTGTGAAGGAGTAAAGGACAGGTGGCATGGCTATTGCGGGAGCAAGCACAGCTGATGGAAGAGCGTGGCAGGAAACAAGAAGTATAACTCCCGAATAACAAAAAGAAATAGAAGATAGTCAAGAAGGAAGAAAGGAAGAACTGTTAGTCATGCTGGAAGCAGAACAAATAGGCAGCCGACCAGCAGAGAGGGGGGTTGGCTCAGACGGTATCAGGGAACAAGAGCCGTAGGAGAGACCTATTCGTGTTGTTATGTTCTCTACCCTTCTATATCTCTATGTTTCTATCTGTCCAATAGGACCACCTTGTATTTTTTTATGTTCGAGATCATGCTGAGGAGCCTTGTAATAGCTGGTCGCTGATAGTTGATTCATAATATAATCAGAGTTTTTTGTTTTGGATATATTATGTGGTCTGGAATGAATGGTTTCACTAGTAATTTGAAATTTTATTTATTGTAATTCTGAATGCATTCCCGAGAGATATCTTTCATGGAACATTGCATTTGTTTATACCTTTTTCATAGCTCTGATTTATCCATACCAATGTTGTTAGGCTGATACCGATCTATTCCCTAACTTATTAAGGTCACGGCACACCTCGGGTGAGACTCTCGGCTCTTCAGAGCAGGGTGAAAATGCTAATGTGGTGCTATACTATAGCGGAAAACCTTTTTGGCCCTTAACTTGAACCCAGGTCTTATTTGCGAGACCTGTTTTCTCGCCAAAAATGGTTCCGTTGCCGAGACCTGAAATTTTATTTGGGAGCTAGATCATGGTATTTTGGATCTTCGAAAGATAAATATGAAGCTAGTGGGATAACCACCTAGATCAGTTCATCACTCAACAAGCCGATCTGAGACGAAAAAAGGAGAAAATGATCAAAAGTCTGGTTCTATTCTCCGACTGTGCTAGTTATACCTACGAAATATTCTGGGGAAAGATCCTAGAAGAACTCTATAACTGGTTACAGAGGCTTCAGACCAAGGCAACCAAATAAAAGTCACGGAAATTCAATCGCAAGTGGGTGCACGGGGATCTAGTGGCCCTTCATCGATTAAACATTTATTTGAACCGAGCTATAGATTTCTAGGTGGAATCTACCTTGGATGGATATATAGTTGAGTTTGCAGCGGAATTCTGCCAGTATTTCTCGAGAGCATAAGATACATTTAGATCCGGGTTAAGGGGGAAGTTGCTGAAGTAGATCCCATTGTGGATTAAATCCTTGATGGTAGATGAAGGACTAATGGGGTTCCAAAAAGCAAAGATGGAAGCGTAAACCTCATGTGTTGGGGGAAGGGACTAAGGGAGAGATGCTACAAGAACAGTGAAAAAGGGGAGTAAGAGTATGGATGTCGAGACCGCTAATAGGCTAAGGGAGCAACAAGCACATCGAAGGGCGCAAATTGTAGAAAGGTGGTGAGAAAGGGTGATAAAGGAGTTGAAGAGACAGGAAAGTGGTCGAAAGGACAAAGAGGAGGTGCCTAAGGTGACGAAGGAAATGGAAATTCAGGTGGGTCCCCAAGATATAGGAGGGGTCATTAAAGAACTTTCACAGGTGTATAGGAGCCCAACCTAGATGGAGAAAGGAAACAAGTCTGACAGAGAAGGTACAGACGCGTGCCCGGAGGAGGTGTCTAATGTGGAGATGCATGTTGCAAGGGAGCAACTATTCCAAGAAATGTCGGCATCCATATCTCAAGGTATTCCTATTCCCAAAAGTTAAAGTAGCTCTAGTCCCAACCTTCCCTTGGTGCTTTACCAGCCACTAAGTGAATTTGTTGTTAATTTGTGTGAATTAAGTAAGTTGCATAGTATTCAGTCTCCAGCAGTAATACATACTGGTAGTAGAATTTCTAGTGGTAAAATCTCACAACCAGGAACCAATGGCTTCATTTTAGTAATGCCTAGTTAAGTGAACATGGCGGGATCACTTACCCGGTATCCAGAGTTCTCTGGGAGGGGTAATGACGATGTCAAACAACAATGGTACCTCTGTGAGGCCATATGGAGGGCACGGCATACACCAGATGTGGGGAAGTTGATAGAATTTCAAACCACCCTTAGGGAGAGAGCTCTATGCTGGTTTATGAAGTGGTCTGAAGCTCATCAGAATCCAGTGATGGCAGATGTGAAGAGGGACTTTATTAAGGAGTTAAAACTGCCCCAAACAGACCAACAGGGCCTGTCAGAAATGTGGGAAATCAAGCAACGAGAAGGAGAGACTGCTTGGGATTTGATGCAGAGATTCAAGGACGCATTTGGAAAACTCAGCTATCCAATTGATCCAAACCATCAGAGGGATTGGTTCATCAAAGCTCTACTACCCTTGACCAGAACTCCATTAACTCAACAAAGGATCGAGACATTGCAAGATGCACTGGAGCAAGCAAGGAAGATAGAAGCTATGGCGGGTTACCCGCAAGAGTTTAAGGGAGAAGAAGTGGTATAGGACCCCTCTATAATGGGTCTACAGCATCAAATAGCAAGTTTGATAGAAAAACTCAAAGAAATTCAACCAATGCTGCTGGCGAGATCGAATGTATGGTGCACACATTTTCTCATGGAAGGACATCTAGTAACCGAATGTCCTCAGTTGCGGGGGTAGAATGTGGGGACATCGGTTGTAGGGGCACAGGGGGCTCCACCACTAGGAGGAGTTTCGCAAATAAACACCGAGGGAATATATCCACCACAACAGCAATACACAGGGTTCCCTGCACAACAAAGTCCAACCACCACTGAGTATTGTGAAATATGTAAGAATATGGGCCATCATCGTCGCCTGTGTCCGATCTTACAAAAATATTCCAACATTTCTAATAATACATACTATGATTTATGCACCTCAACAACACACATCACAGAGCAGTGTAGAGCTCTAGATGCACTAGCGGAATGGCTGGACCGACCTTCATACAGAGTGAATGAAGCTCCCCAAGGAAGAGGAGGAGGCATGAGAGGAGGTCGGGCAGGAGGTAGAGGTCCACTAAGATGTTACAACTGCGACCAGGAAGGACATGTAGCTAGATAATTTTCACTCCCTAGAAGACCCTAGTGTTCCTAGTGCCAGGTTAACACGCACGCAACAAAAGATTGTCTTGAGCTCATCAAAATATGGGAGGAAAGAGATAGATAGAGGGGGGAAAATCTATTAAATGAAGAACCCAGGTTGATGGGAACTCAGAAAATGTAGAACGTGGCCATAGTAACATGAGGAGGTAAAATAACGGGGGAAGATGCACATATAAGGGACCTGATAAAGCTGGTTAAGCCAGCATCCCCAAAACTGTTGGTCAAACCAGAACGACAGAAACATTTTTTTCAGGAAGCAACATAAACCTTTGCCCAACTCGGGGGAAACAAACGTATTGAGTTATAGCAAACCAAGGAAGACAACGAAACCCAAGGTAATTCAGAAGCTTTGATCCAAGAGTGGTTCTATATATTCCTAAAAATTGTTAACAATACACAAATGCTAGAACATCTAAAGCAGAAACTAGAGGGGATGCTGCAAAAGAGCACAGGAGCAAGAGAATCACCAGATGTAAACCAGAAGTATGTACAGAGATTAAATAGAAATAAAAGAAGGACAGGAAAGGAATTTCAAGTGAACACACAAGTTGCAAGTTTCTAGATTAAAGACACCATGCTTGATTTGGGATCTGATGTCAATATTTTGCCAAGAAAAACTTGGGAAACATTAGGGAGGCCAAGATTGACATATTCACCAATCCAACTTCGGATGGCGAACCAGTATTGCATTGTTCCCATTGGCAGACTGGAGGAAGTTGAATTTGACATTGCGGGGGTAAAGAAATTTATGGAATTTGAAGTCATTGACATCATGGGGGATAAATATCCTTATCCTGCATTGTTAGGAATTGATTGGGCCTTTGAAAATTATGCAATAATAGATCTGAAAAAAGAACTGATGATATTTGAGGACAGGGATATGAGAGACACTCAGCCACTCGACCCGTACCAAGGACCAAGATATACAGAGACTGGGGATAACAGAGAAGATGCTCAACTTCTGGATCTTCTCTATCAAATGACCGCAAGAATAAGAGAATATTACATTAATCTAGCAGAAGAAGGCTCTGTAAGCTAGAGAAGCATCCAAATATCAGAATTGGGCTCAGAAATAGCTTGGGATGATTGGCAGCAAGGAGGTTATGAAACCAATACAAGGAGATGCACCAACATTGGAAGAATCAATTGGATCTGGACTGAGGTACGAGAATACCCAACCTTATCCAATATGAATGATGTAAACACTTTCATAACAAAAATAGAAGATAAGGTACCAGAAGGACACAGGGAACCACTAATGGACATAGCATTATAGTCCACATCTACAATATGGTGGAGTAATCATCGCAATTTGCTGTCGCAATGGGACAAAGTTGCGACAGCATTAAAATCAATATTTAAGGAAGAGGAAGGACCTCGGAGTAGGGATAAGTAACAAGGGGACTCAGACCCCAGAAAACATCTGAAGAAATGTGAGGACCAATGGAGAAACGAGGGATATCCGAAAGAACTGTGGGTACACCGCTTTATCCACTCTCTGGACTTAACTCCACAGGCCTGGTACCTAACGGAAGAGAAGAAAAGAGGGAAAAGAAAATGGCAAGAGGTTTCATAAAACTTCACGCAATGTTTCTTGTTTAAAGGAAAAACAGAACCGGTTACACAAGATTTGCAGGCTATCAAGAAGGTATTTTTATTCCTAGATACTCAAAAGAAGGATGAGTAGTCGCTTCAGTACCAAGGTGTCAGACAAAAGGTTACATGTCAAAAGATAAACAGTGAGATGGATGATGACAATATAGAGGATCTCAGGCAACAATACTTTGAAGAAATAGAGGGGGAGAGGGATATCAAAGAAGAAATAACGACAGAAGGGATCCATCTACTACCACTAAGAACTAAGAAATTAAATATTGGAATAGAAGACAAGCCTAAACTAGCGACGATTGGAGACTATTGGGATGAACAAAAAACTAAGGAAATATTCAATCTGCTGAAGGAATATGAGGACTTGTTCCCTTCATCAATAGCATATTTAAACGGCATAAAAGGGGATATGGGAGAGATGCAGATAATACTAAAGCCCGACACAAGGCCTGTGAAACATAGACCATATCGTCTGAATCCAAGAGTGAAGGAAAAATTTAAAGCATAGACCGACAAGATGTTAAAGGCAGGATTGATATTCTCAGTAGAGGAAGAAGAATGAGTAAGTCATATAGTTATAAAGAACAAAAAAGAGAAATATGAGATACGAGTCTGTGTAGATTAAAAAAGCTTAAACAATGCTTATATCCATGACCCATTTCCCACTCCATTTAGTGACGAAGTCCTAGACAATGTTGTAGGGAACGAGGCATATTCATTCACCGATGGATTCTCAGGATACCATCAGGTAAGGATAGCAGAGGAAGATAAGAAAAAAAAACATTCACCACTAAATGGTGCTCTTTCACATACAATGTGATGCCACTCGGATTTAAAAATGCACCAGCAGTGTTGAGCCCTAAAAATGTATTTTATTTTCACCAAAATCCACTTCATTCCATTTATCCTTTATCATTTATAGGCCTAAAAGATCAATAAGAATGATTAAAATCACTTTAATAATACATGCAATGACTGACTTATTATACTTTTGTGGTTTTGTTGTCGTATTGATTTCTGAGCAGACTTAGCTACAGAATGCAGTCATTCTATAGCTAGTCATATGTTCTGTAGCCATCTTTGTACTTTAACAGGTTACAAGTGTCATCTAAGGGAAATCCGTATATGGTTAGACTCCAAAACTCTCATGCATCATTCCTTGTCCTCCATGAGGGATGAGCAAAAATCTGGAAGTGGTTATGCACATGGACAAAGCCAAAACCAAGAAGCAGACTTCTATAAGGATAAGGACTCTTGAGGTGTCTTCAGTAAAATACGAGTCCTCAACAAGAGTCTTAGTTCAATTTTGATTATAAAAGACACCTATGCCTATTTCTACTCAATGTCAGTTATGTAGTTGCTTATAAAAATAACTCGGTGAACCGAGAAACAATTAGTTGATGTTTTGTTTTTAGTTTCCAAAGACTGTGATACTCTGTTTCTGAGCGTTTTCTTATAATGAAAGAAGTATAACTTTGATGCATGATATGAAGCAACTTTAAGGAGTTAAGGATTCATGTGCCAATCTGATGGTAGAGGGCCCCTATTATCTGAAAAGGACTTCGCATATTTTCTAGATAAGTAACCTTTAACTCTGTTTTGTTCTTAACTTAGGCAGTTTTCTGAGTTTATCCTCTTGCATCATGTTTTATGTCATTTAATTACATCGAATATTACAGTCAATCTTTTTCTCATAAGCTGTTCCAATACATCACTAATACGTGAATGAGATCTAACTTTAGTACTTTGAGTTAATTTCATTTTAGTTCTGTTAATTGAATTTCAGTCCTGTGAGTTAGATTTAGAAGATCCTCATTATTTTATAAGCTACTCTTGTTCTCAAACTCTTCTAACACATAACTATTATATGAACTAGAATTATTTATATTATTTTGAGTTATTGACTATTCTGCAATTATGTAAGAGATTCTCATGATTTTACAAACAGTCTTTTTCCCAAGTTGTTCCAAGAAATATCTAATCCTTGAACGAGACTTAATAGTAACATTGTGAGTTGCAGAATGAGTTAATTCTAGTGTCATAAGTTATTTTAGCATAGGACTCTTTACTATGTTACAGATGATCTTTTTCTCAAAATGTTCCAACAGATTTCTAACAATGAATAAGATTTCTCTGTGATGTTTTAAGTTGTTGTTTACTAAGAGAACCTCATTACATCAAAACTAATCCTTTTCTCAGTTTGTTCTAACAAACCTCTAATGAAATGAATTGGACTAAGTTTAATGTTATGAGTTACTTTTCTTAGCAGCTTTACAATCTGTGGACTAGCATTCTCTGTTCTTGGTACCATTCATAGTTTAGAGTATATTTTATTATTTTTTAGTGTGATCAGTAACTTCTCTTTTCTAGTAATTTAGTTTTTCCCCTTAGCATAAAAACACAAAACCAAAAACACTAGAAAAACACTAAGCACAACGAAGTAGGAAGAAGATACCTAGGCACATATGGTGCTCTTCACTTCAACAGTTTACTAGCCCTGGTTGACAATTTATGATATAAATTTAGGAACACTAAGTTGATTAGACATTTTTGCGTCGTTTCCGGGGAAGTGTAACTAGGTAGCCTTATTTCTTACCTCCCAAAAACAATGATATGCATAGAGAAAGAGACTCAAGGGGTATATTTATAAGAAGCAGAAGCTTGATTCCTAGAACACCACTTGTTCCACCAAGACCAAGAGGCAGCACACCTCCAACTCAAACCTACATTCCATACTATACTGATCATAGACTTCTAGAAGACTTAAGATCAGATATTCCATCAGAGAGACCTTCCACTTCATCCATTGAACCTGTCTTAGAAGAAGATCCAAGGACACCTGCTTGAGACATAAAAATTTTCACTTCCACAGAAGAATCAACCATGGCAGAAGAAGGGGGATGAGGAGTCTTTAATGGAGAACATACACTATTTGGAGGAGGTAGAGTTAGAGGTAGAGGAGAAGGAGTTAGAGGTGCAGAAGGAGAAGGAGTTAGAGGTGAAGAAGGAGGTAGAGGAAGAGGTAGAAGGGAAATGGGAAGCTCTTTTCAGTTTCCTATAGTAGATGAAGAAACCAATGAAACTATGAAAAATATTTCACCCTCTGTCCTTCCAAACTTTTATGGACTCAAAAGTGAAGATCTTGAAACCTTCCTATTTGAATTTGAAGTCCTATGTAGAACCTATGGTTACTTACAAGATTCCCAAAAACTTAAACTATTCCCTTCAACATTGAAGGGAGCAGCATTAAAATGGTTTATGAGTTTAATCAATAGTTCTATTAGGACATGGGAAGATATGAAGCAAGCATTTCTAGAGAGGTATTTGGATTACTGTTGTTAGTATGAATCCTTTGTCGAAGTGTACGAAAAAAGACCACTTTAGCTACGCATAACTAATAGCCCTAACATCAAATGTGGCTGCCAATATCTTCAGATCTACAGTTAGTTGATCAAGACAAGAGCTGCAAAAAACCATATCTATGCATAGAAAGACATTAAGCAGTAAAAAGAAGGGTTTGCTCCATATATCCAATAGTCAAGACAAGAACAATTTTTGAAAGAATTTTTTGTATTAAGGGCACCTGGGAGGAAAACAAGAAGATGTTTCCAATTCTCCTCAATGGGATGGGTTCTTGGAAGTCCTCAGCACTTCAGATCTAGCATTTCTCTCTCCTGTTGGTGTAGAAAACCCGGACAAAGATAGAACTCAAAGGGAGCTCACACAGCAAATAATGGAAAATATGACAATGATAATGGCTCAAAGTCAAACCAAGAGTTTAGATCCAGAGTGATCTAATGGGCAACAAAAGGTGAAGAATGGTAGGAAAAACCCTCCTATTTATAACAAAATATTGGGTCATTCTAGATCTTGGTGCATGATTAAAATAACATTAACCAAATCTAGATCCACCTTTTATGGAATATTTTATTATATTTGTTTGATGGAAAAGGTATTTGACTTGGGTCAAATCCCTTTATTTGTAAATAATAAATAAATAAATGATTTATTTACCATTTTAAGGAAGTGGTTGAATGATAATCAAATAAATAATGATTTATTTAATTATTTGTGGGTGATTTAGTCATATTTAACAAGGAATATTATTTAAATAAGATTTAAATAATTATTCCTCGAAAATAATAAGATAAATAGAGATTTATCTAATTAATTTCTTTGTTTTGGGTTAAACATGATGAGGAATAATAATTAAATTATTGTTTAATTAATTATTCCATGAGGAAAATAAAACAAATATAGATTTGTTTAATATTTCCTTTTGGGGTTTCCTGTTTAGACCATAAACAACCTTATAAATGTGGTTTATTAAGTTATTTTACATAGTGAGAGCAATTTTACTTAGGGTAAAATTGGTCTTACATGGTGTACTTGGGTCCATCTAATGATAGTAGGTTAGATGACCAAAAAATGGTGTAACAGATTGCCCCCCAACGTGCGAGTGTTAGGAGCAAATCGTATGACCGAAGTATGTTGTAAGAACTCAATCACCAGACATCAAAAGGGAAGTCAGAGAGAGAAATGTAAGGGAGACTAATGTGCTGAAGAACTAGACCCTGAGGAGATGAGACTTGCAGGTGCAACAAGTCTCTTTTTATGAGAGGGTACCTGTGCTAAAGGCGGCCGGGGAGGCATACCTATGCCGGCCAAGACAAAGTACAAAAGAATAGTGTGTCCAGTAAACAAGGGACCGAACCATAAATTAAAGTCGGCATAAACATGAGCTATATAAAAATACAATGAGGGATCCCACATACATGTTGTGCCTGGGATAACAGCGAGGACTTATACAATAATATCTGAGTACATGAGATACAAATACAACCCAAATGCCCCCTATAAGCGGGGAAGGACTCACAAAATCTGACTGATACATGCAAATCAAAGAGGCCCTGCAAGCGGCTAAGGCCGACATCATCAAATATATGGAGCTGCATCGAGGGCTGCAATGAAGAGGTCATCCGGGCATGTGGGGGGCTACCTACAGGGCCACCCCCTCATGAGGGTTGAGACATCTCAAACACACTCGGGAATCACCAAGAGCTGTTGTTGCATCACTGAACCATCAAGTATACGGATCTTGATCATGTTGAAAGGAGCTGGAGTGGAGAAACAATCAAGTCAAAGGGAAATGAGAGATCCCTTTGCCTGATCCGAGGCACCGAACAAGAGTGGAAGCTAGAACCAAGGTACACTGCCCTCTAGACCTGTCTTCTGGAATGAAGGAGCTGATGTCGACAGAAGGAGGTCTGCCATAGGTGAGGCAATGGGAGGTCCTCAACTAAGGCACGAGAGAAAATAGTAGAGCGACGGATAGACTAATACCAATGATGATGGTGGAATGGAGGGGACTGAGTAGCGAATGGATGACTTCCCTTGCTAGAGCATAAAGGGCATGAATGACATGGCAGCGACTGACACAATATCATCAGGGATAATGGACAGTGGGACTGAAGGCCATAATGTGTGACACAAGAGAGAAACCAATCAATGAGGGGTGGAGGACTATAGCGGGGTACAAAGGGACTCGGGATAGACTCCATGAATGCGATGATGACTCCACTTGGATGCTCTAAACAAGGGCGATTCGATGGTGCTACCACACAGTAAAGGTCCAATGGGGGACCATGAAAACATGAGTACAAGATGGTAACTCATGACGAAAATCAACACAAACAAAGACAAGTAAGGAGGCAAAGTGGTGCCCCAAGTACAAGTGTTGTAAGTGAAGAAATGCGATTTTAAGGAGAGGTGAAGTGACCCATCTTGGAAAAAATGTGTCCTGGTGAAGTATCAAATCACAAAAAACTAACAGATACCCATTTGAGGGCTTAGTGAGAGCTTTCCAATGGTGCAAACGGTTTTTCAAACGGAGCTACGGTATGGTCGCAGTAGGCGAAAGAAGAAACAAGGGTTCTCTTTTAATAAGGCAGTTTTCCCTCCAAATCCACTCATTTGCTAGTGTTGTTGTGGTGAATGTAGAGAGGAGAGAAGGCCCTAAATCTTGCGGTGAGCGTAGCGGACAAACCGACCGTTGGAATCGAGATCCGTCAGTTGCAGGTAAGAGGCCTAACCTTACTCTTTCATTTTGATGGATTGAAAGTTCAGATTAGGGCCCAGAATCTTAGGAACAGCCCCCTTTGCATCTTTTCGGCCGGTTCGCACTTTTTGGGCCAAAATCTGCGACCTGGGACGCAGGTTTTGAGCCAAAATGTGCGACCTGTCCCAGGATTTGGAAAAAAAGTGCGACCTGGAAGATGAGGGGGTTTTAGTGTTGTTTGATGGCTGAGAGTTGGGTTTTTTGTGTTTGGTTACAGTATTCCCTATCTGTAGGCTGACAAAGATGATGTTTTTGTGCAGATATGGTAGATATACAGGTGAACTGGAGAGAGAGAGACCTGGGTACATTACGGGCAGAGATCCAGGCAGATCAGGGTGTCCGTCGTGTGTTGGCCAGGTTTGGGGTTCTGAAGTTTTTGGAGAACCCTTTGATGAGAGATGGAGAGCCCTTGTTGGCCCGGATTATCAGTTATTGGGATCCAGAGCATGAGGTCTTTGTAGTGCAGGGGCACAGGATCGAACTGACAGTCCAGGATGTGTATTTCTTGACAGGTCTCCCGCCACTTGGGATGGTGGGAAATACGCAGCCAGTGTTACCGCGGGGGCGGAACATCATGGAGTTTGTGGAGCGGCATTGTCGACCGGGTCTCCAAGTCAAAGGGACACGAATACTGATTGGGGACCTAGAGAGACTGGAGACCCGGGCAGTGGCCGCAGCGGTGCTGCGGATCCTGGGCAACCAGGCGTTCCATCACATCACTGGGGGGCAGATGATGATCGTAGAGAGTGTGTTGAGTGGGACCTACTATGGGTGGGCCCAAATGATGTTGGTGTCGTTAAAATGACAGTTGTCGCTGTGCAAGCGGCAAGTGAACCACGATTGCTCGTATCGGACTTTATTGTGTTACTTCTTTTTTGAGAAGATCTCGACCTTACGACCTCGTATACAGCTCCTAGATGGGGGCCCGAGAGAGCCCAGGATGCGCCGGTAGGGGTGGCTACTGTGCAGCGGAGGAGGAGGGACGGTCGGACGAGTGTTTCTACCTGAGTTCTTTGCCCATTGGGATCAGATGTCGTTATACATAGACGACTATCCCTATAGTGGGATGAGTTATTGTGGGGATCCAGACCTACCACTTCCGCCTGGTCGAGTATGGGGACCCGATGGTAAGTGATAAGTAACTATTCTTTTTTGGGCATGTTAAAGTTAGTGAATAGTAGATAGGGTACTGATTCATGTACTTTTGGTATGCAGATATAGCTCCGGTAAAACCGGCCGGATATATGGGATGACCGGCAACATCTGGGGTTGCAGGTCCGAGTGGGTCGAGAGCAGCGCATAATGAGGATGCGGCTGCTCTTCTGGAGGACATCCACCATAGATGCGAGAGGTTGCTAACCGGAGTGTCAGAGCATGGGTGGCAAGACTTAGATGACCAGTACATAGAGCCATGTATTGGTCTACCTTCAGAATGGCGCGGTGTCATGTGGCGCATGGCGATGGCCGGTCAGGGGATACATGATCTACAGGCTACAGGAGCAGAGCCATTGGCTCGGGATCCGCCAGATAGTGATTAGGTGTGGGGCATGTGGTGCCCCCTAGTATGTATGTAGGGGCAAGTGGTGCCCCCAGTTTTGAGTTTTTTGTAACATGCTATGGGCATGTCATATGTATCAGAGTAGATGGACTCTAAACACATGTTTTGCGACACATATTATGGATATGCATCTTTTTTAATGATTATGAATGTTATTGTCTTGTATAAAATGCATGTGATAAATGCCAATCTAGAACATGGTTTGCAATGCTATCTACATAGTGATTTTGTTCTCGAGGTACATGGTTGAAAGTTATGGTTTCAAATTCATGTATCAAGAGTTTCACTCGTAAATATCGTCTAAACAACACAGGATTATGCACACGATAGACACCATTTAGTTGCATGACAAGAAGTAGGGAATCTAAACGAACATGCAGATGGAGGATGCGATGAAAGAGGGCATCGGCTAAGAGACCACGCATTGCATCATATTCAGCCTGATTGTTGGTGGCAGTACCAATGCAGACCCCGTTTGAGAGCACAAGGGCATGCAAGGGGGTGAAAATGGCCCAACCTGCTGAGGCTAGATTCCGGGAGTAACGACTTGCACCATCGGCGTAACCGATATAGGGTGGGGACGGGAGGTCCTGTGGAATAGTGTTACAAGACAACAAATGGAGGGAGAAGGGACAATGACGGCAGCGTGAGTGTACAGAAGACATCGAGCAGCAACTGCGAGGGGGAGTGCGATGAGTAGGATGGCTATGACTCATATACAAACTAGAAAGTGGTATATGAGGGCTATAGGAGGTAGGGCGGGGACTCGGGCTGCGGAGGTCAATAGAGATACAGGTGGAGTTATCTCGTGTATGGACGGAAAAGAGGGGGTCAAGGGTGGAAGGGACACCACAGGATGCGGAAAAGTTACCTAAATCATCTGTGGGGGAAGAAAGGCTCACATATGGATCGTCACAGGGAATGACAGAAGAACAGGGAAACAAATGGTTAAATGATGTTGAACCCAGGGTGGTTGCTGAAGGGGGATCCAGCGAAACAACAGGGGAGGATTCAAGGGGAATGTTCTCCAAGGGTCTCATAGAGGAGGATAGGTAGAGGATGGTGATAGTAGACTCTGTCATTTGGACATCAGGGGGGGGAATGTCAATGGGAGCGGGGGGATCCTCAAGCTGTCCTGAAGCATACTGCGCAAGTATGGGAGAGGCGGACTAATTTTGTTCAACCTCATACTCTCGAATTACTTCTAAAGAGGTGCGGTAATGCGTCAGGTGAGGACAATGGTGGGAATAATGGCCATGGACACCGCACAAAGCACAGGGTTTGCTAGTGCGAATAGTTTTTGGGTTCTTGGTTACGGATGAGGACGGGAGAGAGGGGTCAGGGACTGTAGACTCAGGGAACGTGACTTTAACCATGGGTTGAATGCGGGGCAATTCGGGACAAGTATGGGTGGTGTGACTGATGACATCACACAAGGCGCAAGGCTTTGTGGGCGGAGGAGGAACCGGGTCAGTCGAAGTGACTTTGTCTTTGGATGCACCCTTGCGAGCTTTGCCTTTCTTTCCTGGAGCTGTCACCATAGGGGTAGGGTCCTGGGGAGGTGCAGAGGGCATGCTAGCAACAGAGGAAGTGAGGGGGACCGGTTGAACTGGTGTCAAAGAAAGATAGATTTTGGGGTGACCAGGAGGGGTAGCGGCTAGAGGGTCGAGGTACCAGACGGGTATACCCAGGGTCAGGTTAGGGAGAGAGAGGGTGGCCATGACGGGGATTGAATAGACTCCGGGAGGGGGAGCCAAGAAAGGTATCTGACCAGCGGGGTAATGACCAGGAGGGACGGCTCCGAGATGGTTAAGGCCTGGGGGAACCGATCCCAGGGGATAAAGGGGTTCAGGGATACCAGCTGTAGGAGAAGAGCCAGAAGGAGGAGGTCCGACTGGCGGAGATGAAGGGCTAGGAGCGGGTTGCGGTGGGCGAGGTTGCGTTTGAGGTTGTTGACTAGCCGAAGCGGGTCGCTTAAGGGCAACCCGAGACGATTGCATCATGCAAACATTCGATAAGCTGGGATCAGAGATAGGAGGAGGAGGGAGACCAGGAAAATTTCCAAGCAAAGAGGAGTCTTTATAGACGCTGGGAGAGACACTGATCAAGGAATTGACGGTTTTCTTATTGGCTACAGAAGAGATGGTCGTCTCAGGGGAGGTCTGAGACTTGGGCTCATGATAAGTCAACTGGTCAATGGTGACTATCTTTCCATTGTGAGGAAAAGACATCTTGCGAAAAACCGCAGATGGGATAGCAGACATGGCATAGGTGTAGCTTCACCCCAATAGAATTTTGTAGTCTAGAGGGGCATCGATGACTTCGACGTCAACACAAACAGTCTTACTGGCAAGGGTGATAGGAAAATTACGAAAAAGGCCAATGGGCTAGGAGGCGTGTCCGTCCCACGCTCGAAGGGTGATCGTGGAAGGGGCCAAGTCAGGAGATCCGAGTGGCTTCCAAACCGAAGCGGACATCACACAGGTGGAAGCCCCCTCATCAATTATACACCGAGAAACGTTGGCATTCCAGATTTTGACTGGGATTTGGAAACCAGCGAGCCGGGGAAGAGGAGGATGTTCGATTGATGAACGTACGGTAATCATTTGGTCATCGACAAGATCTACGACTTGCACAGGCGAGATAACGAGCCTTCTTTTGGGGAGGGCTTGCGGGCGGAAGAGTTCAATGTGGAAATGGCGGCGGGGAATTGCGCCGATGCGTCTACTATGCTATGCTGAATGGTGACTCGACCCGGAAAAGCGACATTTCGACGTAATGGTCCCTTAGGAATCTTGGTATGAACCTCAACTTTGGGTTGAGGGATATGTAAGGGGCCGTTGGATGTCGAAAGAGGCTCTGTAGAACCGGAAGAAGGGGACTCGGGGGCAGACTGAGCGGGAGGCTTGGGGTACTGGCGAGACCGAGTTTGAAGGTGAAGGCTGATGGTTGGGGATGGATCAGAGTTCATCATGAGGATCTGGTAATCGGAGGAAAAAAAAGAGGAAGGTTGAGTGGCGACCTGTCTGTCAGGTGGTTGGACAGCCACGAATCCTTGCTGAGGGAAAGGATCAGTAAACACAGCTGGTTGAGTAGTGGCTACATTAGGGGGAGCATGAGGGGAGGCATGTTGTCCTCGCAATGTGGCTTGAGACTCCCACATCTGCCGCATCTCTGGTAAGAGGGGACAATCGTGGGTCTAATGACCATAAACACCACAACATGAACAAGGCTTATTTGTGTGAAGAGGCCTGTCCAGCTTGGGCTGAGTGCCCTGTTGCTGGTTAGCAGTGTTAGGGTCAATACCTTGAGGATTGGGTCCACGAGTACCAGGGGAAGATTGGTTTGGATTGCCTCTCCACCTTCTTTTAGAATAAGGAGGATTAGTCGCGCCCTGCTGTGCAAAGACTTTCCTGGGAGGGGGCTGTAGGTGTTGTTGCGGGGTTGGAGGAGGCAAGGGAGGTGGAAGTGCATATTCTGGAGGAGCTGGCGCACCAGGCTGCAGATAAGGGTAATGGTTAGGTTGGCCAACATTGAGGTAAGCAGGAGGTTTGGCAAAAGGATGAGGCATGCCGTATCCTGGATACATGCTACCTGGAGGGGGAAAAGTGCTAGAGGTGCTGGCCCCTCCTTGAGGGAGACCATAGGCCATAGGAGGTTGAGCATACGGATGAGAAAGGGCTCCAACGATACCGTCGGTGGAATGAGATTCCCCCGGGGCGTTAGCGCCTCCGGGCCTGGGGAGGTCAGGAAGGACGGTATAAACATAACGAGACTGAGCATAGATCAGGTCATATTTCAAGGCTATTTGGAGGGCGGCTTCTTCGGTTTGAGGGAAATGGGAGGTGACATCTTTGCCAATGGGAGCTAAGAGAGTGTGAAGGAACCAGTCCATATAAAATTGATCTTTAAAGGGGGGAGCTCGACATAAGCTTCGTCTTCGTCGCCATTCCTGGACATGAGTGGAAAGGCAGGTCGAAGAGGTTTTCTTGAAAGAGGTCAAAAGCTCCGTACCAGTATCGTATCGGAGAGGGAGCTGGAAATAAGATAAAAAGGCTTGGGAAATGGTCGCAAAGGTGGTATGGGAAGAGGTGGCTTGGTCAACATACCATTTAGAAGCTTCGCCGGTAAGCGTGAGCTGGAACAACCGAAGACGGATGGATTCATCGGTAATCGAATTGGAGGAACACCACATGTGGAAAGATCGGACATGGTTGGTTGGATCTTCTCCAGCAAGGCCTTCGAACTTAGGGATGTCGGAGGGGAGCTTGGTTGGCATAGCAGGCCAACCAACATTGTGGTGGATAGGGTCATTGATCAACTGATTGAAATCGAGGAGGCTGAGGCCTGCGATGTACGGTAGCAAGGGTGCAGCCGAGGTAGTTCCTGTGGCGGTTCCGCTAGTAGTAGTTCTGGCATTAGGGCTAGGAGCTCCGCTAGCGTTAGGCCCTGGACCAGACATAGTGAAGGTGACAGGGGGAGAACCAGAAATAAAAGGAGAACCCAATGAATCATAAGAGGAGTCAAAATGCAGACTCGGAGGAGGACTAGCTCGACGACGGCAGGACGGAGCAGGTCGATCGACCGAAAACTGAGGGTGAAGGCCAAGAAGTTTCCGGGAAGTGCACCTTGGGGGCGCAATGATGGCAACACAAACATGGCACGAGGGGAAGAAGATAGACCGACAGAGGTAGGGAGGTGTAGAATCAAGTGATTACAATGTCGAAACAAGGGCAAAAAGGTGCAGTGTCAATTGATTTTAAAGTATTTTCCTGGCAGTGTAAACCAGGCTCTTCTTCGCTTAGGGTGAGTTTGTGGCATGTGTTAATTTTAATTTTTAAACCCTTTTCATTTTGAGATCAAGAGAAAAAGTGTGTTGCATAACTGAAAATAATGCTGCAAAAACAGTATATAATGTTGAAATAACAGAAAATTAATAGCTACTATTGCATCGATTCAACCCAAAAATGCGGGTCTCTCAAAACTAATATAAAAGAGGAAAAAAATCTAGTCAAAACACACTAAAAAGAGGCCAATAGATCTAGGGTCGAAAGGGACAGGGATCTAAAGAAGAAAGCTGCTGAAAAGAGGTGCAGATCACAGCCAAGAGGTAGAGGCAAGGTGGCTGGAAAAAAGGAGGAAATCAACAAAAAGCGGAAAGGAGAAGGAGGAGGTCCTAAAGGGAGGTCCAAACAAAACTACAAGTGGTGATTTGAAAGGAAGAAGAGCTGATTTAAAGGGATATGAGAATGAGGTATCAGATCTGAAAAAGGGAAGGCTGAAACTCTGAAAAAACAGATAGCTGAAAAAGCTAAAAACTCTTCCACCAAAAGTGGAGGGTACTGAAGCCCTAGGGGGATAGGTTCCCACTTAGATGAGCAAAACAGATCAGAAACAGGTCTGAACGGGCGGAGATAAAGGCTGGAAAACCCTGACAGAAGCTTCAGCAAAACCCAGAAAAATTGTAGAAAAACAGCAGAAAAAAGCACACGTCGCAGGTTCTGGCCTGTTTTCCTATTCAGGTCACAGAAAAGAGGCTGAAAAGTGCGACCTGGAGTCCAAGTCGTAGTTTTTGGGCTGAAAAGTGCGACCTCCAACTCCGGGTGTCCCGGCGGCAGATATGCGGAAAAGTTGTCGTCTCAGTTGCGGCTGATGTCTGTCACCTGCGCAATAGGGCCAGAAACACGTGGAAGTTAGAAATTTTAATGTTTTAGGGTTTTATAGGTGAAAAACAACATGAAAATAGGAAGAAAAAAAAAGCTGAAAAGAAACCCTAGGGTCTGAAGTAGCTGGATATGCAGGAATATGAAAAACGACAGCGGTCGTAATTGAAAACTCGTGTGGAGTCGCCAATTGTTAGTATGAATCCTTTGTCGAACTGTATGAAAAGAGACCACTTTAGCTATGCATAACTAATAGCCCTAACATCAAATGTGGCTGCCAATATCTTCATATCTACAGTTAGTTGATCAAGACAAGAGCTGCAAAAAACCAGATCTATGCATAGAAAGACATTAAGCAGTAAAAAGAAGGGTTTGCTCCATATATCCAATAGACAAGAAAAGAAAAATTTTTGAAAGAATTTTTTGTATTAAGGGCACCTGGGAGGAAAAAAAGAAGATGTTTCCAATTCTCCTCAATGGGATGGGTTCTTGGAAGTCCTCATCACTTCAGATCTAGCATTTCTCTCTCTTGTTGGTGTAGAAAACCCAGACAAAGATAGAACTCAAAGGGAGCTCACATAGCAAATAATGGAAAATATGACAATGATAATGGCTCAAAGTCAGACCAAGAGTTTAGATCCAGAGTGATCTAATGGGCAACAAAAGGTGAAGAATGGTAGGAAAAACCCTCCTATTTATAACAAAATATTGGGTCATTCTAGATCTTGGTGCATGGTTAAAATAACATTAACCAAATCTAGATCCACCTTTTATGGAATATTTTATTATATTTGTTGGAGGGAAAAGGTATTTGATTTGGGTCAAATCCCTTTATTTGTAAATAATAAATAAATAAATGATTTATTTACCATTTTAAGGAAGTGGTTGAATGATAATCAAATAAATAATGATTTATTTAATTATTTGTGGGTGATTTAGTCATATTTAACAAGGAATATTATTTAAATAAGATTTAAATAATTATTCCTGGAAAATAATAAGATAAATAGAGGTTTATCTAATTAATTTCTTTGTTTTGGGTTAAACATGATGAGGAATAATAATTAAATTATTGTTTAATTAATTATTCCATGAGGAAAATCAAACAAATATAGATTTGTTTAATATTTCCTTTTGGGGTTTCCTGTTTAGACCATAAACAACCTAATAAATGTGGTTTATTAATTTATTTTACATAGTGAGAGCAATTTTACTTAGGGTAAAATTGGTCTTACATGGTGGACTTGGGTCCATCTAATGATAGTAGGTTAGATGACCAAAAAATGGTGTAACAACTGTATGCCAATCAACCATAAGGAGGAAGTGTTCAAAATGATGCAGAAAGAGGATGAAAATATGGAAGATCTATTGGAAATATTTAACTATAACATCAAGAGAGAAAAAATGGAAAGATTAGACCAAGATACTTTGAAAGCTCTCTTGTTGAAGACAATTAGAGATGAATGGCTAGACATCCTTAATATGATGGGAAAAGGAGATATATCTCAGCTCACATTACCTGAAATAACTTAATTATGTGTCAACCTTTCAAGAGGGAAATCTAAAACTTTAAAAGGACCAAGAGACCCTGCTCTTGCAAGGGAAAGTAAGTCTGCTTCTGGGACAGTAAGTAGGGCAGAAATAGGACATATGCTTGATGAATTCAAATCTAACATTTTGGGGAGTCTTAGTGAACAAATAGACACCCTTAAGTTAAAAAACAAGCAAAAAGTTGAATCTAATGCCTTAGAAATATTTTGTCCCAAATGTAGAAAGAAGCATGCCTTGAGAGAGTGCCCTTTGGATGAAAAAATAGTAGAGACTTGTGTAATTTGTTCAGAAAAACATGAGACCAAGAGTTTTCCTTCACTCCCTGGTCTTAAATCTGTCTTTCAAGAAGAAGCCCCTACAAATTCCACAGAATCTCTCAATTTTGTCTCTAGGAGGCCTTGGCAAGGACCTCAAACACAAGGATTCAATGATCAGATGTATAATCAAACCCCACCAAATTGGAATTCTTGGCAACAACCTTGGCCCCAATTCCAAAATCAATCTCAAACTTGGGCACAAGGAGCACAAAATACTTATGGAAGATACTCTCAGTATTATCAATATCCACCATCTTATCTACCATATCCAAATTTCCCTCCTCAACAAAATCTTCAACAAAATCCACAACATCAAAATCCACCACTTCCATTACCATTTCCTCATAAAGCAAATCAGTTACCTTTCCAACCTATACCAAACCCCAATAATAAAAATCCTCAGAACACATACATGATAGAAGGTCAACAGTTCCCAACCTATTTGATTACTCCTTTAGACCTTAATGATGTTCAACTCAGGTCTAGAAGAAACTTGAAAAGAAGAAACCTTCTGTAATCATACAAGAGCAAAACAACTCTGAGGAAGATTCTCTACGGGTAAATAAAAGTCTTGAAGAAAGTACATCTTTTCAAGACCCAAATATTTAAAAATAAAAACAAAAAGAACCAATAATTTCAACTCCTATATTGGAGCAGCCATCAACATTCACCTCTACACCTCCCTTTCCAGAAAGATTACAAATTGATAAGGGTGTAGAGAGACAAATTATGGTGCCCAATTATGATTTCCTAGATGAGCTAAGAAATGTTTGTATTAATATTCCATTATTACAAGCTATCAAGGAAATTCCAATCTTAGCAAAGACAATAAAGTAGTTGAGCATGAAAAAAACAGGAAAAAAAATAAAAGAGACAGAAAATTCAACTGGCAGGAAAAATAGTAGATATCATGATCGATAAAATTTCTATTCCAAAGTATCTAGACCCAGGAAATCCAGTTGTTAAAATATACATCAATGGAACTAAGATCCAAAACACACTTATTGATTTAGGAGTAGCAATCAATATCATGAGTAGACAAATCATGGATAAACTAAAACTTCCTAATCTTCTTTTTACACCCACATTATTACAATTAGCAGATAGATCTATGATTAAACCTGATGGGGTAATAGAATACATTCTAGTTTCCTTAGATTCTTGGGAGTACCCTATGGATTTTATGATCCTAACTCCTAAAAATAATCTAGGAGGACATCCTATTATATTAGGAAGACCTTGGTTAGCTACAGTTGATGCTTTCATTAGTTGTATATCCGGTGATATGTACATCTCTGATGGTATTTCAACCAAGAAATTTACCTTGTATCCTCCAGCAAGAACAATTACAGAGTTAGATGATGCTCAATGGATTGAGGATGAAGAAGATATACAACCTCTCTTCACAATTTCAGAAATTAGTGAAGATAGCCAAATTCTAAATACCCTAGAAAATTTTGAATCCTCTTCAGAATACAAACATGAACATTTTCAAGAAGAATCCAACATTGAGTTTTTATCATCAAGATAGATGTCTCTTTACTCCATGGATAAATTTGGCAGCTCTATAGTTGAGATAATTCCAGGTAAAACTTTAAACATAAAGAAGAACCTAGAGAAATTTCAACAAGAACAGCTATTCAAAATATTACAGAGACATTCTTCTGCATATGCATGGGAGTACACTGATATGAAAGGGATAAGCCCTAAGACTTGCACTCATCACATCTACATAGAGGAAAATTTTAAACCAATCAGACAACCTCAGAGAAGGATGAATCCAAACCTTAGGGAGATTGTTAAGGAAGAATTGCAGAAATTGTTAAATGTCAACTTTATTTATCCCATTTTAGATAGTCAGTAGGTTTCTCCTTTGGTAATTGTGCCAAATAAAAATGGTAATTGGAGGGTATGTATTGACTATCGGGAATTAAACAAAGCTACTCTTAAAGATCACTTTCCCCTACCTTTCATAGATCAGGTATTAGATACATTAGCTGGAAAAAAGTACTTCTCATTTTTTAGATGGGTTTAGTGGTTATAATAAAATTCAAGTAGCACTTGAAGATCAAGACAAAACCACATTTTCCTGTCCTTGGGGTACCTATGCTTACTGAGTATTGCGATTTGGACTATGCAATGCACCTGCAACATTTCAAAGGGCAGTACTAGGAATCTTTTCAGATCTAATACATGACTGTGTAGAGGTCTATATGGATGATTTCATAGTCTATGGAAAAACACTTGGAGAAGCCTTAGCAAACTTGTAAAAAGTTTTAAATAGATGTAAAGAATCAAATCTTTCACTAAGTCATGAGAAATGTTTCATGATGTTTACTGAAGGGATTGTTTTGGGGCATCACATTTCAGAAGATGGGATTAGAGTTGATGAGTCAAAAGTTGAAGTCATCTCTAACTTATTTGTTCCAAGTTGTCAAAAATATGTTAGGAGTTTTCTAGGATTTATAGGGTATACAAAAGATTTATAGAAAACTTCACCAAGATAGCATCTCCACTTTTCAAATTACTTACCAAGGACTGTGAATTCAAGTGGAATCTTGATTGCCAGTTAGCCTTGGAGACCCTGAAAAAAAAATCCCTGAAGCACCTATTTTAAGGGGACCTAACTGGAAATTACCTTTTCATATTTCAACAGATGCCTCAGATACAGCTTTAGGAGCTGTATTGGGACAAAAAGACCTGGTTCCTTATGCCATCTACTATACAAGTAAAAATTTGACCCCTTTCTAAGTTAAATTATACTGTAACTGAAAAATATTTCTTAGCTGTTGTTCATGCCATAAATAAATTCAGAAAATATATAACAAGCTATGAAACTTTTGTTCACACAGATCACTCTCCAATTAAATATTTAATGAACAAATCAATTACTAATGGCAGATTCATAATATGTTTATTGCTTTTACAAGAATTTAACATCACCATTATAGATAGGCCTGGAAAACAAAATACAATAGCTGATTTCCTATCTAGACTCCAAAACATCAAAGACAATACTCCAGTTGAAGATCAATTCCCTGATGAATATCTTTTTGTAATTTCTACTCAAACTCCTTGGTTTGCTGACATTGCCAATTATCTAGTTTCAGGGAAATTTCCTTCAATTATGAATGCAAGAGATAAAATAAAGATCATTTATGACAGTGAAAAATATTCATGGGTTGCTAATGAGTTATATAAATTAGTTCCAGACTTTATTATTAGGAGATGTGTTCGAGAAGACGAGATGCATGAGATCCTCAAGGCATGTCATGATGAACCTTGTGGTGGACACTTTGCTGATAAAAGGATAGCTTATAAGATCCTTCATTTAGGATACTATTGGCCATCCCTCTTTAAAGATTCTAAATAGTATGTCAAAATGTGTGACAGCTGCCAAAGGGTAGGGAAACCTTCTCCTTCAGATGAGATGTCATTGCAGCCTCAGGTACATATTGAACCTTTTGAGAAATGGGCTTTAGATTTTGTAGGAACTATTAGTCCTCCATCAAGACAAAAGAAATATGTATTAGTTTGCACTTATTATGTTACCAAATGGGTAGTGGCCAAGCCATTACTTTCTGCTACTGAATTATCTGTAGTTAATTTTCTTTTTGAGGATATTTTTACTCATTTTGGTGTCCCAAGAGAAATTGTTACAGATCAAGGAGCTCAATTCACATCAAAATTGGTGGAATAAATGGTAGATAAGTACAAAATCAGACACAAAAATTCTACTTCTATCACCCACAAGCAAATGGCCAAGTGGAATCTACCAATAAGGTCATTGAAGGGACCCTAACAAAGACTGTTCATTTACAAAGAATAGATTGGGTAGACAGGCTTCCTGAAGCCTTGTGGGCCTATAGGACTACATGGAGAATCACAACAGGTCATACCCCTTATGAACTTTTTTATGGAAAACAAGTCTCATTTCCCATAGAGTTTCAGATTCAAACTTTCAAAATGGCAGTTCGACTAGGACTTGATCTAACAGAGGCACAAAAGAACAGATTTGAGCAGATTAATGAATTGGATGAGATCAGAAAAGATGCAGTCCAGAAAACAAGTATAGTCCAGCAACATAGGACTAGATGTCATGATAAGTACATTAAGGAAAAGAAAATTAAAGAAGGTGACTGAGCTATCTTGTTTGATTCAAAGTTCAAAGATTTCCAAGGTAAATTCCAAACTCATTGGCTTGGGCCATATGAAATTGTGAAAATCTTTGACAATGGAGCAATAAAAATCAGGACAATAGATGAAGATAAGGTGACTTTTCTTGTAAATGGTCATAGATTGAAACTGTATCATAAGCCACTTTCAAGAGAAGAATTTGTCAAGAGATTCCAAGAGAACAGTGATGTGAAGTTAATGAAGAAGAATCCTTCTTCTTCATCAACTTAATTGTATTTTCTGTAATCAGATGCAAAAAAATAAATAAATAAATAAGAGTATAAACATGAAAACTAATCATTGATTAGCATGTTTATATAGAAAATATCATAATCCTTCTGACACTTTATCTTTTCAAAATTGTTCTTTTTCTGCAATCAAGTATCATAAAATCATAAGTTGCAGACTCACTTTTCATATTTCATTCCATTCCAAATTTATGATTCATCTCATTCCATCATATCTCACTTCATTCCACTCCATTTCATGATCCATCTCATTCCATTTCGGATTCTCAATTTATTTTTTTTCTCTGCAATCAAGTATTACAAGATCATAAGTTGCAGGCTCACTTTTCATATTTCATCCCAATTCACATTTATGATCCATTTCATTCCATCATATTTCACTTCATTCATGTTTCATTCCACTATATTTCATGATCCATTTCATTTCATTTCATACTTCATTCCATCCATATTTCAAATCATTTCATTCCATGTCTCAAAGCTTTTACAGGTACATTATGTAGCCAGATATTCTGCAGCCATCTTTTCTGTAGCCAACCATTCAGCAACCACTTGTTCAGCAGCCAATTGATCCTGCAAACCTACTTCAGCAAGAAAAATCAAAAGGATTATGGAGTCTAAAAGATCAATAATTTTCAAATGAAAAACAAAGCATATTAAAGCAGAAAAAATCAAAAGAAGGGCTAAGGTAAAATTGTGTGTGAAATTATTATGATAGCAAATTATGAAAGATATAGTATGGTTAAGTCATATGTATGTTTCATAAAGTTATTTTTATTATTAGAATTGATCAAGCCTATCATAAAATCCTTGAACAAATCCCTTCCATTCCACTCTATAGCAAATCATAATTAATTAGAAGTTAATGGTCAATACTTGAAGTGACCTGTTAGGTCACGTCATTAACCCGAAACATTCATTGATGATTTTGAAAATCTTCATGAGATTTCTCTGCGGTCTTTTACTCCATCACAAACTCCCAAACTCAATCATTTTTATGATTTACCCTCACCGTATTTCACTCATATTGTATCCACGTAATGCCATTATATTCTGTAGCCAATTCCTGTCTGCAGAAACAGAGAAGTCATCTTTAGGGTGAGACAACCCTCTACAGCCATTTTTACCTCAAACTAGAAAGAAGTAACAGAGCAGTAAATTGAAGCTGAGTAAAAGAAGCAATGGGAATTATTGTAAGGTCTGAGCCAATCGGAACTAAATATCTAGAAGGTTACCCTCAAATTAAAGAGATGTTACAGTAGGTTGGATGGCTAAAATTTTTGGAGAATTTCAATGGATTTCACAAGGAGGTCACCAAGTCATTTTCCTGGTCATTCAATGGGTCAGAGTTCGAAATTGGTGATATCAAGTTCATCATCACAGAATCCTTCATAGCAGAAGCAACAGAGTTGCCGAGGCAAGGTGAACGATGGTTTAAAAATAAGGAATTTCACAATGAAGCCTGGAGATAGATGCTAAAAACACCAGGTATGGACATTTCAGTATTCAAGAAAGGCATTCCTAGTTCAGCCTTGAAAAATAAATGGAGAAACATGTTGCTAATACTACAAAATTTCATAACCTGTGAAGGGAGATTTGGCACTTTATATTTTTATCACATTAGGCTTATGATGAATTTTATAGATGAAGAGATAAATCTACCCTTTTTCTTGCTCAATAGTTTAAAAAGGATGGCTTCTGATGTCCAGAAAAGGATTCAGTTCTTAGAAACGACCTTATATCATCATGGTTTAGTTAAAATTTTAATTGAGCATCATTTGAAATGGGTAGGAGATAGTTGGGATGAATTCCTCTTGAGAAATCATTTTGAAGAACCTAAAGAAACTCTGTCTGAAGAAAAACCTGTAAGGAGAAGCAGGAGGGGAAAATTTGCTGAAATCAAAATTGACATACCAACACAAGAAGACAGTGAGGAAATTATCTCTGAAAAATTGGCCAAAATCAAGAAACAGCTCAAAAAGGAAAAGATAACAAGAAAGGATGCTAAAGAGAAAGGTGAGGGACCATCTAAACTGAGAAGAAATCATAGGCATAAAGGCATATTGAAGAAGACAGGAGTTAAGCAAACATGAATCATAGATATTGAAGATGAAGAGACACCAATTGACAGATCTCCTGAGTATCAGTATGAAGAAGATCCTGATAGAGGAACTCCGGATGTAGATCCAGCCCAACAACATATCTATAATTATGTTGAATCATTAGAAAAAAGAGCCTCAGAAAACGGAGAAAGAAATCCTAGTCCACAAGAAACTCCAATTGAAGTGCTGAAAAGAGACAAATATGAATTGGAAGTACTGAATAGGAATATAAAAAATGAAAATGAAATTTTAAAAGAACAAGTCAAACCGAAAAGTGACATGAACACAACTCTATCTCTGCAAATGAAAAAATTGTATAAGGCTAGTGAGAAGCTGAATAAGAAAAAAAAAAAATTGAATAGGGCACTTATAAATCTGAGGTTCAAATTGGTCATAAGGAAGCCTAATATGACATTGAACACCAAGCAAAGCAGAAAAGGGAAGCTAGATGTCCTAGCTAAAGTTTCAAAATACATGGATTGATTGCATGAGGACATGCAAAAGTTTTGCAGTGGGGATATGTTGAGCCCTAAAAATGTATTTTATTTTCACCAAACTCTACTTCATTCCATTTATCCTTTATCATTTAAAGGCCTAAAATATCAATAATAATTATTAAAATCACTTTAAGAATACATGCAATGACTGACTTATCATACTTTTGTGGTTTTGTTGTCATATTGATTTCTGAGCAGACTTAGCTACATAATGCAGTCATTTTATAGCTAGTCATATGATCCGTAGCCATATTTGTACTTTAATAGGTTACAGGTGTCATCTAAGGGAAAGCCGTATATGGTTAGACTCCAAAACTCTCCTGCATCATTCCTTGTCCTCCATGAGGGCTGAGCAAAAATCTGGAAGTGGTTATGCACGTGGACAAAGAAAAAACCAAGAAGCGGACTTCTATAAGGATAAGGACTCTTGAAGTTTCTTCAGCAAAATATGAGTCCTCAACAGGAGTCTTAGTTCGATTTTGATTATAAAAGACACCTATGTCTATTTCTACTCAATGTCAGTTATGTAGTTGCTTATAAAAATAACTCGGTGAACAGAGAAAAAATTAGTTGATGTTTTGTTTTTAGTTTCCAAAGACTGTGATACTCTGTTTCTGAGCATTTTCTTCTAATGAAAGAAGTATAACTTTGATGCATGATCTGAAGCAACTTTAAGGAGTTAAGGATTCGTGTGCCAATTTGATGGTAGAGGGCCCCTACTATCTGAAAAGGCCTTTGCATATTTTCTAGATAAGTAACCTTTAACTCTATTTTGTTCTTAACTTAGGTAGTTTTCTGAGTTTATCCTCTTGCATCATGTTTTATTTCATTTACTTACATCGAATATTGCAGTCAATCTTGTTCTCATAAGTTGTTCCAATACATCACTAATACGTGAATGAGATCTAACTGTATTACTTTGAGTTAATTTCATTTTAGTTCTGTTAATTGCATTTCAGTCCTGTGAGTTAGATTTAGAAGATCCTCATTATTTTATAAGCTACTCTTGTTCTCAAACTCTTCTAACACATCACTTTTATATGAACGAGAATTAGTTATATTATTTTGAGTTATTGACTCTTTTGCAATGATGTAAGAGATTCTCATGATTTTACAAATAGTCTATTTCCCAAGTTGTTCCAAGAAATATCTAATCCTTGAACGAGACTTAATAGTAACATTGTGAGTTGCAGAATGAGTTAATTCTAGTGTCATAAGTTATTTTAGCATAGGACTCTTTACTATGTTACAGATGATATTTTTCTCAAAATGTTCCAACAGATTTCTAACAATGAATAAGATTTCTCTGTGATGTTTTAAGTTGTTGTTTACTAAGAGAACCTCATTACATCAAAACTAATCCTTTCTCAGTTTGTTCGAACAAACCTCTAATGAAATGAATTGGACTAAGTTTAATGTTATGAGTTACTTTTCTTAGAAGCTTTACAATATGTGGACTATACCGCTTTACCATTCATAGTTTAGATAGATTTTATTTCAGTGTACCGTGAATTTACAATTTAGTTTTTCCCCTTAGCATAAAAACACAAAAAACCAAAAACACTAGAAAAACACTAAGTACAACGAAGTAGGAAGAAGATACCTAGGCACATATGGTGCACTTCACTTCAACAATTTACTAGCCCTGGTTGACAAATTATGACATCAATTTAGGAACACTAAGTTGACTATACATATTCTCTACGTGCTTATTAAACTGCCGTGAATACATCCACAAGTTCTTGGAGGTATACATGGATGACTGGACCATCTATAGCATACTAAACGATCATGCGATTCTGTTAAGGGTAATGTTTGATAGATGTCGACAAATACAGATCTTGTTGAACCTGAAGAAGTGTATATTTGTAGCGTTGTTTGGAACACTGCTAAGACACGTGGTATGTAACCAAGGCGTTTACATAGACCCAGCCAAAGTAGAAGTGATAGTCAACATGGAGGTACCAGAAACAGTAAAACAACTAACATCACTGCTGGGCCACACAGGTTACTACTGGCGATTTATTTGAAACTACGTGAAGATAATAGCCCCGTTAGAGAAGTTGTTGAGGAAATCTGAATAGTTCCAGTGGATAGACAGTTGCAGGATAGCCCTGGATAGCCTAAAAGAAAATCTAGCGAGTGCGCCAATACTATCTCACCCAGACTGGGACAAACAATTTCATGTACACATCGATGCTTCCAACATCACACTCGGAGCAGTCTTGGCTCAACCAAGAGACACTTCAGTTGACCACTTGGTATATTTTTCCAATCGCAAGTTGTCCACAACAGAATGAACTACACCACAACAGAACGAGAGGCATTAGCAATGGTGTACTCTCTTCAAAAGCTCTGCCACTACCTATTGGGAGGTATGTTCAAATTTTTCACAGACCACTCAGCATTGAAGTATTTAGTAAAAAAACCAGTCTTAGAAGGGAGAATCTGTAGATGGCTCCTACTCTTTTAGGAATTCACCTTTGAAGTGATCATAAAGCCCGGAAGACTAAACGTAGGGCCTGATCACTTGTCCTGACTAGAAAATGGAGAAAATGGAGGATCTCTAGATGATCAGTTACCAGATGCTGATCTTTTCAGAGTGGAAGCCATCCCAGACTACTTGAACGAGATAGCAGCCTACCTCACAATGGGGCAGTGCCTGCAGGTGTCAATACAGAAAAGACACCTGGTAGTTCGAGCTACAGAGTATCAACTAATAGTGGGACACTTACACAAGATGGGTTTGGACCATATTCTTCGAAGATGTGTCCTGGACCACGAAAGGGAAACTGTACTATGGGAATGCCAGAGTGGTGTTGCGGGAGGACACATGGGAGCTAAACCGATGGAAAGAAAATTACTACAAGCAAGTTTATGGTGGCCAACAGTGCATAGGGACAACAAATCATTTGTTAAGAAATGTGATGTTTTTCAGTGAACAGGACGGCCATCCCATAGAGATGAGCTTCCGCTACATCTAATAAAAGTACTACAGCCGTTCGAAAAGTGGGCAGTCGATTTTGTAGGACTAATTACACCAGCTGCAAGATACTCAAAGGCGAGGTACATAATAACGACGACAGACTACCTGACGAGGTGGGCAGAAGCAGTGCCAATGCAAAATTGCATGGCAGAGACTGCTGCTAGATTCATATTTGAAAATATGATCAGTTGATTTGGGTGTCCAAAAAGCCTGACCAGCGACTAGGGTACCCACTTCATCAATGACACCATTAAATCCCTGTTGGAAAGCTTCATGATACAACACCATAAAATAAGTCTGTATCATCCACAAGCCAATGGTATAGTGGAGGCATTCAATAAGATACTGGAGAAGGGCCTGACAAAGATATGAAATGCGCAATGCGATGATTGGGATGAGCGGATACCAGCAATGCTGTGGGCATACCGAACAACAGTAAAATGACTAAACAACTAAACACCATTCCAAATAGTATACGAGGGAGAAGCAGTAGTCCCAGTGGAATTCATCATACCAAGCCTTCTAATCACAACACCACTCCAGTTATCTGAAGAAGAATCGCTAAAGGAGTGATTGAAGGAGCTGCAAGAACTTGAAGAAGGAGGATTTTTGGTCGAATTTCACCAGACGGTACAAAAGGAGAGATAGAAAGCTTGACACGACCGGCACATTAAGCACAAGACTTTTCAGGTCGGTGGGAAAGTTCTACTATATGACAGCAAATACCAGAAATTCCCAAGGAAGCTACAGATGCATTGGTTAGGGCCATTTCATGTGATAGAAATCAAAGATTTAGGAGCAGTTTAGTTACCACAACTGAACGAACAAGTTCTACAAGGATGGTTCAATGGTGCACGCCTAAAGCCCTACCAAGAGTAAGTTAATCATTTCATTTCCAATAACTCTTGCAGCAAAGGGGAGTTAGTAGGGTATAATAGTAACAATAACTCTCTCGCACCCAAGATGATCATAGATAGGATTCCACTTCACCAACACCAAAAATAATAATGAATAGCTACAGTTGAGTTACGGAGACCATAACACAACCAATTTTGGTTGGGGAAGGGTAGTGTCCAGCGTGTCATCCACATCAGATAGAAAAGCGTGCCGAACATCAGCCCATCATCATTACGCGTAGTACCAGTGTCATTCCGTAGGATTACCAAGATTTGGAAATAATTTCCATAATTAGCATCACCCATACAGTAATAAATTTTCCATAATTAGACATAACCACCAGCCGTCGCGTCTGCCCAAATCCCAAAACCATAGACAGCAATGTTAGAACCCACCTTAACTGGTAACTAGTCACACGATTGTAGCCGCGGAAGAAGCCAGGGGGAAATTAATTAGTTATGGGGTCTCATCAACCTCACCCGTGTTGGTTAATTACATAACCTACATGCAGAGAAGTGCAAGAATGCCAGAAAAATCCGATTTAGAATAAAAAACACCCAAAAGAACAAGAGAAGTCGAACTAGAAGAAGAACAGAGAAGGCACACAGGAGAAGGAATTAGAGAGAAAAGAGAGAGAGTTGTTATACAAGTATACCAGCGAAGAGCCAGAATGACTAGATTAATTCCAACAGTTGTGGAGCAAGAACTTGACAGCAGAATTCAAAATATGGAGGCCCTTGTGGGAAAATATGACAGTGCAACACTGATCGATACAGACCTTACAGACTCTTTTGAGTTTCCAGCACTGAAAAGGCAAGCTTATTTAGAGAATTATGAAACAAAAGTAGGACGGACAACGGTAAGAGTTATGCCAAAGATCAGGGGCATCCAACAGTATACGATACCGAACTTGAGAAATCTACCAATGTTTGATATTACAGGCGCTGCGATGCAGTGCACAAACTTTTTGTTGAGCAGGATCCAGAACGGTTCACTATGGCTAGGGAAGGAAATCCCAATTCATGTAGAGTACATCCATAAATTAACTAGACTATCACAGGAGGGTAGGGACGTATCAGCGGCATTCCAAACCGTATCCAAGAGAGCGAAGAAATCTGGGGACACAGACTACTATGTCAAGTATGGCACTAGGAGAGGGGGAAAAGGAGCAAATATCGACTTGATAAACAAACCAGAGATCAAGTTCGCCTGCTACCTAATTGCTAGTAAGACAATGAGGTACTATACCAAAGGGGAGTACACATTGGATACAATTTCGGTTGCGGAGCATTGCATCCAAGGGACAAGGTTGAATTGGTGCTTTTTCTTGCTGAAGGAATTGTTCGAAGCTTGTGAGGACAATTACAAGAGGGCGACCGGATTTATTTATGGATATTTGATCATGGCACTAGCCACGTGGAAATGGACCTTCCCAAGCATCCGAGTACCATTCGACATAGCAGAAGGCCAACCAGTAGCAATGCATTTTGTGCCTTGGAAAGTGTCCGAGGATCCTAGCACAAAGGAAGTAAACGCAAAATATTTCAGAGTCAAGTACAGCCAAATGGTTGACGTCTTGATGAGTCAATAAAGAATTCCAGGAAGTCTATTAGATGGATATGGTGAGTAGGTATGGTTTGGAGTCACCCACAAGAAAACTTTTCTAAGGCCAACATGTGTACCAGAATCAAATTTCAAGATGAGGCCCTTGAAGTTCCAGATTGATGAAGGAGCCTTTCACACGGAATCTGTTCATGGCTAGGAGTGGCGATGGAGGACAGGGATGGAGTCTACACATATATCTTCGATGGGATGCTGCCAAACCCACTGCCGGGAGAAACTTCAGAAGAGGCAGCGACCAGGATGTCAAACTTGCAGCTTTTCCCAATCATTGAACAATTGAACACCAAGGTACAAAGTTTTAATAGAGTAGTTCAAGTGCTAACTAGCGATGCCACTACAGTTCCGAAATTTTCATAGTTTTAGGCATCCCATTCCAATCCATCTCCCAGCACAGCCTCCATATTCGCGCCAATACCCAATGTTTTGTTTAATTCACCACCCCCAGCAACTACAGCACTGGTCAAAAAGAATAAAGCTGCGAAACCAGCAGCAGAACCGAAAGCAAAAAGGGCCAAGGTCGTAGTATCTAGCCCAGTGGTCGATCTCACAGGGGAGGATCCACCCCGACAATTGAGTATAGGAGTACCAATCAGAGAAGAGCCGATATTCAAGCCCCAAAGGACCAGGGGGCTACCACCCCACAACCCCATCTACCCCATCGATTTCCTAAACATTTTCATATTGCCACCTTGCAGCCACCAACTACCACTCACCACCTCATCAATCTCCTGAGAACCCCACAATTCCACACCCTCCACTTCATCAGCCACAATATCAGACCCCATAGTCAGAAGAAGAACTAATGGGGATCATGAAATGGAAGTTAACTCTGGTACAACAGAAGTACCTCTAGTTGACCAAACCCTGGTTCCGCAAACTAAATTTACTGAGATTATTAATCAGATAGAGCAGTCTATAGAAGAAACAGATGGGTCACTCCCCGAGCAGACTCTGTTCCAACCAGCTAATCTAATATGTCAAGAGGTGTAGCCTGATCTACATATGGCTGACTCTAGTAACCGGATTTCGCACCAGACACTGCCACAGTCACCGCAGACCCAATCAGCAAATTTTATCACCAGAGGACAGCCACTTCATGCCCGGTTTCCAGATCAGGATACCTCCGGTGCAGAGAGCATGGAAACATGGGGGGCAGCCCAACTGTACCACTTTATTCAAAGAGTAGCACAACAAGCTGAGAGACTTCATTCAAAGCTCCAGCAAAGATGCGAGCAGCAACAACTATAGATCATCATGCTTACTGAAGAGTGTGAACAGCTAAAGACAAAAAGGGGAATCTGCAAGAACAACAAGACCTAGTAACCAGAATATTGCAAGATATTTGGCCTATCGTAACGGAGCACAATGACTAAATGCCCGAAGGAGTAGAGGAAAATGACATAGTCGAGCACTTGGTCCACCTAAGGGTGGCCTGTAGCAACCTCCACAATGAGAATAAGGAGCTCAGGGCTGCATTGGCTGCCTTACCAGTGTTACCCGACCTAGCGATTGTGTACTCAGAAAATATATCAAAGAGACAGAGCCAAGTCACGAAAATGCAAGAATTTTTGAGTACTGCAGTGAAAGAGGCATATGACCTACTGAAGGGTCTACAGGAATGCTCGACCAACTGTATGCGCAAGTGGACGTTTTGGAAGTCTAAATACAACCGATAGAAGAAAACTCAACGGCGGCCAAGCAAGCCCTCCGAGAGCTCCGACAGCCAATGAAAATCAATGCCCAGACAATGCAAAAATTGGCCTTAGAGGCCAATACTAAAATCAACACCGTGTTTGGTGACTTGCCACCTAATGCAGGGGAATAATTTTTCTCGAAAATCACAGTTGAAACTAATGCACTAATGCAAGGATGGAAACAGGCCATGACAACCTTTCAGGAACTCAAGGTATCAGCTCTAACCAAGGTCCCAGAGTTGGGGCCTTTGTTTGGACAGCCGGGAGAAAGGAGGCAGGAAGAGCACGACACAGGGCCAAGTGGACCAATGAAAGTGGAAACACTGCAGAACGATTGACTCGAGGAAAGTTAATAAGATGTGGTCAGGGCCTATTGTGGCCCTTGTTTTGAAATTAAACAACTTTTGAGTTGCGGTTAATGCATCATGGGATGCAACCACGGTAGGTAGAGAGATTTCAAGGTTGCGAAGGAGTAAAGGACAGGTGGTACGGCTGTTGCAGGAGCAAGCACAGATGACAGAAGAGTGTGGTAGGAAACAAGCAGTAGAAATCCTGACTAACAGAAAGAAAAAGAAGATAGCGGAGTGGGAAGAAAGGAAGAACTGTCAGTCGCACTGGCAACAGAAAAAATAGGTAGCCACCCAGCAGAAAGGGGAGTTGGCTCAAATGGGATCAAGGAACAGGAGCCATATGAGAGCTCTGTTGGTGTTGTTCTGTTCTCTACCCTTCTGTATCTCTGTGTTTCCATCTATCCAGTAGGACCACCTTGTATTCTGTTCTATTTGAGCTCATGCTAAGGAGCCTTGTAATAGCTGGTCGCTGATAGTTGATTCATAATATAATCAGATTTTTTTGTTTTGGATATATGATGTGGTTTGGAATGAATGGTTTCACTAGTAATTTTAAATTTTATTTATTGTAAGTCTGAATGCATTCCCGAGAGATATCTTTCATGGAACGTTGCATTTTTTTAGACCTTTTTCATAGCTCTGATTTATCCATACCAATGTTGTTAGCCTAATACCGATCTATTCCCTACCTTATTAAGTTCGCGGCACACCTCGGGTGAGACTCTTGGATCTTCGGAGCAGGTTGAAAATGTCGATGTGGTGCTAGACTACGGCGGAAAACCTTTTTGGCCCTTAACCTGAACCCGGGTCTTATCTGCGAGACCTATTTTCTCGCCAACATTTTGCAAGTGTGGTTAGGATAAATTTAGTAGGGGTATGTGACAAAGTCGTATTCTATATTATTGTAAAGATAATAAAAATAAAATTAAGTTTTTTCATACCACATAATGTTGTAAGTCATGAAGGGAACTGGTTATGTGACAGAGGTGTAGTCCAAAAGGCATTGAGAAAATTGATATCCCTATTTCAGATGACTCTCCTTGTTATCCAAAAGTGCACCCATACATGTTCGAATAACATGTTGTTTCTTTCTAACCTTTCATGGTATTTTTACAAGACATATTAATGCACATCTTGTTGAACATGTATAGTACAAGAAATATATGGTCATGGCCCTTGCTAGTTATTGGAAATTATCACTAAAATGATCCATGAAAATGATTTCCAAAGGTCAAATGCATATAATTAAGATATGTTATAAACACTCTTTACTATTATTGGGATTGCTAGTATAACAAATAATTTATCCTCTAATATACTAAATTACATCTTCTTGCATCCCATGACAATATAAATACTTTGTATGCTAGAGATTATATTCTCAACACCAAAAAAATTTGTAACCTTGGAGGTGTGAGCTATCGATATAAAACCACTGATAACTCGTGAAATTAGTGAACCCAACTAGTTAGTAATAGCACCTCATCATCCATCCCACCATCCAACTCTCTAATAAGTAGTAATTGTTTTCCTCTACCAACATAAAGCTTGTATACCTTGTAGAGAAACCATTATAGAGATTATATTTAGCCTTACCATTAAATTATTATACATAAATTTGGTCATGTAGCTACTAATGAATATTTAAAGTCCTCATATTTTATGTATACCTATTTGTGCACATCGTGTTTAAAATGATCCATGTGCATAAGAGTTCCCACAAACATGGTCTTGGATGTGGATGGATTTGAAAGAATGTTTGCTAACTTATCACTATTTAACATCTTATATTTGGTGCATATATGGAATTGTTGCAAAAATCCCATAAACTTATAATATATTATTTTTTGTAACTTACTCTATCCCTTTAAATATTGTCCTAGTTGGTGATCAATGTGGATAATGATTTCCTTTCCTATTAAATAATGCTTCCACTTTTTAACATATTTAACAAATCCATAGAGTTTGTTAACATATGTAGGGTATTTTAAAACTCCCCATGAAACATTTTGGAATGATAGAATATGAAATTACCTCCTTGCATCAAAATTTCTCCCATGGCATACAGACTTTGCATATATATCCACTTCAAAAGACTTTTACAACCTTGGAAATGTGAAAAACCGTACTTAACTGATCTTCATTTTTCTCATCAAAATATTTTTATTGATTATTTTCCACTATGTACTCTTACACTAGTTATTATGGTGTGGAGTGTCATATCTATCATTGAAAAGAGGGTTACGAAATTTCATCGGTATTGCATCTCCCCAACAAGGCTCCTAACTTTAGTGGCATTAATAGAAAGTAGCCACTTCATGATGGCCTCCATTTTTATAGGGTTATATTCAAATCCACTTGACCAATCATGTATCGCAAGTACAACAATCATTTCTAAGAAAACTCACATTTCTTGATATCTACTAGAAACTTATACTTTTCTAGAGCCTAAAAATTTCATCAAATGCGATATGTTTTCCATCTAGGTAGAGCTATAAACCAATGTGTTATCCAAATATACTATTACAAATGAATCTAAATTAGGGTTTAACACATTAATTATTAATCCCATAATTGTAGTTATAGCATTACATAAACCAAAAGGTGTGAATAGAAATTCATGCAAACCTTTTCTTGTCTTGAAGGAAGTCTTCTAAGTGTCTTCTTCATTGAAATACACCAAGAAATATCCCAATTTGAGATATAACTTGAAAAATTACATGGAATGTTGTAACTAATATAAAAAATTAGCAACCCTAGGTAAAGGGTATTCATTCTTGAGTGCGATATCATTTAAATATTTGTAGTTGATAAATATTTTCCAAGTCCTATCATTCCTAGATAATATGATGATAATTGACCTAGAAGGTGAAGTTATAAATCTATTTACTCCCTACTTCAAAAGCTCATGAAATTATTTCTTCAAATTGTCTACTTCTATTGATTAATTCCTTTTCAAGAAAAAATGACCAATATTGAGATAAATTTTTGTGGGGATCAAGAAAGACTCCCCTCATTTTTATAAATATGATACTCATCTTTGGATAACTATAAGATTTTTCATATAAAATTATATTAATGCAATGGATGAGTGATAAACAAAAAAACTCCAACTAATATTCCAATAGACATATCATTCATCAAATTTACTTATTAATCGAATCATGTTATTCATGGAATGAAAAGGGAAAAATATAACTAAAAATTATTTTATGTAGAAGGTTTTGTCTTGACGAATATTCTTCCTTCCTCTTAAAATAATGTGAATCCAAAATCCACTATAACTTTGCAAGATTAAAAGAAAATAAAATGGACAAGTCATATAGGAATATCAAAATCCTACCTCATTAATATCAAATGAGTTTCTAAAGCATCATTTTCTCAAGAATCTATCAATACATCAACCACATAGATTCATTAAAAAAGAAATGACACTTGAATAGTTATTTGAGAGAGAAATCAATAAAAATATCCCAAATGAAATAAATTTAACAATTTTTTATACAAGAGGGATAAAACAACCTCAACAATACTCAATGATAATTAGGTAAACTAAAATAATACTATATTTTTTTTTTACAAGTAGGGATTTGGCTCCTACAAACACCTAATTTCATGGGAATGTCCTAGAATAATACAATGAGTTGATGAGTCCTAAATCCTTTAGTTGCAAATCATACATGGAAAACTTAATAGAATGAAATGGAGATGAGGGAGGAATTCAAGTACTCTATTTCACTAATTTTTGAAATGCAAAACTTGCCTCCATAAAAAAATATTTTTCTCCCTCCTTGAATGAATTTGAAATATTATTTTATAATATTCTCTTCATCTTCTTGGAACTACTTTATAATTAGGTTTTTTTCCCCTTTCTGCAATGAACTATAACCATTTGGTAAATATGAATTTTAGTATTCAATCCCCTAATCAGTAACCCCCTTTATACATTCATAAACTCCTTTTAATAAGACATTTTTCAGAAATTGTTAGAAAATTATTTTAATTTCTTGGGCATGATAACTATAATTCTAGACACTCCCGGATGCGAGCGATTAACTGGCCCAGGAAGGTGACAAGCCCAATGTGTGCCACTTCTCTAGGCCACATGGCCACATAGAGGGCCAGTACTACAGCATTTAATGCCCACGGTTGTGCGTGTTTGTCATTCCACTCTCCCACACTTGGCCTTAACTCCTGTTCTGCTAACCCTCTTGCATCTCCTTCAATGGCATCGTGTCCCTCCTCTTTGTCATTTTCAGTCCACGAAAATTATCTATCTTTTACTCTCACCTCGATTAGACCTTCGAGCTCCTCTGAGTCGTTGCTCGACCTCCGCCTCCTGCTCACTCTGTAGCCCTCCATTTTTGATAGCCATCTATCTGACCACTGTGCTCAATCACTCCCCTCACGTTTCTCACCCTCCCATCTCCTCGGCTCACCCTCCAATTCACTCTCCATCTCCATTATGCCAATACGGCACCGCATGAGGTGCAGACCTAGAAGAGGAAGAGGGGTAGGCTCTCTCTTGCCTCTTTCCATTCATGATGAGGCCAAATCCCCACCACCAGCTGAAAATGTAGCAATTTTCCACTTTGACAATCTCCTCGATAGACCTAGGGTCACCACCACAATTTCAACCACGTTTCAGGAAGCGCAACCCAGCTCCATGGGCTTGGGCTCCAGAAAACGCATGCGTAAGTCAACTATCTCCTTGGTGCCTCCATAGGACTCTCAGAAGTCTGCCACCCTACCTTTCAAGTCTGATTCACCATCCTCAAGCAATGGAGGTAGCGGTAGTGAGAGCTCTGATCACATGGCAGGGGAGATGAGAAAAGGCAGCAGTCAAGCACGCACTGCATCCTCGCCTGAGCCTACAGCACAACAGTCCAAGAAAGAAGATGAATTTTCTAAGGATTACAGATGTCTCATTGGGGAGGAGCCTCCTCCAACACAAAAAAACACCTAGCATGATGCACAACCATTGTAAGGACGGGTTTCCTCATCTAGTTTTGGTCAATTTTCATGTTTTCTTGCATTTTCTGGGCAAGTTGTCTGTTGGGATTTTTTTGTCAAATATCTAGGAATTCATTGAACAAAGTTAGTTTCCCCACAGTGGGTAGCATATTTTGGGCCAGTTTCCCCGACAGGGGCGGTCAGTTTTTTGGTTTTTTTATTAAGACTCCCTCCGGAATTGGCTAGTACAATAATTTTGGAGGTCATTCCTGCCATGTACATTATGTTTCATAATTAATAGATTAGTCCAACTTAGGAAAAAATATATATAATTCTAGACATCAAAAAAATTTCCAAGTTTCTCTTCATGTCTCTATCTTTCCAATGATCTCTTGTTTTTTAAATATAGGAATTGGGAAATAAATATATGGCCTCTACAAGATAAGGACTCAATAATTATTAATCTATTCTCCACATAATATTAGCCCTTGATTTGTAAATCCACCTTATTTGTCCCACATGCATTGTGGGAGGGTGATAAATAAATGACCTCCCAATATAGTTTGTGTGTGAGGTTGAGAGAGCCATGAAATCTTACATAGTTTTTTCATAGTGTAAACTTTGGTCACCACCTCAACACCTAGTCATCATGATAATTCACTTCAATATGCAAATGATTTCAAATATATATATATAATAAAATCAAAAGAGGGTAAGTTAAAAATGAATACAAAGAAAAAGACAAAAAGAAAGAAAGTTGAAAATAATAAAAATAAAATAAGAACCCCACAAAAAAAAAAAAAAACACTATTGATAGATTAGTTTTCTTTATGTCAAAATCAAATAAGATTGTGTGCAGCTTGTTTTGAAATGCCACAATGACTAGATTTGTGTTCAAATCACACACCTTAATCATGATTGAAAAATTGTGAATTTATGTTAATTAGGTTAGTGAATAAAGATTTTCCAAACAATTTAATCTTGGCAAATCAGTAGTTAGTTAGAAAATAAAATTGATTCAACTTTTTAATCTGGATCAATAGGAGAAATAAGTGATAGAGTAGGTTAGATATTTTATAAAAAAAGTGATGTGGGTTTGCTAGCTTAAATTCACCCTAATAAAAGAAGAAAAAATGTTAGTTTAGAAAAACAAATGAAATTAAATGGGTAGGTAGATGTTGTGTTGGAGCTTTGAAAAGAATTAAAATGACTATCCTAAGTTTTTCTTGTCAAAGGTATTCATGTATATGAAGAGAAAAAGGATGATATTATTTATCCTAAGTCTAAGCATTTGGGTGGATAAATACAAAATTTTGGCATATTATTTATCCTAAGTTGCATTCTTAAATAAACCCACTCTTACTCAACAAATTATCATATCACCTCACTTTAAAGTGTGCCCATCTGTCCATCCATCATATCCTCAAATCAGGGTCCTTATCCATTTTCGCCCTCCCCTCTCCATCTGAGCTTTACCACCAGGGGGGTCCAAAAAATAAAAATAAAAAAAATTTAAGGCCCACACTATCGTGGTGCATCCTCGGCATTTCGCACCCCCATCCACTCAAACAACTTACTACCTCATACGCCCCCCCCCCCAAAAAAAAACAAAAGACGTTTTCCCTTCCAATACCGAAACTGCTTTTATATCCATTGAGCGCAAATATTGTCATTCCAGCTCGACCATATCTTCTACCAATTAACCCCCTTCCTACAGAAAGTAATCCATTATACATTTAATTCATAATTGACCATTAATGCAATGGATCCGCGCTACAAACAACAGAAACTGCCCAATTTTGTATAAAGTCGTGCATACTAAACCTATAAACCTTTACCTTATTTATTTCTCTGTGTTTTGTATACTTGTTACAAGTTTACAAAATATTGGATCAATTCATATGATCATTACCAAACCCAACATTGCTTCCACTATGCCTTCTTCGCCAGTCCTAAAGCCTGACACAGTCCTGGTAACCTATCATTTTTCTTAACCCTTTTCAATTCTCTGAAATAGATTCAATCATGCCTCCTAAGAATAAAGGCCAGGAGGATCCTGTAAACCCATTGATCCATCCTCCTTTTAACCTAGACCATATCCCTTTAACCGACAGAGACTACAAAATTCAGGAAACCCTATGTGAATTTGAACTCTTTGAAATGTATTGTTGGCTATAAGACAAGTACTTTGACAAGTATGATGAAATTGGACTGTGGGAATCAAATTTACCTCATTATATCTTTCCCCATACCCACAGTGCCCCTGAATTCATTCACAAATGCCAGGCATGTTACATACCCATCCAAAGATCCATAATTGCTCCCACGGGAGAAATTTTGTTTACTATTACTACCCAATCCATTGACCAAATGATGGAGGCCCATTCTATAGAAAATGAAACCCCTTTCTGACACGAAACCCTCAATGAATTGTATTAGGAGTTGGATTTTTCCAAAAGGGCTAAAACCCTTGAGATTTTTCTAGATGAAGATACTCAATTGCCAAAAAATAATCCTCGTTACTCTTCCTCCATTTTCCCTGACAGAGCCAAATATATCATCACTATCATTTCTTAACTCCTTGGATACTACTTTGACCAATGGATAGATGAGCCAATTATAGGTTTCATTTCCATATTCTCTACAAATTCGAAGCCATCTATCCTTTTCAATTTCAGCCAATTCCTAGCAGATGTTATCCATGACCAATTTGTTAGATTTCAAACAGAAGAGGTGTTTAAATATGCCTCTGTTCTATTTTATATGTTTTTATATTTTTCGGGAGATAGAATTAAGTTTGCAATGCATAAATTAGATGATGATGGCAATCAGCAATCAATCATCTTCTGGACTACCATGGTGATGAAAGAGCAGAAGGAGTATTGATACAAGAAGTTAATTGAACTATTTGTACATCCAACAATGAGTATTCTTAGAAGTACACCTGAACCAAGAATCAGTGAGGATATTAGAAGAATTATGCATCTATCATATCAAGCAAAGATAGGTGACTGGTATTAATACCATAACTAGACAGAGTTGAGGATTTATGGTTGTGATATTTCTCCCTACAAGCTCCCAAAATTCCTCCCAGTGAGGATTTTTTCTTTAGAGTACATCAAGAAAATGTTGAACACTGATGAAGTATACTTTGTATCAACAAAGAAAAATTTACAATTCAAAATTAAAACACATATAGGACCATTTATTTACAACAGCAGGTCAGCAGGAGAATAAGAAGAAATTTTTTTAAAAGAAATGAATTTCAGCCTTAGTTTCACCTGGTCCTATGATCCATTAGGAACCATATCAAAACTAAGGGTAGAAAACAAGTCTACTTCTTACATTCATACTCACAGGCCAGAAATAGAGAAATATATGAACCAAATAGAGTGGGCTTAAAACACTCTACAAGAGGTTGAGGAGTAGTTAGTCTCCACTTCTACATCACAGACTCCTCTCCCACTGGATAAAGCAAGAAAAATATGGAGGGAAGAAGAGTCACCTTCAATGACTGAAACTTCTAGCAAGGATTTCAATATTATGTACAGAAAGAGAACCAAACTCAATACTAAAGTTAACCCAAGTAAATATTCAAAACAAGAGGTCACTATAATCACCAAGGAGACACCTACCTCTTCACAAGTTGGTGGCCAAACTACTCTCTCTCCTACTACTTCAACAACTTCACAGGATCAGCAACAGGCTATTCATACAAGTAAAGTTGTCAGAGGAGATAAAGAGAAAAAAATATTTGATATATTTAGGTTAATCAATTTGAAGAATGAAATTCTGAAGAATAGCACCTACAATCAATTTTGGAAGCACACTTCCAATTCTAAAAGTAGGTTGTTGTTAGCATTTGACTCTGAGAAAGGAAAAATGAAAATTCCCTTTCTAGAAGCATAGATTTCACAACCCAAGACATCAGTAGATTACAAGAAAAATTCATTTGAGTTTGACATCAAAGACATCCATCCCATTGATCAAATGGAGATGCACAAGAAAACAGGTGAAATGATTTCATCTACATTGAATAGTATAGAGATGAGTTTGTCTAAATTGTAGGTGTCCTTAGCAAACATTCAATCACAGTTGAAGATGGATAAAATATCCTCTCTGGCCAAGGATACAAGAATTAAATCTTTGGAAGACTCAGTGGTCAGAGTAGGATATGATCCCTCCATCATTAAAGTTTCATAAGAGATAATAAAGAAAAAAAATGCTGACATAAAAAAATTAAGGAAGCGGCTAAAACTATTAGCCACGGAAGACCCTCAAACCAAAGATATTGAAGAAACGGAGTCTCAGAAGTCATCATGGAGCAAAATTCCCAATTAAGACAGATGGAATCAGAAATGGATAAAATTATCAAGGAGAAGGAACAGGCTGCAAATATTTCTATGGTTCCTTTGGAGATTGTACCTCTTACAACCATCCCCACAGCTACAACTTAACAAGTACAACAGATGGTGCAGAAAATTTAACAAAGGCAGTGTAGAATATGTCTATTCAGACCTAGGAAATTAAGAATCTTTAAGATCAAGTTAAACTGTTTCAAGACAAAGAGAAAAAAAACTGATAGAAAGGTTGCATAAGTCAGAGAGAGAGTCACCCGTTGGACAGACATTGGGCCAAGTGAAAGAAATAATCTAAACAAATATCATTGAATCCATTAACGAAATATGGCCCTGTATCCATATTATATTTGAAGAAAACGAATTTATTGAGAAATCTAATGATGCAATTACAACTATCAAGGAAGATCTTGGAGGTATTCCTACTACAACCAACAACATCATTAAGTTCTTAAAATCTAAGAATAGATATGAGTTGGAGGACTTGGAAGTGTGTTAACACTGGAAAATCGTACAACAGAAAATGGCATCAAATAATGTTGAGCCCAAGGATTTACAGGACAAGGATACATTATGGAATCAAAAATATTGAGAATCTCTAAGGTTTTGAGCAATTCAAGATTGAACTAGCCATAACTGCCCAAATGCGCCCTTTTTCCTTCGAGAAGAGCGCCTTCTGTGCGCACTAGAGCCTAATAAGCGCACATTCCTGGAAATGGAAAAAGTCCCTTTCCGGGACCACAAGCAAGCAAATGACAGTTTCTCCTTATGTGAAAGTCACCTACGGAAAGCACCAGTGCCTCCTTAGGCCTTGTGTGAGCACACAAAAGCATATTTCAGCCCACAATGGAATATTTCCCCTCCCTTGGGTAACTATCCACCATGTACCAAGGGAGGGAAGGAGGTTTGAATCCTCACCTATATAAACCCTCAAAGAGATGAAAATTTTGTGAGCACAAGGTTATGCTAGCCAAAGTTTCCCAAGAAACACCAACTGTATGTGTGAACCAAGGAGCAGGAGCTGAAGAAGGGGACTCAATTGTTGACCACTCAACAATTTCAATCCATTGCAGCAAAGAGAGAGAGTTGAACTACATCAGAAGGCAGAACTTGAAGGAAAAACATCCTTGCGTCGGGTCCTAGAGCCTCTGCCTAGGCCCTTCAGCAAGTGGGTAAGATTTGTGTTCATTCCAAGCATTCAATGAGAAGAAGGCCATCAAGCCATTATTTACCTTGTTATTGTTTGGAACTCTCTATTTAGCTTCCTTTTATGTTTTTAGTTTACTTTTTCAACAGAGCATACTTAAGTTTATTACTTCATTTTAAGTCTTATACTTTTGAGCTCCCCCCAAATACTGCCTGTTACTTATGGCTTAGAGAAAAGACCACATTATCTAAATGTGTGTGATTTCATACACCCATGTTTCAAATCCACCACAACAAGATTGGCAACTCCACTGACGTGTTTCAAGTTTATGTGGTTGTACCATTGTTTGTAGGAGACCCTTAGTCTATGCTGGAGTGGAGCTGACATTCCTCTAACCCATCTTGTAGTCTCAAGACTCACTGAGGTGACAGACTGAAGAAGGTAGCTCCTAATTTTTTACTTGTGGGAATTTCGCGCACTATTTTTACACACAGACGCGCAGTTCATGCGTTCAGAAGCGACCTGCGCGCAGGAAGGCACACCTGTCAAAGGGTTTTACGCACAATTTGTAGAGATATTTTTTCTCCCTATCTGCTACATTTTTTCTGCTTGTAAGTGTGTTGGGCAGCCCCTAATGCATCTGCCAACACCTATGTTGATACCCACAGCTTCTGAACACTGATTTTTGCTGCCTTTTGTAGGCATTTAGTTAGTTTTCATTTAAGTTGATTTTTTGCAAAAATTACTCACATAGTTTAAGTAGGGGGCGAATTAACCATTTCTTTCCGAACAATTTATGTTTTTTGAAAATTCTAGTATGCACACTTAGTTTAACTAATCCAAGTAAGTGGCTCATGACCACACATCCATAAGCTAGTGTAGAAATTGTTTAGTTTAAATTTCAATTTTTTCATTTAGGAAATTGCGGGACTCGGATTGAGTCGCAAGTTAGAGTAAGTAATCTCTATTGTCTTTGCGCCATTGGGTGCCCCTAGACAAGCATATGAACACTCTATATTTTTTATTCACCATCTCCCTTTACTCACTCACATAGACTAATTAGGAGGTTTTGGGAGCGGCCCATTATCCACAAATGCTTTTTATTTTGAGCAAGGAACAACGTCACATAGTTTAACTAGGGGGACATTTGTAACAGATCACCAATATCCATATGTTCAAATTATGAGATTGTTCACCATATGCTCACACACATTCACCCACTAAGAAAAGCAAGCCACCTAAAAATAACTTAAACCAACTCACTAAACTCTCCCCACAAGGGCCACAAGAGAAATTATAGTTTAAGTTAGGATCAAGGGGTAGGCCTCCAATAAGCCGCCTTGATCATGCTTCACATTTGAAACATATAAGTTGTGTTTTTAGGGAGCTTAAAATCCACCTATTAGCCCACAGAAAAGAAAACCCGAGCGCAGCAGAGACCCGATTTAGAGGGGGTTAGGCTTAGGCGCAGTGCGTGCAGTATCAGTTGGGGATACTTGACCTCTCTGATACTCGGTACTATTAACTGACTACCAAGAAGCCCAAGACTCGAACACTCACATGGGACGGTGTTTCTTAGTGGACAAAACTAGGGCATCCTTTACCCTACAGGTGACGGTGCAGGCAAGCACCAGACACTCTACCCTTACCTTGGTTGATTCTCTTCGGCTGACTGGGGGCATTGCCAGTTCTTTCGGGACATTGTGCCAGCACTCGAAAGAACTCATCTCAAGGCCCAGTTACTTTTGAGAGTGTTAGGACACTATTATGTCTTCTAGGTTTGTTGAGTATCACACGCAAACAAACGAAACCATTTTTTGCTTGATTGATCACATAGATTAAATTAAAGGAAAAACCATTTCTCCTTTTCTTTGTTTTATGTATGTGGCCATAAATTTGACATGATTATAGACTCAATCCCCTCAAAATTTATTTCCATAACCTAACTTGGATTACCCTCAAAAGGTTCCAATGGAACCTCGTCAGTCCAGGCATCTTTTGGACCTCCCCCCATTAAAGGGAGGGGTTCCAGGTCTTTCGCCGTTTAAGCGTCAAAGACAGAACATTGCCACAGTGGTTGGTTCCTCTTTTCTTGGAGAAACCTTCATTGGGAACCCTAACCGGTCTCCCAACACCACACCGCACATCACTCCCCCCTCGTCCCCTAGGGGGTAGAAGAGTGCATCCCATACAGGAAGCTAGCTAAATTCACAACCGGGTATGTCACAGACTAACCCTCGTTCGAACCAGAACTTCGTGTCTTAACACGTTGCCATGGCGTCAACCTCTGAGTCACCCTTCTTAGCGGTGTTAAATCTACCGGATTTAACCAAGCTCACCAATGACCCCATTGCACATGACCCCAATTGGCCTCCCATGCCCACGAAGCTCCCTTCAGACATACCAAAGTTTGAAGGCAAGCAAGCGAAAGACCTAGGGAATTATATAATGACCTTTCACCTGTGGTGCTCATCGAATAGCATCATTGGCGATACTATTCGATTGACATTGTTTCAATGCACTCTCACGGGAGTGGCCACAAAATGGTACGTTGAGCAACCCCCTGCTTCACAAAGAACCTTTAGCACCCTCGCTACTACGTTCCTCACTTACTTCTAGTTACCCATTCACCATGATTCAAGAATGGAATTACTGACTCATTTCAGAAGATCACCCTCTACCCACATTTCTGAAAAACTCCACGAGTGGAGATGACGTCGTAGCTTATGCAAAGCTCAACTCGACGACCGAGTCCTTTTAGATCTATTCTTGAAAACTCTGATGGCAGAGATTTCAAAGTATGTGGCGCAACGTAACCCCACATCCGAAGAGGATGCAATTAGTAAAGCTCAGCAGCTTGAACTGATTTATACGTAATCATGATACATATACAATATCCTGCCTAATGCCCCGTGCCTGCAATCTTATCAATAATTTCTAGGCACGTCGAACTCTGCAGATGGAATTATTGGGTTGATGACCCAAGGGTACCTAGGCAGCAGTAGTCAGAATCTTGATTATACACATGGGTCTACCCAGGACATGTCTCAACCCGGATTCCAAAGTCATCATATGCAGCAGCAAAATTTGACTAATAGGGCGCCTGCGTATCACCAAAGAGGACCTTACCCTCCGGCCAGGGGGACCCATTATGCAGGAAGAAAAACTAATGGAAGAACTCCCCCCCAACGGCCAGGTGCAAATATGGGACAGAAGTATGCTCAATCCCAAGCACATAACCCACCAACGCAAAACAATGCACAAGTGAAATTTGTGTAGCTGTCCCAAGATCAACCACACCAGTATGATCAGGATAATTACCCTCCTAACGTGGTCAAATGAAAGGTAAAAAACAAACCCAAAGGGAACCCTAGATAGGGGGCAGTAGTCAGCAGCACCCACCATGACCTCGGCTTGGAGATAACTTCAACTAGAACCATGAGCCAAGAAATGCTCAAAAGAAAGGAAAAAGGCCACCTCTACAAACAAACCATTCTTGTTCGATATGTGGTGAGTACAGGAACTATACTCACCACTGTCCCAAACTACCTGAGCTTAAAAAGCTCCAAAGTAACCCAGGACAAGGAGGGTCTTCCTAGAAAACTACAGTTATGCAAGAACCTTTCCCCCATCAGGGAACAGTCAGCACTCAGTAGCAAAACCCCAACGATTCCGAGAAAAAAAACCATGAAATTTACATGGCTGGCGAAGAAATGTTTTTTCAAACCCGAAATCGCAGCTATGACACCCCACCAGACACCGGTATGTCAGGGGCTAGTACGTCCGCACCGACTGCACCTTTAACCATTCCAAAGATTCCTTTGGAACCATTGCCAAAAATGGTTAAAGGGCCTAATAGGCGACTAGGTAACTACTGCAAAGTAGCCCACAATTACAGCATCGTAGACGATTTAGCCCAGTCACCTGCTGCTATGTCTGCTTTGAAGGAACTGCGGTCATGCCCGAAGCAGTGAAAAGCCCTACTTTTCGCCTTAGGCGCCATCAACCCCACTGACACGCACATGATGGCTTTTGATTTAGACAAAGCCACCCCTAGGCTTCTCTCCATAGTCACCTTTCAGATACCAGTATCAGTATAGAATATCATTATTCATCGTTGTGTCATAGATGAGGGTGCATCCACATGCATCATGTCAAATAATGTATGGCAGAAGTTAGGAGCCCTAGAACTCAAACCTTCCATCATCACACTCAAGGCATACGAAGGTCGGCCCTCCACCCCCGTCGGTCTCTTCCAAAACGTACCGGTCTGCCTAGCTGGAAAAATGGTCCACATAGACATTGAAGTCATGGATTCTCACTTGGATTACAATATACTCCTTGGGCGGAGTTACATGTACGCCATGTCTGCCATAGCATCCTCTATTTTCCACGTCATGATGTTCCCCCACAAGGATCAAATCATTACAGTAGACCAGTTGACACACACTGAAAAGTGTCCCTTGACCAATACAGATATGGTTCTACCTTATGTAGACACAACCACTGATGGTCTTTCATGGTATCAAGAATATGGCCCTGACTAATTCAAATCGTTCTCCATCCTAGGATCCTTCCTAGGAGTTCCTCCCATTCTCCTTGAGGCATCACCCGATGCCACAGCGGTCCCAGTTTTCATGATGTCCACATCAAGCACCGAGGTTAGTCAGGATATGAACTCAAGTAGTAGCGAGATCAAGGCATCAGCTACTGCAGCCTCCTTAGTCTACGTTGCCTCCCAAACTCCTTTCCTATACCCACCTCCTGGCTTCACCTCCCAGTAGGTCTTGGAAACACTGGTACTACCCAACATATCATTGGAATTCCCAGTGTGGTACCTCGTTCCCCCTCTAGGAACACCAACTACCAACGTTACTACATTTGTATTAAAGCCTCCCCGTCCTGATGAGCCCTAGTCTACCCAAGCAGCAGTTGAAATCGCCCTCGCAAGGGAAATCCCCGCGGTGAAACCAACAACCACGATAAAGAAAATTACCAAGAAAGGAAAGAAAGTGGTGACCCCTACCATGCACATGGATTTATCAGCCTGCGCTATATGTGATGTCATAGGACAGCCTACTCACATATGCCCAGAGTTGGATGAATTAAAACCACTCCTCGGCTGCGATGCAGGCACCCCAAAACGACATTCCCATAAAAAGGAACTTGCCACAAAAAGTACAGGCAAACCGCTGCATACCAATCATGCATGCACCCTCTGTGACACATGTGGGCATTATACCCACCATTTTTCAGAAATACCATGGTATAGAGAGGCCTTACATGTGGTCTAGTGATCCTATCAAAAGGATCCCTCCATCCAGGCATTTGGAAATGAACCGCGTACCATCCAGCACCTACAAGAGGAACGAAGGTCACCAGATTGACAACCATTTGTCCCTCCTCCACCCAAGCCACCATACACCAACAAAGGAAAAGGAAACCTTGTTGCCTCATCTTCTTGAGATTCAGGTGCATTGATTATTGTAGACGGTTTGATCGAGTCTTTGGCCCAAGGTCATCTAGGCAGCAGTAATCTGTATTCAGGGAGATCCTAGATGGGGGCACTAACCGGAAATGCCCTCCCCCATGATCTCAGTCCGGGGCAACCACAACTAAAATCAAAGCTAGGAGCCAAGTAACAAGCTCTCAACAAACAAAGGCAATGCCACACATTCGCACTCCTGAAAAAAATAATTTTTCCAGTGCCGACAGGTATGCACCCTCCCATCTTCCTTTCCAAGATTCATGTTTTTCAATAATATTGAATGAAAAGAAGATGCTTTCACTTGAGGTAGTTATTTTCGCAAGAATAACCCACAAGCCATTCACAAGACCCACCACCAAAATTTTTGGAGCAAGTATCATTCTACCCTCAGCATGATAGAGTCCCAGAAAAATTTGCATATCCTAACATCATTTCTCCATAAAAAATAAACCATAGGGTTCTCATACCCAGCCACGTTTATCATCACCTCACCCTGCATATGATAAAATTCCTCGATGGTCGGTAGAGCCTCCCTTCCATGGCGATTGTCATCACAAGTAGACCATACATCACTCCACAAAGTGACACCATGGCCATACCATTTTAGTCCAGGAAGCACTTCATGCCCATCCATATATCATGCATAAGGTCAAGTTCACCATTCCAACTCAACCCCCTTCTCGGATGACTGGGTTGTACAAGCAGAATGAAAGCGCACCTCTGCGCATCGCATTTGGCCCACCATACCTCCATCATCATTAATCCATCTGCAACATCTTCCACTTCATCAACCCCACACATAGACCAGCCAATGGGACCCCTACCCCCAAAAAAACATCGTCCTCACACCATCAAGTGAGCGACCTTCTTTCATGTTTTTGGGTACCTGTCTCTATGTTTTGTACAAACCAAACCCCAGTATTTATTCTTTTTGTACAAAAATCACAGACAATGCCCTTCGCCTCCTTGCCCTCATATTGCACTTTTTTCTCCCATGGCAGCAGTCCCCCATTTTCCTTGGTCGAAGTATTTTACACTCTCCATATACACACCATTACGACAATCATATCCAGTTCATACCCGCCCTAGAAGTCTTACTGACTCCAGGGGATTTTCCCTTCAGAAATACCTATGACTGCCGCTAAGCTGCTCAAATATACTTCGACCTCTGGCCACTGAATCTCCATCATCCGTTTTAAGCTACCGCTCACCAACATACCTATGTTAAACCCATTATGGTTGGTTAAGGTTTCCTTTTTGTCGACATCAACACCTCTTTTCCAAAAAGGAAGCAGTACCTTGGATGACCCCTCCCCATGTAAAGGACTATCCTCGGGTGGCACTATGGGAGACATCATTGTCCATAGATGTCATCGATCCTCTTGAAATTCAACTACAGCAAAATCTTTCATGTCACTATGGTATCGTACCTTACAACCATTTCACTTTGATCAAGATCCGTCGAAGACCCGTGCCTTCATAAGCGTCTTTAAAAACAACGCTTACATGGGAAGGTCCCAGCCAGTACATATGCTTACATTGCACAATGATCTTCCATACCAATATTATGCATATGGGTACCACATTCCACCTATTGTCAAAGAAAAATGCCCCTGAGGGCGTCAGCAGTTGTCGTCAACAACCACCAACATCACTACCACAGTAGTGACATAGACAACACATGTATCTATCAATTTTTTTTAACTAGCCATAGCATCACGAGCATGGGACATGCCTGCTTCATTGAAATTTTGTAAATATGTTGTATATTTTGTCTACTTGCAGGGGTCCCTAGGCAATGATTATCTCGGAATCGGTGCAAGATGTTGTCCTTCTACACACAAGCCTCTCTCTCTCTCTCTCTCTCTCTCTCTCTCTCTCTCTCTCTCTCTCTCTCTCTCTCTGTGTAAGATATATAAAAGAAACTATAATTTATTTCAGCTATACAGTTCTTCCTAGACCTCACACATTAGGGGGCATCTGTTAACACTAGAAAATCATACAGCAGAAAATGACATCAAATAATGTCGAGCTCAAGGACTTACAGGACAAGGATACATTATGGAATCAAAAATATTGAGAATCTTTAAGTTTTTGAGAAATTCAAGATTGAACTAGTCATAACTGCCCAAATGTGTGCTTTTTCCTTCGAGAAGAGCGCCTTCTGCATGCACTGGAGCCCGATAAGCATGCATTCCTGGAAATGGAAAAAATTCCCTTTCTGGGACCACAAGCAAGAAAATGACAGTTTCTCCTTATGTGAAAGCTGCCTAAGGACAACACCAGCACCTCCTTAGGCCTTATGTGAGCACACAAAAGCATATTTCAGCCCACAATGGAATATTTCCCCTCCCTTGGATCACTATCCACATACCAAGGGAGGGAAGGAGGTTTGAATTCTCACCTATATAAACCCTCAAAGAGATGAACAATTTGTGAGCACAAGGTTATGCTGGCAAAAGTTGCCCAAGCAACACCAGCTATCTATGTGAACCAAGGAGAAGGAGCTGAAGAAGGGGACTCAATTTTTGACCACTCAACAATTTCAGTCCATTGCAGCAAAGAGAGAGAGTTGAACTATGTCAGAAGGCAAAACTTGAAGGAAAAACATCCTTGCGTCAGGTCTTAGAGCCTCTGCCAAGGCCCTTTGGCAAGTGGGTAAGATTTGTATTCATTCCAAGAATTCAATGATAAGAAGGCCATCAAGCTGTTGTTTACCTTGTTATTGTTTGGAACTCTCTATTTAGCTTCTTTTTATGTTTTTAGTTTACTTTTTCAACAGAGCATACTTAAGTGTATTACTTCATTTTAAGTCTTATACTTCTGAGCTCCCCCCAGATACTTCCTGTTACTTATGGTTTAGAGAAAAGACCACATTCCATAAATGGATGTGATTTTGTACACTCGTGTGTCGAATCCACCACAACAAAGTGGATGACAGAACATAGACCATTTTAGATGTAAAGAAGATTCTTACTAAGAAGAATCTAATTATTCAGCGGGAAGAGAAATTCCACAGCTTAGAGATAGTTGTGAATAGATTCTTCAGTAGGATTGACCTTTAACACAGAAGGGTCTGCCTTCTCTGTTTGTAATTAATGATAAGTTGGTGACCCATAAAGAATATGTGAAGAAGCTGAGTGAGATTTTCAGAGACACTACCAAATTTTCCAATATCAAAGGCACCATGATAGGTAAAGCATTCTTGGAAGCACTGAGTAATGATATTTTCATCCAGCATGAAGTAAACCACATATTTCTGGTAAAACCTACTTTTTCCAGATATGTTGAAGTGGATGAAATTTACAAAAAGGTCATTAAGTTAACTATCCCAGATGAAGATCGTCAGGATAAGTTGTGTGAACTTCAGTAGTAAAGAGTAAATGAGAGAGGTCAGCTGCAACCAACACACCAGCCAGCACTATAGCCAACACAACCCACAAATAGGTCTACTCAGCAACTGTTTCCTCAAAAACAGTGCCAGTGTTCTAGATCACCTCCACCGAGCCTATTTTTTGTCATAGTTAGAGTTTATTATTTCATTTAGGCTAATAATACATTTTTTGTTGATACAACATTGATTTTAATCAATTTTGTAATATTTAGTATAAATACTTCATTGTTCAAAGTATTCTAGTTTCATTTTTGAATATATTTTGCCTAATACACAGTTGTAATTTCTAAGTTTTGTTGGAGAATCAATAATACAAAGACCAATTTCAGGATTCATGTGGTGTATTCACTGGTGAAGTACTTCTATTGTAACTGTTTTTCCATTGTTTTTCTTTTTCTCTGTGTATCAAAAATTATTAATTGTAAAACAGAAAGTGTGATGAATAGGAAATTTTAATTAAAACACCTTATTCTGGCTGATTTACAATTTATATCTTTTCAACTGAAGTGAGATTGAAAAATACTTGATTTCTTTTAGCCTCATCTGAAATTCACTTTTCTGCCGTATCCATAATTCATTTTGAAATCTAAAAGGATCCAGTTAATGCAACCTAGCTTTCCATGTTATAACTCTTTTAAATATTGATGTAGCATCTAGTTTTATATTTTTTACTTTGTTTCCCATTGGGAATATAGAAATTTAATCAACCAAATCAATTAAAATCCAACAAAAAACCAAGTATAGTCATAACTAGCCTAATATCCATTTCAAACAAAGTTAAATTATACAAAGAGATCCCTCTCTTAAGATGGAAGGGCTAGATCCCAGCTTCCAAAGGAGTTTTGATGTTGTCCTTTGTGTTTATTCTATCAATATTCTAAGCTATAGAATGATAACAAAGTGGTGACCATACTGGGGAAAATTTGAAAAATTTGTAATTTCTTTCGAATTCATAACCCTGGTTAAAACATTGTATGATAGGAATACTTCAATAATATTGGTTTCCTTTTCATTTTTTTAAATAATAATTGCATGTGTGAATTAGATCATAATTATGGCTCCTAAAAGAGCCTACACTAGATCTCATCCGGATCCAAAGCCTATAGTAATTTTAGATGACCCTGAGAAGATACTGAGAAGAAAGAGCATAGCAGAGAGCCAAGGAAGTAGCAATCCTCCTCATAGAGAATATTCACTCCCAAAATAATTTGTAACTCTTCAAGACATTGAGTTTGAATTACCTTTTGAAAAAGGTTTATTTAGAACTAAGTCAACCAATTGGGTAAATCAAATAGTAGTAGACCAAGCTACACTAAGAAGAAATTCCTTTGAAGCATAGTTTGCTCCTTCTGATATAGACCTTCATATTATCCAAGACTTTGATAAATTACATGTTTTAGTCTCAGGTCTTGACCTTTCTACTCATGAGGCTTATGTCCAGTAATCTATAAAACTCTCTACTCTAACTACTTATGAAAACTCATCCACCTCATCACAATTTGTAAATCCTAGATCAACAAGCCCTACCCCTTCTATAGTTTCTACAACTACTCCGATACTTTCTCATCAAGAAACTCAAACTCCTTCTTCTCCTCAATCCTCAACCACAATTCAACCTTCATCTCCACCAAAACCCCGGGTTTCAGTTTAGCCTATATCCTTGATTCAACCTCCACCTTTCATCCAACAACCACCCTTGATTAATCCTCATATTTCTCACCCTCATATCTCTATAATGGTAGCTAGATATGATCCCCTTGTCCTTCAAGCTCCTTTGGAAAACATGCCACAAGATTATCAAACAATAACTCCTCAATTTGATGGAACTAGACCTATCACTGCCCAACAACATGTAGATAGGATGAATGATAGCTTTGGCCTTCAGGAGGTAGATGAGGAAAGCATAAAACTTAGGTTTTTTGCATAAAGTCTCACAGGAGAGGTGAGGAAATGGTTTAAAGCATTTCATGCTGCTAGCATTAATGATCTCCCTGGATTCCATCAAACATTTCTTAATAGGTGGGAAATTAAAGATAACCCTATTCATACTTTATCTGAGTATGAAAGCATTAGGAGGGCACTAGGGGAAAGTATTCAGGACTATTACACTATATTTAATAATGTATACAACACAATTCCTGCCAACATTAAACCACCGCAAGGTTTATCGTTAATCAAATTCCCAAATGGCTTTGAGGCAGACATGTCTTATCATCTTAGAGAAAGAATTTCATCAACATTAGAAGAAATGAAAAGGGATGTAGTGAGTGTAGAAGAAAATATGTTAGCAAAGAGGGCTAGGCTCAGGAATGAAATGAGAGTGACCATAAAGGAAAAACCCTCTACTCCTTTTGCTGATGCTAAAATTGATTCATTCGTTAGAATAATAGAATGAATGATGGAGAGGATTAATTTAAATGAGAGGGCTACTCCTAGAGAAAATCAACCTGCACCTCAGAATCGTAATCAAAATCCTAGGACAAATCCTCCCCAAATAAAACAAAGAGAATAGAGGGGCCCTGATTAGAAAATTAGGCTTCCATTTTAGGAGAATTAGGCTGATGATGATGGAGAATTAGTAGAAGAGGTAGAAGACAACCATATCAATTTAATGGGTATCAATGATGATGAAACTGTGTTTATTACTTAGGAAGAACAATAACTATTTCAATTATCCCAAACTGAACTTGATTCTGAAGAATCAGATGACTACAAGCAGGGATTTGAAAATGTTATAATGGAATTCCATAGAGAGTATAATCTTAGGAGTAAGAAAACATCAGATACTCCAAATAAATAGAATAATGAAAATCCTATCAAGAAAACCTCTGACACCACTTCAAAGAAAACACCAAAAAATGTTGCTAAGAAAACTGCGAATAGTTCTAGCAAAAAGACAGTTGAAATTCCTGCCAAGAAGGTTATTGAGAGTACCTAAAAAACTACTCAAATAGATATTCCAACCACCAGTCACCAAAAATAACTGTGTCAAAAGAAATTATTAATAAATATGACTTTATGAACTTAAATAAATTTCAAACATCATTCAATATTGAAAATGAACTACAAAAACTGAGAATTACTATCCCCTTGACATAGTTAATGAACAAAAATGTGTACAGAACTCAGGTTATGAAAGCTCTGAACATAGGGAAAAACACTGACACTAACAATTTGAATGATTATCAGCCTGAGTTATTATTTGGTTGAGAAGTAGATTGTAAACCACAGGAAGGAGGAGTTTCTCCATTCTATGTCAGACTTAACGTTCATGATAATATCCTCCATAATTCTATGTTAGATTCAGGTGCTTCGCATAATTTGATGCCAAAATTTGTTATGGAGAAGCTTGGTATTGACATTACTAGGCCTTACAAAGACTTGTATTCATTTGATTCCAGAAAAGTAAGATGTTTAGGTCTCATTAAGGATCTATGTGTTACTTTAGCCCAATTCCCAGCTAAGAGTCTAGTAATGGATATAGTGGTTGCTGATATTCCCCCCAAGCATGGCATGTTGTTGTCAGGCTCATGGGAAGAAAAATTACAAGGGACCCTACAAATGGACATGACTTATGCTACCATACCAGTGTTTGGTCAACAAATAAGACTATATAGGGAAACCATAATGAAATACATGGTGATTATTCAGGAGAAAACACATAACTATCCCCTTTACTCTGTTCACTCTGATTTAGACAACTTCATTCTTTACAATGATGGAGATATTTATGCTCAAGTCACCAATGCTGAAAATTACATTTGTGAAACACATGAAAATCAAACACAACTTGTGCAACAAAACACTGAACCTAAACCTTTATGGAACATGAGTTTTTATGTCTCTTGTAGCAGAGTAGTCTCAGGAGTAGGTGTGTGGGCCTCAAATTCAGGAAATAATCATGCAGAAGGTCATTCATATCAACTGAATTTTCAATGTACCAATAACATAGCAGAATATGAAGCACTTCTTTTAGGCTTGAAATTATTGAAAAAATTAGGTGCTAAAATAATTTATGTTCATGGAGATTCTGAATTGATTATAAAGCAGATTAAAGAATAATATACTGCAAAGCATCCTAGACTGAGAGCATACAGAAATGTTGTGCTTGATTATCTACAAAATTTTGTAGAATATGATCTTGTTTCTATTCCTAGAATTTAGGATGTCCTTGCTAATGGTCTGGCTTTTTCAGCCATCACATGAAAAATGCCTCATCCCAACAGAAAATATACAGTGGAAGTAAAATAGTGTCCAGTTGTACCAGATAATATGAGGTATTGGCAGGTATTTGGAAATGACAAACATAGTGAAAACGTTTTGCAGTACAAAGATGAGTATGAAGAAAATAGCATAGATTTAGAGTGTGAAGTAGAAAATAAAATACTTGTACATACTAATGTAGGAGAACAGTTTGATGAATCAAATGTAAATATTTATGTAGATGAAGTTGTACATAAATTAGAATTGCATGAAATTGATTCAGAAAAATAAGAATTTGAAATACTTCAGCTTAAAGACAATATTCTACCTAGAGGTCTAGTTCCATTAGAAGAGATTTTTTATTTTAATGATGTAGCAAAAAAACCAAAAATAAATCCCACATGGGCAGATGTAGAATAATGTAACATAGGTAGTGAAAATAATCCTAAAATGATAAACTTTCGAAATCACTGCCTACTGTTAAAAAACAAGAATACATAACTTTATTCAGATAATTCATTGATGTCTTTCCTAGAGGTATGAGGATCTCAAAGCATATGACACTAATATCATACAACATAAAATTCCAATCAAGGAAGATCAAAAACCATTGAAAAAAAAACTCTGTAGAATAAACCCAATTCTGATGCCTCTGATTAAGAAAGCAGTTAAAAATATGTATGATGCTAAAATCATAGTTCCTCTCAGATACTCTAAATGGGTGTCTAACATAGTGCCTACTAGGAAGAAAACTAGAGAAATATGGTTATGCATTGATTTCAGAAACCTTAACAAGTTCTCCCTAAAAGACAACTACCCTTTGCCAAAAATGGACCATATATTATAGAAGGTAGTAGGGTCTAGTAGGATTTACTTATTAGATGTTTTCTCAGGTTATAACTAGGTATTAGTGCATCCTGATGATTAGGATAAAACAACTTTCACTACTCCATGGGGGACCTTCATGTATGTGAAGATTCCCTTTGGGTTAATGAATGTTGGGGCTACATTCCAAAGAGAAATGGATATTTCCTTTGCTGATGAGGTTGTCCGTTTTATTGTGACCTATCTAGAAGAAATTACTGACTATTCTAAAACTGATAAGGAACATTTTTTGCATCTAAAAAGAGTGTTTGAAAAGTGTAGAAGGTTTGGCATCTCATTAAATCCTAAGAAAACATTGTTTGGCCTTGAAGAAGGAAAGCTTCATGGTCATATTATCTCTAAGGATGGGATTAGGATTGATCCTGATAGAATTGAAGCCATATTAAAAATTAGTCACCCTAGAAACATTAAGGAGCTTCAATCTTCCATTGGAAAAAATAATTTCCTAAGGAGATTCATTCCTGACCCTGCAAAACTTCTTAGAAATATAACAAATATGCTGAAAAAAGATTTAGAAATTAGATGGAGTACTGAAGCTAGACAATCCTTTGATTTAGTTAAACAGGCATTGACAAAACCACCAGTGTTGATTAGTCCAGGTTTTACTAAATATTTCATTATCTTCTCTTTTTCTTATGAACACAATGTTGTAGCTATCTTGTTGCAGAAAAAATGATGAATGATTTGAACAACCCATTGATTTTTTTAGTAAGGCTTTAAGGCTTTATGGATAAACAAGGTTTTTCATTGGTTAAAGCAATAAAATACTTTAGAGTATATATCTTTCATTCCCATATTATTGCACATGTACCGAATTTAGTGGTCAATGATATTTTAACATAGAATGGACCTCATGGTAAACAAGGAAAATGGATTTCTGTCATTCTTGAGTACAAATTAGAAATCAAACCCACCAAGTTAATCAAAGGACAAGGACTGGCCAAGTTGATGGTAGAGTCAACATTCCATGCATTAGACATGAACTTTGTTGTTGCAGTAGATGATTAAGAGGAACAGGTAGCTCCACAAATTGATGAATAATTTATGAACTCACCCTGGTATGCAGACTTATTATATGTTTTCTTCAATTTAAATGCTCCTCCCGATCTAGGAAAAAAAAAGGAATGATTTCTAGAATTAAAAGCAGTTAATTTTTTCATCATAGAAAATGTTTTATATTGGAAATATGCTAGTTGTATTTTACTTAAGTGCTTGTTAAAGGATGTTGCAGAAAAAACCATGCAGTAGTTCCATGAAGGTGATTGCGGTGGACATATCTACTAGAAAACCATTGCCAATAAAATCCTTAAGGCTGGTTTTTACTAGCCTACCCTTTTCCCTGATAGTCATAATATATTAACCTCATGCCATAAATGGCAGATATTTGAAGGAAAAAGAAATATTTTACCCCTGCCATTAAAGCCTATTTCAATTGAAAGCCCTTTCTAGCAGTGGGGACTCGATTTCATTGGTGAAATTAATCCTCCTTCCTCTGCCCAACATAAGTGGATTCTCACACCCACATATTACTTTACAAAATGGATAGAATCCACCCCTTCGAGATTTTCCACTGATGTTGTCATCATTAAATTCCTCGAAACCAATATCCTCTCTAGATTTGGTTGTCCTAGAAAACTTATTACTGATAATGCAGCAACCTTTAAATCTAATAAAATGATTGAATTCTACAATAAATACCATAATACCCTCAGGGTAATGGTTTGGTTGAATCCTCAAATAATAGCTTGGTAAATATCATTAAAAAGTTGTTATAATACAATAAGAAGTCTTGGCACAACAAGTTGGTTAATGCACTTTGGGCTGACAAGCTTACTACAAAGAAGTCAATTGGCATGTCACCATACCAATTGGTCTATGGAATGGATGTTATTTTTCCATCCTTTTTAGGATTTCCAGTCATGAACATAATTCAAGATTTACAGGTTGATCCAAATGACACACAGAGAAGAATCAATCAGGCTATTCAGTTGCAGCAGTCAAGGGAGGAAGTCTATGACAAAACCCAAGTAATTCAGGAAAATTTCAAAAATATTTTTGACAGAAGGACTAAAGTTGATGACTTCAACATTGGAGACAAAGTTTTGGGGTGGGATTTCAGGAGAGAAGACAAAGGTAAACATGGGAAATTTGATAACCTTTAGAAAGGGCCATACATAATTTATGCTTTCAAAGGACACAATTCATTCTTCCTAAAGGACCTGGATGGAGTAGATTTACCTAGTGGTCCTGTTAATGGCAGGATGTTGAAGCACTAATTTTCTTAGCATAAATATTTTTATTATATCATAGTATTTATTTTTTGATTGGCTAACTTATTTATTGAAGTTGAAGCCCACAAAGAAGGTCCTAAGCCTTAATTGATAAGCTACCATAAGTACCTCAACAATAAAAGAAATAAAATTCAGACATTACAGAAATGGGATACTCAAGGCTACTGATCATATGTTCTTGACACTTCATATGGACAAGTGCCATCACCAACTAGAGCCTCTGTTAGGGTCCTATAATTTATAGGATCTGAAGGTGATTGAGTATTTTGTATTTGTGATTTTACATTGTAAATAATTTTCAATATGAAAATGATTTCCAATATATATATATATATATATATATATATATATATATATATATATATATATAAGATACCAAAAAGATAGCCCTACAAGTTAGCCCGGGCGGTAGTGAGCCACGGCAGTCCTCTCCGAGGGAGGTCATGGGTTCGATTTGAGTCCTTTGGGGTTAGCACTTTGGGAACACTTAACCGCTATCGCGCGTACCATCTTAAATTATGTGGGCGCAGTGCCCGTGTTTCCCCAGGTGAGCTTCTCTCTCTGTGGAAAAAAAAAAAAAAGATAACAAAAAGAGGGTATGTTAAAAATGAATACAAAGAAAAAGACAAAAACAAAGAAAATTGAAAAGAATAAAAAGAAAATAAGAACCCCACAAAAGAAAACATAGAAATAACACTGAAAATGCTACAAACTTAAATTCCACTACTGATAGAAATTTTTTCTTTATGTCAAAATAAAAATATATTGTGTGAAACTTGTTTAAAAATGCCACAATTACTAGTTTTTTGTTCAAATCATATAGCTTAATCATGATTTAATAATTGTGAATTTATGTTAATTAGGTTAGTGAATAAATATTTCCCAAAAAAATTATTCTTGGAAAATCAGTAGTTAGGTAAAAAATAAAATTGATTAAATTTTTTAATCTGAATCAATGGGAGAAATAAGTGATAGAGTAGGTTAGATGTTTTATAAACAAAATGATGTGGGTTTGCTAGCTTAAATGCGCCACAAGAAAAGAAGAAAAAATGTTAGTTTAGCAAAATAAATTAAATTAAATGGGTAGGTAGAGGTTTTGTTGGAGCTTTTAAAAGAATTGAAATGCCTATCCTAAGTTTTTCTTTTCAAAGGTATTCATGTATACGAAGAGAAAAAGGATGATATTATTTATCCTAAGTCTAAGAAGTTGGGCACATAAATACAAACATTTGGCATATTATTTATCCTAAGTTGAATTCTCAAATAAACCCGTCGCTACCCTACAAACCATCATATCACCTCACTTTAAAGTGCACCCATATGTCCCCCCATCATATCCTCTGTCCCCGATTCGACGGTCCTTATCCATTTTTTACCACCCCTCTCCATCCTAGCTTTACCGCCGAGGGGGGGAGGTTCGAAAAAATCAGTTTTTCTTTTCAGTCCCACACTAACATAGTGCATCCTCCGCATTTTGCACCCCCCTCTACTCAAATCACTTACCGCCTAATACCCCCCTGAAAAGTCATTTTCCCTTATGATACCAAAAATACCATTCTATTTATTGAGTGCCAATCTTATCATGCCAGCTCGATCATGCCCATTACCAATTAACTCCCTTCCTGCAAAAAGAAATCCGTTATACATTTAATTCATAATTGACCGTTAATGCAACAGATCCACGCCACAATCAACTGAAATTGTCCAATTTTGTATAAAGTCATGCATACTGAACCTGTAAATCTTTACCTTGTTTGTTTCTCTGTGATGTGTATACTTTTTATAGGTTTACATAATACTAGAGAAATTAATCTTATCATTACCAAACCCAACATTGCTTCCATTGTGCCTTCTTTGCCAGTCCTAGAGCTTGACACAATCTTGGTAACCTGTCCTTTTTCTTAACCCTTTTCAATTCTCTGAAATAGATTCAATCATGACTCCTAAGAAGAAAGGCCAGGACGAGCCTATAAACCCATTTATCCATCATCCTATCGACCTATATCATATCCCTTTAGCCGACAAAGACTACAAAATTCAAGAAACCCTTTGCGAATTTGAACTCTTTGAAATGTATTATTTGCTAGAAGAAAATTACACAGACAAGTCTGATGGAATTGGAATGTGGGATTAAAATTTGCCTCATTATATCTTTCACCATACCCACAGTGCCCCCAAATTCATTTTTGTTGCAGGCCTGTTACATACCCAACGAGAGAGCCATAATTGCTCCCACGGGAGAAATTATGTTTAATATAATTAACCAATCTATTAACCAAATGATGCAGGCCCCTTTTATAGAAAATGCAACCCCTTTCTCACAGGAAGCCCTCAATGAATTGCATCATAAGTTTTATTTTTCCAAAATGGATAAAACCCTTGAGATTTTTCTAGCTAAAGATACTCAATTGTGTGAAAAGAATCCTCCTTACTCTTCCTCCATTTTCCCTGACAGAGCCAAATAGATCATCACTATCATTTCTTACCTCCTTCGATGCTACTCTGACCAATGGGTAGATGAGCCAATTATAGGTTTCCTTTCCATATTCTCTCCATATTTGAAGCCATCTATCCCTTTCAATTTTAGCCAATTCCTAGCAGATGCTATCCATGACCAATTTGTATGATTTCAAACAGAAGATGTGTTTAAATATGCCTCTATTCTAGTTTATATGTTTTTATATTTTCAGGGAGAAAGATTTAAGTTTGAAATGCAAAAATTGGATGATTATGGCAATAAAAAAAAATTCATATTCTGGACTACCATGGTGATGAAATAGCATAAGGAGTATTCATACAAACAATGAGTCTTCTTAGAAGTACACCTGAACCAAGAATCAATGAGGATATTAGAATAATTATGCATATATTAGATCAAGTAAAGACAAGTGACTGTTATTTATACCATAACTATACAGAGTTGAGGATTTATGGCTATGATCTTGCTCCCTACAAGCTCCCAAAATTCCTCCCAATGAGGATTTTTGCTTTAGAGTACATCAACCAAATGTTGAATGCTCATGAAGCACACTTTGTATTAGCAAAGAAAAAGGCACAATTCAGAATTAAAACATAGATAGGGCCATTTATTTGCAACAGAAGGTTAGCAAGAGAAGAAGAAGACAAAATTTTAAAAGAAATGATGTTCGGCCTCAGTTTCAGTTGGTCCTATGATCCATTAGGAACCATCTCAAAACTAAGGGTAGAAAACAAGTATACTCCTTACATTCGTACTCACAGACTAGAAATAGAGAAATATATGAACCAAATAGAGTGGGATAAAAGCACTCTGCAAGAGGCTGAGGAGCATCTAGTCTCCACTTATACATCACAGACTCCTATCCCATGGGAGAAAGAAGGAAAAATACTGAGGGAAGAAGAGTCGCTTTCAGTGATTGAAAATTCCAGCAAGGAATTCAATATTATGTACAGAAAGAAAACCAAACTCAATCCTAAAATTAACCCAAGTAAAGATTCAGAACAAGAGGTCATTATAGTCACTAAGGAGACACCTACCTCTTCACAAGTTGGTGGCCAAACTACTCACTCTCCTACTACTTCAACAGCTTCATAGGATCAACAACAGACTATTCAGACAAGTAAAGTTGTCACAGGAGAGAATGAGAAAAAAATATTTGATACATTCAGGGAAATCAAGCTGAAGAATGAAAACTGAAGAAAACACCTACAATCAATTATGGAAGTAGACTTCCAGTTCTCATAGTAGGTTTTTGTTAGCATTTGACTCTGAGATAGGAAAAATGAAAATGGACGTTCTAGAAGCACAAATTTCACAGCCCAAGACAACAACAAATTACCAGAAAAAATCATTTGAGTTTGACATCAAAGACATCCATCCCATTGATCAAATGGAGCTGCACAAGAAAATAGGTGAAATGATTTCATCTACATTGAATAATACAACTATGGGTTTGTCTAAATTGCAGGTGTCCTTAGCAAACATTCAGTCACAGTTGAATATGGATAAAATCTCCTCTCTGGCCAAGGATACAAGAATTAAGTTTTTGGAAGACTTTGTGGTCAGAGTAGGATATGATCCTTCCAACATTAAAGCTGCAAAGGAGATAATAAAAAAAAGAATGCTGAGATAGCAGCATCAAGGAAGAAACTAAAATTGTCAGCCACAGAAGACCCTCTAACCAAAGATATTGAAGAAACAGAGTCTCAGAAGTCAGATATGATGAAGCTCATCATGGATAAAAATGCCCAATTGAGACAAGTGAAATCAGAAATGGAGAAAATGATTAAGGAGAAGGAACAGGCTGCAAAGATTTCTATGGTTCCTTTGGAGGTTGTACCTTTTACAGCCATCCCCACAACTACATCTTCTACAAAAATTACAACATATGGTGAAGAAAAATTAACAAAGGAAATGCAGAATATGTCTATTCAAACAAAGAAAACTAAGAAGCTTCAAGATCAAGTTAAACTATTGCAAGACCAGAAATCCAGAAGTGAAGTTTCTGATGTAGCTAAAGTGTAGAGAGCACGGAAACTGATAGAAAGGTTGTTGAAGTCAGAGAGAGAGCCATCCATTGGACAAACATTGGGCTAAGTCAAAGAAATAATCTAGAAAGATATCATTGAATCCATTGATGAAATCTGGCCCTCCATCCAGATTATATTTTAATAGAAGGAATTGATTGAGAAAGCCAATGATGCAATTACAACTATCAAGGAAGAGCTTGGAGATATGCCTACTACAACCAACAACATCATCAAGTTCTTAAACTCCAAGAACAAATATGAGTTGGATGACAGAACAGAGACCATTTAGAAGTAAAGAAGATTCTTATTAAGAAGAATCTGATTGTTCGGTTGGAAGAGAAATGCCACAACTTAGAGATAGTTGTGAATAGATTCTTCAGCAGGATTGAACCTTAAACACAAAAGGGTCTACCTTCTCTGTTTGTAATTAATGATAATTTGATGACCCATCAAGACTATGCGAAGAAGCTGAGTGAGATTTCCAAAGGCACTGCCAAATTTTCCAATATCAAAGGCACCATGATAGGTAAAGCGTTCTTGGAAGCACTAAGTAATGATATTTTCATCTAGCATGAGGTAAACCACATCTTTGTGGTAAAACCTACTTTTTCCAGATATACTGAAGTGGATGAAATTTAAAGAAAGGAAATTAATTTAACTATCCCAGGTGAAGAATTATGGGATAAGTTGTGTGAACTTCAGTAGTAAAGAGTAAATGAGAAAGGTCATCTGCAACTAGCACTACAACCAGTGCATCCCACAAATAGGTCTACTTAACAATTGTTTCCTCAAAAATAGTGCCAACATTCCATATCACCTCCACTTAGCCTATTTTTTGTCACAGTTAGAGTTTATTATTCCATTTAGGCTAATAATACACTTTCTATTCATACAACATTGATTGTAATCAGTTTTGTAATATTGAGTATAAATACTTCCCTGTTCGAAGTATTCTAGGTTAATTTATGAATATATTTTACCTACTGTGCAATTGTAATTTCCAAGTTTTTCTAGAGAATCAATAATACAAAGACCTATTTCAGGATTCATATTGTGTATTCATTAGTGAAGTACTTCTATTGTAACTCGGTTTTCCATTATTTTTCCTTTTCTCTATGTATCAAAAATTCTTAATTGTAAAACAGAAAGTGTGATGAATAGGACATGCTAATTAAAACACCTTATTATGGATGCTTTTACAATTTATATGTTTTCCACTGAAGTCTAATTGAAAAATACTTAATTGCTTTTCAGTCTCAAATGAAATTCACTTTTCTATTATCTCCATAATTCATTTAATAATCTAAAATTATCCAGTTAATGCAATCTAGCTTTCCCTGTTACAACTCTTTTAAATGTTGATGCATCATCTAGTTTTATAATTTTGACTCCATTTCCCAATGGGAATATACAAATTTAATCAACCAAATCAATTAAAATCAAACAACCAACCAAGTACAGTCATAACTAGCCTAATATCCATTTAAAACAAAGTTTAATTATACAAAGAGATCCCTCTCTAAAGTTCGTAGGGCTAGATACCAGCTTCCAAAGTGGTTTTGATGTTGTCCTCTGTGTTTATTCTGCCAACCTTTTAAATTGCAAAACGATAACACGACCCAAAGATAGAAATTCCCCCACATTCATGAAAAATGACCAAGTATGGAAAATGATAGAATGTTTAAGTATGCGTTCAATTTGAGTGACATACGGTGAAAATTGGTGGAGGCATAAATGTGGGTACAATTTGGCTATTATGGAAATGTAGGTGCATTTTAAGCAATGTGGAAATGTGAGCTTGCAGACTTGGATGTAGAGGAAAGAATTTTTCGCAACCCACAATTGTAAAGTTTGGCTAAGTGTCAAACCAATGTGGATTTTTTTAGCATGAAGCCTCTCATAAGCATGAAATTGACTAAGTAAAGAAAGAAGGGGGGAAATGTGGAGAATGAGAAATTTAGTAATTTGGCTACGTAAAAGAAAAAGGTAAGATACGTAATGTAGAGAATTAGAGTAATTCAACGTAAAAATAAAACTTAATCAATATTTCAAAAAATGGTTGGGGAAAATGGACGATGTGGAGAAATGTATGGGAAAATGGATAGATGGCATGAATAATTAAAATGATACAGAAAATAATGGAAATAATGATAAGTGGAAATGAATAAAAAAATTGGATTTGGGGAAGATATTGACATCTTGGGGATATCATTTTTATTTTTATTTTTATAAAACATTGGATGAAGATAACACATAGGGATATCCAATGAGAGGATAATCACATCAAATTTCCTTCACTTTTGGTATTTTTTATATTGTTTAAAAGAAAATTCATCCCCATTGGCCCCATCGAAGAGGAACTGGAACATCCTACAATGATTTTAAATTCTAAAATATTTGTTGTGACTTCATAATTAATATGTGAGAGTAATATAGCATTGACCAAATTTTAACCAATTGATTAAATAAGAATGGTAATCAGTCGACTTGATGGGTGACAAGAAAACACGTTAATAAATTCCAAAACAATTGTTTATATAACCAAATATTTGGAAATGGAGAGTCATACAACAACCATATCCCATGCTCCACTTCCTTCTTAGATGTTGACCCCTTAGGCTCCTAGAAAACTCATATTTATGCCTTTAATAACTCCTCCAATTTTTTTTTCCTTTTTTCATTACTACATACCTCTAGGGTTGCCTTCACTTTTTCTCAATGCTTCCTTAGCTAAGTCTCCTTTATGAAAAGTAGTACATGCTTCTTACTAGAATTGATCATTTTTTAGCCTGGTTAGCACTTATCAAAGAGATATTTGGATTTCCTTTGTGCCCATTGGTGATGCAAGACTTACCATCCTTGAATGGGTAGTACTATTTTGTTATCTACATGAAATTTGAATTCCTTATATACATGTAGGGGATTTAAATGCTACATCATACAAATAAAGTTGTACTTCATTTATCTCCTCTTCATTAGTAAAATCTACACTAATATAAAACTTCATCTTCCACTATTTAGTGACTATAATCTCTGCATTTTTATTCACCCATCACAAGGGATATGGACTTGAATGATCATGAACCTCCAACCAAAGATTTCTAACTAGATAATCTACAATGAGATTGGTTAAAGTGTCATAATTGAATATAGAATCTACCTTGGTATTTCTAACATAGGTCTTGACATGGAAGAGTTTTTTCATCTACATCTCCTCCTTCCAGTTAATGCTACTTAGATTCACCTCCTTTTGCATTGAAGTGTATATCATTTTCTTACCCAAATATAAGTTTCTTTGAACCTAGTAGTTTGAATTTTTTCCTAGTAAGTTCTTCTTCTTAATATTTTTCTTATTTTTATTTAGATTTAACTCTATATGTAGTTTCCAATAATTCTAACCATCAATATTAAAATAGTTGCAATGGTTGTTTGGATCTTTACACTAATGTTTAATAGGCATCTTGTTCTTCTATTTTCCTTTCCACTTGATCTTTCCCTCCTTGGAAGCACCTACATGATCTTTTTATTTAGAACCACTTGATTGTACTTTCTTATGGAAGATGTTCTCTAGGTATTGTGCTTACGCATAGACCTCATAAAAAATCCTAGGTTTGAAGGGAACCACTTGCTTTCACAAATCACTATCTATACCCCTTATATACTTCAGGTGTACATCTAGGTTGTTGGAGAGATAGCCAACATGATCATAATTTTCTTGAATTTGGTGGTGTACTATTACACATTCTACCCTTTCCTCTATATGAAGTGATGTCAATAGATCCATTAGTCCTCTACATACCCAATAGGGTAGAGCTACAAGTTGATGTTGGTTTTAAAATCCTATCACTTAGTTACTAGTAGATCACCCTCTAGCCTAAGTGTCTTTATGTGTTTTACCCACCGGGTTAATAAATGGCCCTTTAGGTATAGTTGTGTAAATGAAATTTTCTTATTTTAGACTATATAATGGAAATTTTGTTATGCTTCCAATACAATCAATTATTTAGCTTAAGAACATCATTCTTACCTTGGTAGGGTTTGATATGCACTTTTGCTTCCATTTTGAATAGAGGTTGTGAAGGAGTAAGGTACTAGAACTTGGTTTCTCTTTCTCGAGCTATTTTTTTTACCTTATTATCTCATTGTTTCTTTTTAGATGTAGCTTTTAAGTTAAAGCCACCAACCTCTCCAAATATTCAAAACTTGCTTGCTAGAGTTATCATGAAGAAGGCCATGTTGTGAAAAATACCAACAATTTTCTCTTCCAACCTCAAGAACCTCTCTTTTGTTGAATTCTAATTATTACTATGAATAGACTCATCCTCCATCCTAAAGTTCTATAACATCTTATAGCATTTTTTAAATCTTGTAACGTTCTTCAAATATCCCAAAAAGTATTACTTACATACCAATATGATTTATAAATTACTATAAATATTTCATTTAATACATCACAACAAATCTTATAATGTATTGAAATCTGCAATCATCATATTTACTATTTTAAATCTCAAATTAATGATTACTAAATTATCTCCTAAATATATGAAATAATTAAAATATACATCAAACCAATTCATTAAAATATTAATATAATATAAAACTATCACACTTATTTAAGCAATTAATTAAAATGTGTATTTGTTATGTAGTAGGATGCTATGTCCAAATATTTTGACTATAGAGATGGCATTCAAAATAAACAGATAACATTTTTTTTTCACGTAACATTGTCATAGCATTTGTTTAAAGCATTCGAGGTACCCTTGGAACGCGCCTTTTTTTCATGGAGAACATGAGAAAACATACTTTACTAGAAATTCATTCGACCAATTTGAATGATGCACACTTTCCAAGGATTGAAAAACTAAAGTTTGGTTATATGATGGAGAGGGGGATGCCCACTTTTCAATATCGAGTTTGGTTGTATGATGGAGAGGGGGATGCCCACTTTTCAATATTTTTGATTTGTCGTTGTGTCGCATAGTGGGATTGGGAATGTCACCTTTTTGTCACAAAACACCTTTACCCTTTTTTAATTATTGTTTCCATTCATTGGAAAATCCATGAAAATTCCCACTGTTGTCAAAATCAAGCAAGCAATCCAAGTATGTTAACATAATTTGAAACACCATGATGTTTAACGAACTTAATAAAAGGGAAAAGAAGTGAGGCATATTGTGTGGTTGGCATTAGTATAAAGTTGAAGTTGAGTGCAACAACATGATATTTATCAAACTTAATTAAGGACAAGGAAGTCAAGCATATAATAAGTTGAGTGAAAAATGAAGTTTGTGGTATAAGTTTCAATCAATATTAAATTGAGAGGAATTTTCTTCTAGAAGGTAAGAAAAATAAATAATCATACTTTGTGGTATAAGTTTCAATCAATATTAAATTGAGGGGAACTTTCTTCTAGAAGGTAAGAAAAATAAATAATCATACTAGGATATTACATGATTATTTTTTTAATGATATAAAGTAAAATAATATAATTCATTTTCCTTTTAACTTGATTAGTATGTAAGATGCGGTAGGAGATAAAAGATTTTAAAATTATAACATTTTTTCATGTCCTTTTTCAATAGAATGCGTTAATAGTCGGTTAAAAAAACCAAGGTATAAGGTTAAACCCAAGAGAATGTGTGGTACATGGGGGACATTTTTCATATCCCTCTTCCCCCACCACGAGGAATTATGGACGCCTTATCATGTGTGGTGTCATGGCAAGGTTTTTCCTCCAAGTGCTTGTGAAGTAATGATGTTAGAATATTTTCTCTACCCTCTCTTATGTGCAAATTAATTTGAATAGGATGGAATGGAATGGAGGATGGTTGGTAAATGTGGTTTCATGATTGATGTATGGACATATTCTAAATTCTTTCTCAAAGATTTCAAATCGCTTTATAGGATTTCCCTCTATATGTTGTTTTTTTCGAGTGATGTGAAAAGTTATAATTTGTTTTCACACTTAATTTGCTTCAATTTTTGTTGAAGTATCTTATCTTAAAATTTTTGGTTTGTGGTTGTTTGTTTGTAGAGATTGAATCTTATGATTTAAGAGCTTTGTCGTGAGGCAAGGTCATCTCTTTCATGAATGACACATTATGACTATAATAATTTGTTTTTCCTTTGAGGTCAAAGTCATTAAGAATATAGTGAAATATTATAGGAAGGAGATAGAAGAGGTACATTATGTGTGATTAACACTCATATAAGATGGGAATTCTAGAAAACAAACTTGCATGAGAAATTTTAGGAAATAAAATTTACCAACACAACCAAGCATGTTGTGGACTTAATGAATGAGGAAAAGGAGGTGGATGCATTTATGTGTATTCAACTCAATAAGAATATTGAGATATATTTCGAAGTTAAATCTATTAAGAAACTTCTTTAGAGGATGGTTAATAAATGACCTTTCATTCAGGTAATCCACATTCAATCTTGGTTCCTCTTTTTCATCTTCGCATTTCTTTTATCCAAGCTCTTCTCGAGCATTCATCAACCTCACACAATTTGATTCCCCTTTGAATCAAATGGCTAAAGAGAAAACTTCTCGAGAGCATGAGGGGAAAAAATAGAAGAAGGCATCAAGTAAAAAATATTTAGAAGAAGACTTGATTTCAATTATATTTTAGTTTTCTACATCTTAATATGTACTTTTAAGTAGTTAAATTGTGTGAACAATTTGTTAAACAATATTTATAGTGAGTATTAGTAGGTATGTTTTGCGCTCTTGATCATTTTGGGTAGTTTGTATTACTAGTGGTATTTTTAAATGTAAAGAACACACTTATCTCAAGTTTTATACTACTTGTGTGGCATGGCCGCAACCCTCTTTTTATAATATAATCTTTTATTGATTTTGTGAAAAAATATTAGATATATGATATATTTACTTAGGTACCTGACAAAAACAGAGTCAAGCAAGGAGGGAGTAAGAGTATGTAAATGCAATAGTGAATATGTCAATAGAAGTAATTTTAATAGTAAAAGATATATAATTGTGGCCTTTGACGAAAATTATTAATACTTAATGTGTGTCTTGGTTGTATTTTATATCCTTATAATTTTACAATGAGAGGTAATAGAGAGCAGCACTATTAATTAGTCATCCTCATGACTCTAAGTCATTAATTGATCATCCTGATGACCCTAAGTCTACTCCGTTAGTGTTCTACAAGCAAGTCTATGATGCTTTCTCTCATTTTGGTGTTAGTGGAAATTAAAATAAAAAAAAGTGTCATGGTGATGGTGCTTCTTTTGTATTTTTTTGCTAGTTTATCTATGACTTGTAGGACTAGCCTTTGGCTAAGAAACCATGGCCTAAGGGAATCTAAGACATTAAAATCAGCTAAGGATTGTGCTTCACCTAGACCACACCAACCCTTAATGTGCCTTTTTTTTTTTGTACCCATGGGATTTTAAACTGAAGACTTTCACTCAAGGAATGTCTTAACATAACACCTTGTTGCTCATTGTTCTACATCTCATGGGTAGGTGATGATGCTTCTCACAACCAATTTACTTGAGTGATTATGTTTGATTAGCAAGAGGACGCCATTTTGTAGATGCTCCAATGTCAACCATGAATTTTTTGTTACATGTTTATACTGGACAACCAATTAGACATGAAATATTCAAGGTAGGCCAATTTTCTATTTTCATGAAAGTTTATATTAACTTTGTTAGGAAAAGGAAGTACTATAACCAAATATTCCAAATTATCAATCAATTTAAAAAATATATATGTTTTATAATTTCTTGATGAAAACCCTCAACAAGTTATTTGTAGCATGGAAATAAGTTTTTGTGAGGTCACTCGAAATGAAGACTCTCATTCCATTGGTGAATCTTTGGAAATCCATTGTTCTTTTGAAAATATAATTGCATTTTGAAGGATGAGATTCCCTCCACTTACCAATAATTTTTTTTTTTTTTTAGATCTAGGACAATCAGTAACTGGTGAGAGTTGCCTGAGCAAAGCCCGAGTTCAAATCCAACTGGCTGCCACTATAAACCTAGGCTAGGTGCAACAGCCTGCAAGCCGCACACAATAGCAATTAACTTATGCCTCAACAAGAGCCGAGACGTCCACTATGGGGTCGCCTACTCTTCTAGCCAAGACACAACAGGCGTATGTCTCCACGGAGATTTGAACCTTGGTGGATAGGATGAAAACCTTCTCCCTCCACCGTCAGTTACTTTTATTTTTAATTAGATCAAGACTACTAGCTAGGAGGGTATGGCAATAGCAAGCACTCTTGTATGCATTTGAAATATTTTAGGTTAAAGCACACAAGTTTTTCTAGGACCCAAAAATTTATTCAAAATCATTTCTTTGCCCCTTGAAACTTTCTCCGTGAGAGCATTCACTGTGGAGAGGATAAATGGTACTATAGAGTTAAAGCTATAAGTGCTAGAGTTTGATGAAATAATTTATGGTTATCAATATCATAGCTTGATTTCTAAATTTAATGGCTTGTGATCAATGTATTTGATTTTTTGATTAGACGTGGAATGTGACCACGTAATATATGAAAACCAAAGATTATTAAATATAATATAAAATATATATATCATTGTAAATAATATGCATTCCCAAGGATTATTATCTTAACTTTGATATCTATTATTTATGTATGTTTAAGACATGTATATAATAAATTTTAATTTTTTTAAGCTAAATTATTATTATTATCGTATTTTTATAAGTTCGTATCTTGGAAGGAACGCCCCTTTTTTTCATGGAGAAAGCATATTTTACTAGATACTCATCCGACCAAGTTGAATGGTACACACTTTCCAACGTTGAAAAACCAAAATTTGGGATTACGAGTCCCCTCGTGTCACTCTTTTGTCATTAAACGGTTTTCCCTTCTTAAATTAATAATTCCATTCTTTGGAAAATCCATGAAAATGTCCACTTGTGTCAAAATCAAACACACAATCCAAGTTAAAAGTATTTCCAAAATATAATTTGGAACAGCATGATACCTCACTAACTTAATTAAAGGGAAAGCATGTCAAGCTTGTTATGTTGTTGGCAGTATTATAAAGCGCAGTGAAAAATGAAGTTTGTGGTATAAGTTTTAATTAATAAGAATGATATGTTATTAAATTATGAACGAGGAGTCCATATTATTATAATATAGCCACGTACAGACCATATTTAAAAAACATTGTACAAATTGTTTTTATTCTATTCAATATTCTTGATCTTCTAGGTTGTTGATTGAATTGTTAAACAATTTTATTAACCTAGTGGATATATATATATATTCTTTTAACTCGTCTTAACCTCGTCAAATACACTTTTATTATTATAAACTTTATAAATGGATACGCGTTTACAAAGTGATGTTACATATCCATAACCCAAAAAAACATAAACGTTAAAATGACGTTAAACAAAATCGACTTTTGATGATTGGTTGTATGCTACTAAAGTGATGATTCGTATAGATTTTCATGGTGATAGTATAAATTCTTAAACGAATCAAAATTGTTATTATTATTATTATAATATTAAAGTATAGTAAGAGCGTGAAGAATGGTTAGATATTTTTTTTTTATAAGATGGTGATTGCGTTATGGAATATTTAGGAAAAGGGTTTTTTAATGTTTTTAAAGTGATTTTTTTTTTTTTTTCTCTTTCTTTTTCTCTTTCTCTGAAGAGGCAGAGAAATTATAAGGGAATTATTAATTAATAATTTTTTCATCGTAGTATTTTTGTGGTGGGGATATATGGAGAAAGGTTAACTAATTTTATTACAGGATGATATCTATATAAGAGGCATCTAATGAAAAGGTTAATTAATCATTTTTTAATGTGAAATTTTTGAATAATTGGAATCTTGGCAAAAAAATTGCTAACCATTTTTAAGAAAAATTTTCAAATAATGAAGATCTCATAGAAGGGTTCACCAACCATTCCTCCACCATAGTGTTGTCTAGTCACATGAGAACCACCATTAATATCTCCAAAACATATTCCCATCATTCCACCATTTTTTGGAGCTTAGTAGTGGGTATGAAACATCTCTAATTGGATAGGAATAGTTTAAAGTAAGAAATTAGAGGAGAATACATGGTGCATAGATTAAGTCAAAACAATTCGTACATTTCGCTCACAAAACCAAGATACAAACCACATAAATAGTGCTCATGAGATCCAACAGATTCCAAACACGGAGAATATTGTTGAGAAAATCTCTCAAGAAAACTCCAACATCCAACAAACCAATCCTACCTATATACTATTGTAAGCACTATTCCAACTCCCCCCTTTAATATTGCTTACATTACATTATTACAAAGATTAATAAAAAAAATGACAAATTACAATTCACATGTCACATTTGTATCATTGGTCTTCCTCAACACCTATCCCCACTCTGAAGTCTCCCAGAAAACACTCTTTTCACCACCACAAGCTTCGAGCTTCTCATTCAACTCATTTAAGACATAACTGCCTCTGACCATCTTTGATGAACTTTGTATAATTGACGCTTCTTTATCTTTCGAAGGAAAATCTTGATATTGAACCACCCTATGGACAAACTCTCATCTATCAAAATGCGGCGAACTACACTTTTGATAGTTGTATAAGTGAGCTATCTAGATATCGAGTGTATCCAACAGTAAATTATGCAGCTGACCTTTATACACACATCGATCTCATAAAATAACTTGTAAGTGATGCTTTTGAACCCCAAAGCACAACAAGACCCATCAACGTATAACAGACTAACATAATCAAACTAGCGATATGTTCTCTCAGCACTGAAAAACGTCGAGAACCACTAGTTTAATTACATTCCTCTTTTCATTAATTATTTTTGCACCTTTTACAAACAGAATTGAAAAAAACATAAAAATCACTCAACAAAATCAATAAACTTGAAACTATTCGTTGATACAAGTCTCTTGGTCCCCTCTCGAAGATAATCAACTCTTCTCCTTCGTTTCGCTATCAAAATATGGAGTGCCTTTATGGGGATCTCCATCTTCGTTGTATTCCAATCGAATAAGATTAAACTTAACACATAAAAAAAATGAGTCAGTTGTAGCCTGTGAGTTTTTCCTACACGTCACAGACTCGGAGGGTGACCACGTCAGGGTTCCCAATGTCGTAGTTGCCAAGGATGATAGAGTCAGACTCAACATGGTTACCCTCTAAGCAAGTGTCGTTTTTGCATAGTTATGGAAGTTGAAATTAGAGAAAGAAGACATGCACATTGAATCCATAGGTGTTGAAAATAAAATTTGGTTTTGTCCTGACTCCTTCGGCCTATGGCTGTGAATCCATTTTCCTCCAGTTCAAACTGATCATGAGGAGAACACGCATATTCCTGTCTTCTTAGGTGCCTTTGTCAGCTGCCTAAATTTTTTTCCACACACTTTTTATTACACTGGGCACTGCTGCAAGAGAGAATTTCATTTCTATCAATTACAATATTGCTCCCATGCATCGCCTTGATGCATACGATTATTTCCTCACTGCCCTATCATGGGTACACTTATGAAACCAAGAGAAATAAAAATGTCTAAAAATAAAATATTCGTGGATTCAACACCGGTGCATATCTCTTCTAAAAGCAAAAATCTCATGGTCCTCATTGATCTGAATATGGGAAAACTAGTTTTGTTGTGATATCTCCCTCATCAATATTAAATAAATGTGTTTAGGATCGTCTCAAATTAGCAAGTTGTGAAGGGGTTTACGTGTCAAGTTTTAGTGTCTTCTATGAGAAATTTATGAGTTAATTAGCTGTTAAAAACACATGTAAAACAAATAAATTGCAGAGAAATAACACACAACAAACACATTACACAATAGCTGATAACGGAGTTCACCCCTCCTGGGCTACATCTCCATGGACCTGCTTCAACTGGCTAGGCCCTCTTTGGATTAATGGTAAATTCTTTGATTACATGCACTTGCAGTGCTCCAATGGCTCTGCAACCTACTCCATTGGATTTAGAATGTAATGTTCCCAATTTTATGGAACGTTAATTTTTTCCATTTTCACATAGGAGCTAAATAGAATGGGTAGGAGACCCATTCATTTCATGATTAAAGGATAAAAATCCTCTTAGTGTGAAAGAGGATCACTTATAGAGCTGGATTTCACACCCCCATGTGTGAAAGGGGACTTTTGCAACAAGGCTAGGTCAAGTTTGACCAAGTCAAACTGTGCAGCGGTAGGAGATGGAAAGGTCTCTTGTGGGCTAGTGCAGTGGAAAAGGAGGGAAGGTTTCTTGAGGAGGAAGCTAACATGAGTGGGACCCATGGAGAGGGAGATGTCATTGTTTAAAAGGAGGGCAAGGTAGCCATTGTGGGACATCTTGAGTATTATTCATTTCTGGTCTTTTAGAATTGTCGCAATCTCTTGTTGTTTAGCAAGAATTGCCGAGGAATTCTTGTTTAGGATTTCCTTTCCTTCTCGAGTAGATCTTGGAGGATTGCACTCCATTCCCCATATTAAGACATTGAGGTCAAGCCTCATCCTTCTTCATCAGTGTAGTTTCAGTTGGAGATTGTGCAGTGTTGTTAGGTGTTGCTGGGGAGGTTTTCTACAACACCAACCTTGGCTAGTTTTTCAGAGGAGGGAGCTTCCATCCCTTTGGGAGATCAGAAAAGGAGGTTCATGAGCTTATTCCACTATCTTTGGCATTAGGCCAACCACTTTCCATCATTAGTAGCGCAGTCCCTCTCTTAGACAACGTTATTCTTGGAGAGTATTTACTGTGAGGGATTAGCAGACACTTTGGAGGGTGAAATATTTGGTGAAGAGATCAGCCTTTCACTTCAGATTTCCATTGGAGGAGGGTTATTCATTTGATGCATCCATATCAACCTTCTCCATCTATTTCCAGTTCTTGAGTTGCAGCTGCTACTGCAACTCCGGCATTTATGTACTCTGCCAATTTTGAGTACATTCCGGCCAATCTTTCTAGAGGATTGATGTATTACATTTTCAGGGGTTGAGATCATGCTCCCCCTCTTTATTTGAGCTTCATATTGTCATATCATTGTAATTTTATCATTTTGCAATAGTTCTCTATAAAATACTGCGCAGTCATAGCCTGCAGTTTCTTATCTATAGCAGTGTGCTTCATATTTATCGTGCATGTAGTGTGAGGCTTGTATTTTATTGATTGAATGACCGATTCCTCAAGTCATTGCATTCCTTTTATATGTTGGCTATTTACATCTTCTCATAAGCAAGGTCTTGAAAATAATGCTGAGAATCCATTGTATGTTCATACATTGTTTCAGCCCCATTCCTTGGGCAATTTCTGAAGGGAATTAGGTGTGGGAGGCTTGTCTCACCACCCTAGAAGGATTTATTTATGTCCCAATTCTTGGATTTTGGTCTTAGACACATTGGTCTAAGGGATCCAAGTCTCAGTATCAAATCCTGCTGCCTCCATTTCTGGAAAATACGTTTTCCAGCCATGGATTGCTAGCCATTCCAGATTTGGAACATTATAGTGGTATCAGAGCACCTTTCTTGGCTCAGCCTGTGGCCTTAAAGCCCAAGAAAGAAGAAGAAGATGATGATGAAGAATATGAGCTTGATCTCATCTATTTTTAGAACAAAGAAGAGCCTCCCCAAGGAGGAGAAGAAAAGAGAAGAAGAGGAAGGTCCATGTACTTCCTATTCTCAGAAGGAAAAAAAGCATGAGAGATGCTTGGATCATCAGGTTCTAGATCAATACCTGAGTGCGTATAAATCCCATCCTACAACATTCAGGGGAGCTACAACATTCCCACAGTTTATTCAGTAGAAGGAGGAGAGAAGGCCCTATGGAGAAAGAGAAATCAAAGGCAATAGGTTTCTATTGTCTACATTTGATGGGAACACTTCAGCTAGAGATTAGGTGAAAAAGATAGAGGCATTTTTCTTGCTACATCCAGTGGCATAGAAAGAAGCAATGGAGATTGCAGCACTGCACATGGAGGATGAAGCCTCTGTTTGGTGGTTCAAACCCTTGGTCCATTCAAGGGTGAATTATTTTGTATAATTTTCTCAAAGGTTGATCCAAACCTTTGATGGAGAGAGGACAAAGGAAGAGAAAGCCATTCCACCATGGGAGGAGAATTGCACCAACGTTGTCATAGCTTTCGGAGGACAACCTTTTACATCTATGGAGGAGGCAGCAATTGCATTGGAGGATACAAATAATGCAGCCATACAAGAAGAAAACCCCAAGTTCCACCAAGGTATTAATGAATTTCCACTTTTCAATTCAACAAATAATGTAAGGGAATGTGGAAACCCACATGTAGAGGTCCAAGAAACTACATACTTTACTATTCAAGAGCACCATGATTGCACTGCGTTGTGCAAAGGGTTCAAAGAGGAGATGAAACCTCATCCTCATACATCTTGGTTGAGCTGCATTCAGCCATTGAGGTTGGAGTGTGAACTTTTGGAGGATGGAGTGAACCATGACACCCCCATGAAAAACAATGAATTTTTTTTTGAACCGGAGGATGAAACAACTACTACACCATTGGAGGAATTAGTATCATTGTTAAACATGGGTGAAGAGGAGATGTTACCTCCATAAAAATTGAGTCCTCATGGATCCAAAATAATCATGGGTGAGAGATCTTCTCTAGGAGGTCTCCGAGGAGTTTCATTTCAGCTTTCCATGAAATGCAAGGGGGAAGATATGGCTTGGGAGAATGGTAGCCCTCATGGGAGGAGTACCAAAGGAGGAAGAATGAGAAAAAATCCACAATGAGCTGAGTGGGTGTGGATGAGGAGCAAGAGGCTGATTTTCCACTTGAAAATATATGATACCAGGTAGCAAGAGGCTTGGCTGCATTGGATCCTCTTGAAGGAGTTTGGCCATCACTTGGTGTACCCTTTTTCTAGATGGATGGGGGTAGAGAAGAGGTGGCAGGATGTTTACATCATTGAGTAGCAGAGAGTAGGGATACATGGTGCTGATATGGTATATATATCAGTCATGACACCTTCATCACATGAGTTACATGATGTGAGCATGAGGAGGCAGCAAGCACTTGGATTTCTTGAACTATCTTGGAGAGAGTACAAGAAGATTTGCTCTCATATGATGTATGGTGTTGTAGGAGTAGAGGAGGGCACTCTCATAGTGTAAAGGGATTACTCCTTGGCTTGGACTGATCAGGAGGCATTTCCATCTTGGGAGAAGCTTCATATTTGCAGCAGCATCACTAGAGGAGTTCTTGATAAGGAGCATGTCAAGAGACAAAGATTGGCATGGACAAGAGCCTTTTTGCATGAGCTCACAGTGCTGACACTTGGGAGTAGGGTCATACACATGGATACATCTATCATCTTACTTCTAGCCTATGGTAAGAGCCTTTTGTTTACATTTTCTAATTTACCTACTCTTATCATTATGTGGCAGTGCATGGCTCCTCAAAGGGGCAGATTTTTCATGTTGCTCCATGAGCAAAGTTGGGCCAAACCATATGATGGAGACAACCATATTTTATGTGGCCTTGGGCAAAGGATTTCTCATTACATGTATGTTCAAAAAATTCATTTACTTGACCATGTATTAAGAAAAAAATTTCCATGTAAAATTCTGAAGCAACAGTTTGAAAAACTGCGTTGTTGCTACTTGGGAGACTATTGTTGCCATCGAGCATCATGTAAAACCATCAGTACTTCCTCCATTTTGATGATGAGAAATATGTTTCCATTTTATGATACTGTCCATATTATTATTGGGAGCATGATTGGTGAATTGACACATGAGTTGAATGTGTCTTTGAGGGGAGATGATCCCCATAGTTTATGCATTGCATGTTCTAGTGGGAACATGAGGGGAGACATGGCCACCACAGCCACCTATTTGCCTTATTTTGAGGTGGGCCATGAATTTGATGATGCTATCCATCAATTGTATGTATATGGGCATGTGTTTGATTGTGTATTGCTGATTCACTCATCTATTTACTATTCAGTAGTAGAGGTGATATTTTCTGTACAATGCTTGCCATGTTATTTTCTGCAGCTGCAATGGATGAGGTTGTGTTGTAACCCTATGAGACAATATTTGTACCTTGCTGCACATGGTATAACCTACAAAAAACATGTCAATGGGGTATTCTATGATGATCATGTCCTACTCATCATGGATGAAATGTCTTGGGCCAGCCGAATTATCATTGATGGAGGAGAAATCCTTGGAGGATTGCCCTTCATTTTTCCACTTGAGGGAAATAATTTTGCATCCCATAATCAGCACACACTCTACACTTATCATAAGTGGAGAGGAGGACAGCATGGGGCAAGCTATGAGACTTTCCATATTCAGATTTTTAGCCCACCTTCATTTCCGGAGCTCAAGGTGGAGGGAGATTTCTGTGAGTTGCCATGTTGGGAGGCAACTTATGTTGTATGGATGATTGATTGGGGATGGGAAGGTCATATGAGAATGATGAGTCCAATTTTATATCAGATCCCATGCCTCAAGGAGGCCCTTATATAGCCCAATGTTTCCTCGATGGATATTTGTTTCTACATGATAGTTATTTGGGGATGTTCACCAAAATCTAGATTTCATATGTTGGAGGGACAACTTGGACACTTGATTGATGATATGGAATCCTTTTCTCAGAGGTTTTCATCATGCATGGACGCTACAAGGAGATTAAGGGGAAAATGAATCAGTCTATCCTTGCACTTGCTTGAGGACAAGCAATCTTTGAGAGGGGAGGACTGTAATGTTCCCAATTTTATGGAACATTAATTTTTTCCATTTTCACATAGGAGCTAAAATAAAATGGGTAGGAGACCCATTCATTTCATGAATAAAGGATAAAAATCCTCTTAGTTTGAAAGAGGATCACTTATAGAGCTGGATTTCACACCCCATGTGTGAAAGGGGACTTTTGTAAGAAGGCTAGGTCACGTTTGACCAAGTTAAACTGCCCAGTGGTAGGAGATGGAAAGGTATATTGTGGGCCAGCGCAGTGGAAAAGGAGGGAAGGTTTCTTGAGGAGGAATCTAACATGAGTGGGACACATGAAGAGGGAGCTCTCATTTTTTAAAAGGAGGGAAAGGTAGCCATTGTGGGACATCTTGAGTATTATTCATCTCTGGTCTTTTAGACTTGTTGCAATCTCTTTTTGTTTAGAAAGAATTTTCAGGGAATTCCTGTTTAGGATTTTCTCTCCTTCTTGAGTATCTCTTGGAGGATTGCACTCCATTCCCCATATTCAAACATTGAGGTCAACCCTCATCCTTCTTCATCAGCACAGTTTTAGCTGGAGATTGTGCAGTGTTGTTGGGTGTTATTGGGGAGGTTTTCTACAACACCAACCTTGGCTAATTTTTAGAGGAGGGAGCTTCCATCCATTTGGGATATAATCAAAGAAGGTTCATGAGCTTATTCCACTACCTTTGGCATCATGCCAACCATTTTCCATCATGAGCAGCACAGTCCCTCTCTTAGACAACGTTATTCTTGGAGAGTATTTGCTGTGAGGGATTAGCGAAAACTTTGGAGGGTGAAATATTTGGTGAAGGGATCAGCCTTTCACTTCATATTTCCATTGCAGGAGGGTTCTTCATTTGATGTATCCATTTCAGCCTTCTCCATCTATTTCTAGTTCTTGAGTTGCAATTGCTACTGCAACTCCAACATTTATGTACTTTTCCAATTTTGAGTAGATTCCAACCAATCCTTCTAGAGGATTGATGTATTACATTTTCAGGGGTTGGGATCATGCTCCCCCTCTTTATTTGAGCTTCATATTGTCATATCATTCTAATTTTATCATTTTGCAGTAGTTCTCTATAAAATACTGCGTAGTCATAGCCTGCAGTTTCTTATCTATAGTAGTGTGCTTCATATTTATCGTGCATGTAGTTTGAGGCTTGTATTGTATTGATTGAATGACTGATTCCTCAAGTCATTGCATTCCTTTTACTGTTGTATTCATATATGTTGGCTATTTACATCTTCTCATAAGAAAGCTCTTGAAAATCACGCTGAGAATCCATTGTATGTTCATACATTGTTGCAGCCCCATTCCTTGGGCAATTTCTGAAGAGAATTAGGTGTGGGAGGCTTATCTCACCACCCTAGAAGGATTTATTTGGTCCCAATTCTTGGATTTTGGTCTTAGACACATTAGTCTAAGGGATCCAGGTCTCGGTATAAAATCCTGCTGCTTCCATTTCTGGAAAATGCGTTTTTCAGACATGGATTGCTAGCCATTCCAAATTTGGAACATTACACAGAAGACCCAAAAACCTCAAAATAGACTCTCAAGCTCTGAAAATGGTCTTCAGCTAATCTAGGCATGGCCTCCTCTCTTGGTGGCCTAGACTTCTTTAATCTTCAAAGTGGAAATATCACTTACAAAAGTGCTCCAAGGCCTTTGCAACCTACACCATCATGCTCAGAGCATCCAAATCATCTAGGAATGACTCTTCTTGATCCAAAATTGGTCGAAATATGCCAAAGATATGGCTTCCTTAATATTTCCTAGAAAAACTACACTAAAATTGGAACATCTCCGTTAGGGCTGCTAATTTTGGAGGCAACGTCGAAATTGGGGGCTCTGCCAAACATGTCGTCGAATTAAGCTACAATTTAATTAGTTTAAGTGTGATTTAAACTTAAGTTTAGCATTAGTCAAGCATGCTTTAACTAATCTGCATTACCATATGTGATTAGCATAATGATAATTGATTATGAAGTTAAAGCATTATTTCCACTTTAATCTTGCACATTTGAATTAACTCTGTGCCTGGTCATAGCACAAAGTCCCGTGGGGAGGGGGCTGGCCCCCTCCTTACCACCATCGTTCACAACATATGAGAATAAGTATAAGTCAAAGCCCTTACATTATAAGTTGTAATGCTTTGTAGTAGTGGTATTGTGGTGCACTAGTGTGGGGGAGGTTGATGGGTTGAGCCTTGACCTCCACCCTTCCACTGGTTAATAATTTTTCCAATACCACATTAATATCCAACCTTTGATATGTGGATAATTCGGACCATAGTTTAAATTATACCATATGATATATATATATATATATATATATATATATATATATATATCAGCCATAGATTAAACTATACCGTATGATATATCTGGCCCACCATATAAAATTCGAACCTAACCATAAAATTCGAAAATTAGAACTTAACCATAAGTTGAAATTTGGACCTTGGAAGGGGGCACATGGCGGCCTCTAGGCTAGCCATGTGTCTTCATGCCATTGGTTCATCAAAAACCAATAAAATTTTTTCATGTGCCCAGAAATTCAGGCCACTTTCAAATTGACAAGTTTCATCCTATCATTGGGTTGGAGGAAAGCCCAAATTTTTGGCCTTTGATCCTCTTTTTTTTTTTTTTTTTAATTTGCCTTTTTGTCACAGCAATTAGCGGGCTCTAACTTACTCATATAGACTCCTTTTTTATTGAAACAAATTGCGTTGGATTCCTGGTGTCGTGCTCGATCCAGGCATTCTAGTTTAGTGTGATTCTGATCACTTTGAATTTTTGGCAAATTTTTTCCCCCAATTTAGATTTCGATCACTCCTTCCCACTAACAGTATTTTTGACCCACAAAATATGGTTATCTCATGAGAGTTGAATACTCCTCTCTTTCCCAAGTTCTATCATCTTTATTCTACATGGAAAAATCTCCATGACAACCACTTGGGTTCACTGACATGCATTGCCTTGCCAATGGCTTGGCACTTCAACCAATGTCCTCCTTTTGCTGTTGACCCAATCCAACACTTGTTGGATTATTTATGACTAATTAGACACATTGTTGTACCAAAATGACCCCTCGGTGCTTGAAAAGCTAACTGATGGCCTTCCCACTAATAATCTTGTTCCTCCTTTTCACAAACATGCATTCGATACAAGCTTCTCCTTGGAAACCACTTTTCCAAGTTAAGCCCATCTGAGTGAACTACAAAAATGAGTTCCAACATTAGTAATCATAAGAAAAGAAATGACCATTCTTTTTACCTCCACGGTTCCAAATTCCATAGCTGGAAGAATTCATTTTCCATCTCTTTCTCTTCTTGGCGTTAACACATAAAATGGTCTACAATGGCTGCAAACTTTGTTGGCATCTTGTCCCTCCTTTTTGCTTCTTGATTCCATCATCCTCCATTTCAACATGTTGTTCATGCCATGATTTCAGAATGAAGGATAATCATGAGCCTCTCGCTCAAGAGTGGACCTTCCCAAAATCATGCGACATCTTGTTACAAACACAACCATTAATATGAAAAACACATCATGTAAGAAACATAACTTGACGACATATCCTTTTGCTCCTTCAAAGAAACAAATTTCAAATCATGTGAACATCGCCATGTACTCTTAAATCTTGGTTTACAAACCATCGACCAAACACAAGTCGAAAAAACATGCCTCTTCAAACAAATAACTCTCAAGTTGACAACATACATGATAAACAAAGCAATCAACTAACACATGGCGATCACTCATGCATGTTCAAATTGCCATTTTTGCTAAATCTAGGTGAGTCAACATAACTCTACTTTTCCAACACCTTTTTGGCATAAACATGAAACATGCATTCAATTGGAAAAGAAATGCATCAAACACCAAAAGACATGCAAGGCCTTAATTGGATAATAAATCTAACCATTTCTTGCCAAATCATTTCAAGGTGCTTCTTTCAACTGCACTTCATCATGTGAATCATCTTGACCCACATCAATTATGGAATCAGACTTCCCATTCTTTCCAAAATCTCTCTCCACCTTCCTCAAATGTCGTGGATGACTTGTTGGATACAAAGACCAACACTTGTCTACAAGATTACCTTGCTTATGGAAATGAGTGCGAAACAATTGCATCTTCTTTTCAACATGGTTTTCCTTGTCCATTGGACCTTTGGCTTTTTTCCTCCTTTGTTTTGAAAGTTTCCTGTGCATGGCTATCTTCTTCCAAAACCTCAAAACAGTATGGTTATCCAAACCACAAAAGGAAAATGCAAATTTTCTTCAAATATTATGTGAAGATTTACCATGTTTATTATAATCAAAAGAAACTTGATTAAAGGAAAATTTGTACCTTGCACATTCACCTTTGTTGCCTTCTTGAGGAGGTGAATTTGATGAGGTAGTGGCTCTCTTCGGAATACCAACAATGGCTTCAATGAATTTATATCTTTCAACATCCTTTTGTTTTCCATTCTCATTAGTTGCATGCTTATGATAATATTCTTGCAAAGTGGGTATAAAACTTTTTCATTCCTCATGAACACAATATTCACAAGCTTGAGGTATTGAGCATGAAATGAAAGTCCTTCTTGGAACACCTTAATGTGCCTCGTTGGCTTTGGAGCATTCTCCATCATGTTGTCCATAACCAAGACCCAAATACTTAGGCCTTTCCTCAACAACAATTGGCTCAACTATGCCTTGTGCATGTTTTCCTAATCCTTTACCTTCATAGCCCATCCTCATCAATAATTTGGACCCTATTCCTCTGTTTTTTCTTTCAAAATCACCTACACAGTAATCTTGAGAGGAAATTGAAGATAAACTTGAATTTCATACCTCTTTTTTAAGCACATGCTTGTCTAAGGTTTCCTTGGCATCATGGAGTTGAGTCTCCATCTCATGCATCCTTGCTAGGTTTTTATTTTCAATATGGAGCTGAGTCTCCATTTGATGCATGTTTTCAAGAATTTCTTGCTTCTCCTCCTTCATGGCAATTAAATTATCCTGAAGTATAATTCTCTCTCTCTTATATTCATACATCTCCCGCACCATATCATTCATGATGTAGAGCTTCTCCAACATATCTTATCAAATAGTTTTGCTAAGGAAGATTGACTAGAAACAATGCTTGATGAAGCTACCATCACAATTTCAATGCATAAAAAGCTTAGTTGTTGTGATTTGAGAACTGAACTCTCAATCTTGAACTTCTTCTAAAGAGAAGGGATACACATAAACTTGCACACACTCAAATTATACTTGCACAAATTAAAAATCAATAGCTAATTCTTCTAGATAACCTTCGCTAAAATGAGATAAACTGTGCTCTGATACCAACTTGATCTGAATTTGGGAAAACTAGTTTTGTTGTGCTAGCTCCCTCATCAGTATCAAATAAATGTGTTTAGGATCATCTCAAATTAGCAAGTTGTGAAGGGGTTTATGTGTCAAGTTTTAGTGTATTTTATGAAACATTTATGAGTTAATTAGTTGTTAAAAACACGTACAACAAATAAATTGTAGAGAAATAAAACACAACAAACACATTACACAATAGCTAATAACAGAATTCACCCCTCCTAGGCTACATCTCCATGGACTTGCTTCAATTGGCTAGGCCCTCTTTGGATTAATTGTCAATTATCTGATTACATGCATATAAAGTGCTCCAATGACTTTTCAACCTAATCCATTGGATTCAGAAGACCCAAAAACCTCAAAATAGACTCTTCAAGCTCTAAAAATAGTCTTCAAATGATCTAGGCATGGCTTCCTCTCTTGGTGGCCCTAGGCTTCTTTAATCTTAAAAGTGGAAAAATCACTTACAAAAGTGCTCCAACGCCTCTACAACCTACACCATCATGCTCAAAGCATCCAAATCATCTAGGAATGACTCTTTTTGATCCAAAATTGGTCAAAATATGCCAAATTTATGGCTTCCTAAATATTTCCTAGAAAAACTCCACTAAAACTCGAACATCTCTAGTTAGGGCCGCTAATTTTGGAGGACAACGCAAAAATTGGGGGGTCCGCCAAACATGCTGTTGAATTAGAATATATTTTATTTAGTTTAAGTGTGAGTTAAAATTAATTTTAGCGCTAATCAAACACTCTTTAGCTAATTTGCATTACCATATACGATTAACATAATAATCATGGGTTATGCAATTAAACCCATATTACTACTTTAATCATGTGAATTTGAATTAACTCCGCCCTTGGTCATAGAACAAAGTCTTGTGGGGAGGGGGTTGTCCCCCTCCTTACCTCTGCCACTCATAGCATATGAAAATAAGTATAAGTCGAAGCCCTTACATTATAAGTTGTAATGTTGTGGCGTAGTGGTATTGTGGTACGCTGGTGCAGGGGAGGTCATGGGGTAGAGCCCCGACCTCCGCCCATATGTTGGTTAATAAATTTTCCATACCACAACTTTAATATCCAACCTTTGATATATATATATATATATATATATATATATATATATATATATATATATATATATATATATATATATATATATATATATATGTATACTAACATGTGGACAGAACTATACCATATGATATATCTGACCATAGATTAAACTATACCATATGATATATCCGACCCACCATATAAAATTCAAACTTAACCATAAAATTCAGAAATTTGAACTTAACCATAAGTTGAAATTTGGACCCTGGAAGGGGGCGCGTTGTGGACTTCGGGCTAGCCACGTGTCTTCATGCCATTGGTTCATCCAAAACCAATAAAATTTGCGCCATGTGCCCATAAATTTGGGCCTCTTATAAATTTACAAGTGTCATCCTGTCATTTGGCTAGAGGAAAACCCAAATTTTTGGCCTTTGACCCTGTTTGACCCTTCTTTTTAAATTCGCCTGTTTGGCATGATGATCAACGGGCTCTAACTTCCTAATGCAGACTTTGTTTTGAGTGAAACGAAGTGTGCTGGATTCCTAGTGGCGGGCGCAATCCGGTAATTCTAGTTTGGTGAAATTATAAGCACTTTGAAGTTTTGGAAAAAAAATTTCCCCAATCAAGATTCCGATCACTCATGCTCCGACCCACGCAGACACTCCAAAGCTCGTGATTCACCATTCTATATAGAATTTTTCTCAGTAAACATGATATATCGCACAACTAAACACTACTTTTATATTACAGAAGAACAATGCATAGTTATTATCCTACCCTGCCATACTTATTTACAAAGTATTATCTTCCATGCCTCTCACATTTTCCTTTCTTTTGCATTATGGAATTAAGCTAGACCAGGCTCTGATACCAAGTAATAAATTATAAGAGAATACATGGTGCACATATTCACTCAAAACAATTCATACATTACTATCACAAAACCAAGATACAAGCCACATAAACAGTTATCATTAGATCTGATAGATTCCAAACAAGGAGAATATTGTTGAGAAAATATCTCAACAAAAATCCAACAACCAACAAAGCAATCCTTTCTATATAATATTTTTTACACAACATTTCATCACTGTCCGTACAATCCCCAACTCGCACATTGGCGGGTAATTTATGTGACCAATAATTAGTGTCATGCTTTACAAATACCATCCTTGCATCCCTTTTGATGAAAGCAACATTCTTCTTGTTGACATTTACTTGAGAAGAGCTGTAAAAATCCCTATTTTTAACTTGGTTCTAGTAGCTAGTTACACCCTCGCTGACAGAGAAATTTAACACTGAGCCCATGCTAGCTGGCGCTCTGTGCCAGTTAGACACCCATGCCAAGCTGTTTATGGAATATTTTTTAAAAATAGAGGCAGAGGTTCCATTCCAACCACCTTGGGGATGAGTCATTGGAAGTTGTTGAGCTGAAACAACCACGGAATCCTTCCTTTAGTTAGTAGTTTCCACCTCTCTTAGAACTCTCCTAAAGGATAGGACTTCCTCCTACCTTTGTAGGGATTCCAACCTCCTCCTTTTCCTCTATAAAATAAACTATCTCTTTTAGTAGAAGCTAGCTGAACTAGGAGAATTATACATACTATAGCTAAGCTGCTAGAGAAGATAGAATAATAAGGATTATGTTGAGAGAGCTTGAGTTGATGAATTCTAAGAGAGCTTGAGTCCGAATTCCCTGACCAACATTTGAGACGTGCTTTTCCTGAACCCTGCTGGAGGAGATTGCGACGTCAAAGCATCGGTTGTACTCTTCCTTCTACTCATTTATATACATGACTACTGTTTGGTTCCACTATTGTGTTATGATGTTTATTTGATGCGATATGTTTAGCCCTCTTTGACTAGCTAATAGTTATGAGTGAAAATGTTCTATCATATGTTTTTCTTGTTATTTGTCCTATGTGTAGGTATCTAAGTGTAACAACAAACGGATTGTGATTTCCCAAGGCAGGAGCGAGAGGCCACTACTCTTTCTGCAATGACGACAGCGTTGGATTCAAGGTAGGTCAATATACCATGTTTTTTGTTCATTCATTAACTAGGAAGCAACACTTTAGCGTGTCCTTTTGTTACTAGAACCAACCTAGGGCTAGAGGGATCGTCTCTGTCTGCAGAGAGGATTTACCTTCATAAAAAATTGGCAACTCCACTGGGGATCAGTGCGAGTTTTTCATGTCATCCTGTTGGGTCAGTTTCGATTATTGGTTTAGTTATCTGTCATTTTCTAGTTTGTTTGTTGAGTTTCCATCCTCTGTTCAGCTCTAGAGTGTCAAGGTTGACCTCTGCTCATTAGGTTATGGTTTTTCCTCTTTTTCCCATAGGTATCTAGATTGGCGCATTTTTTTTCTCGATAGTCGTGCCGATTAGTGCAACTTGCTCTTTTATCACTCGCGCCAACCTCCGTATGGTATGAATTACAACCTTACATTTGCGCCAACCCCTGTGGGTTTTGGTTTGACCTCCTTAATGAGTGTTTTGTTCATTTGTTCTTGCTTCTGGGTCATTTTTGAGTGTTTTTAAGCCTTTGAGATTGTGTTGACTACTGTATACTCGTTTCCTTCAGTTGATTGTCCATTTCCTTGTCGGTGTCATTTAAGACCTTAGGGTTTCTAGGTGTTATTGCACACCGAGCCTTCTATTTGAGAACAAGTCTCTTTGATTATTATCAGTCTCGTTTTAGGCCATTAGACTGAGTTTTTCTTGATCCTTTTGTTTTGTTGATTGAACGGTATTTTTGTTTTTCGATTAGTACTTCTCCTTGAATACTTTGAGCATCAATTACTTTGCTTCTTTGGGTCACTAGGGAAACTCTCTTTTTCAATTGAAATTTTTCTCCATTAACTTGCATGATTTTGTGTCTGTTTCGCTTTGGTTGAGTCATTCAATTTCAAAACCCTACATTCAAAAAAATCAAAGTAGTGTTTATTTTTTTTTCCATTGAATTAGTACAATGTGTGCTTCATTTCATTGAAAATTCAAAAAAAAATATTTTGCATTCTTTCATTGCATTGAAATTGAAACGTTCCTTTACATAACTAGCGTTTGTCATCTAGGAAGGATTTTTGTTTTCAATTGATTGTGTTAGAGGCATTAGAAGTTTCTTCGCATTTTTCCTTGATTGCTTGTTTGAAAAATTTCTATCCTTCTTATAACTAGCATTCATCGAATTGAAAGGATGTTCATTTGCATATAGCTTGCATTTAGGAAGTTGAGCTCCAAATTCGATAGAGCCTGGAAATTGAAACCTAATTCAAGATTAACTTTAAAATTTACTCAATGAACCTAAGGCAACATTGAAAAATAACGAAACATTTCTAGTGGTCTAGGCTAGAGATGTGTTCTGACGTCTTAAAACCTAGTAGTTGTCGCTCGCCTTTTGGCTTCAGACAACGCTAGTATGGACTTGTGCTCCCCGTACCATCGCTTATATAAAGGGAGACCCCTCTAGGTTGCAATCCTTTTATCCATAGGAAGTTGAGTCTGCCACCTTGTAACCATGATACACTGAACATAGCATTCGGGGAGACTATCTGCACGTACATCAAGTCCTTGGTCATTTATGTTTCATTTGATCATCAAGGTGTATATGGCACTTCACGGAAACCTGGTACACCCTCTTTCTTAGAATTACTGAGAAGTCATTTCGATCTTTTCGGGACTCTTTAAACAAGAGAAGACATCACCGAGCACTTGTCCTTTCACACTCGTTTCAAATTGAAAGTGACTAGAGTCATATTTTTTCTGTTTCTCGACTCTTAAAACATGAAACAATAGATTTTAGTTTCAATGTTACAAAATTAATCACCTACGATTACACGCTTATTAAAAGTTTGTTATTTGGTCTGATTGATTTCCTTGGTTCTTGTTTTGGCACCTTCGATTGGTTATCTCTTTTCCTTCCTGTTCTAATATATAGTCAAAGTGGTGGAACATCCCGTTTTCTCATCCTCACTGCCTCCTAGTGGTGGTTCTTTTCTGGACGTTTCTTTCGAAACCCCTCAGTCCACTAGGTCTATCAAGTTCTCGCAGCCTATTCTTCCGTCTGTCCAACCCCTTGCTACTCGATCTCCGCTTGACAAGCCAATTGAATTCCATGGGCCTCCTTCAAGTGCTTGGTCTGGTTTTGGGGAAGAAGGAGAGTTTCCTCCTCTTACATCTGGATCGCCTTTTTTTGTTTTTGAAGTACCTCCTAGTCCTCGTAGTCTCTTCGAAGATATTACATTGGACTCAGATATGGATTCCTCCAGTTATGTTTGCAGTGAAGGCATGCCTATTTCCACAGGAGAATATCAACTCTTTCCTGAAGATCTCTCTCGTGCCTTCACCCAATCTTCACCACCGTCGGTCTCACTTCCGCTTGGATATAGGTCTGTGCGTCAGATTATGTCTAGCATTGCTTCCATTGTGCAATCCAGTGCAGTAACTCCTCCTCTAAGTTCAGTCCTACCTTCATTGGGGCTATCACCTTCGACTCTTGGTTCATCAGTTACTGTCACATCTGTTCTAGTTCAACCAACGGTTTGTGTGGCTTCTAGTTCAATTTCCACTCCCCCTGTGATTCTCGATGGTCTTACTTTTGAATAATATCTATTGGTTATGCAAAAATAGCGTTCTCAGGGTTCTCAGCAGTCTCATGCTCCTGCTAATCCTCGATTCCATCAATATGATGTTGTTGGTAATCTCGTATATATCTATCCACACCATTATGATGTGTATGGTAATCTGGTCTATTTGCCTCCTATTGATCCTTATCAGGCTGTTTATGATCCTTATCATACTGTTACTCATCTAAGACCTACATTGCCTATGCAACCCTCTCGCTTGCAAGGACAACCCTCTCAGGGACAACCTTTAGCTCAGCAGGGCCCTACTTTTGGCCCACAAGGACAACCATATGGTCCACAAGGCCAACCTTTTTAAAGACAGCCTTTGGTCCTACATGGGGAACCCTTTGGTCTTTCGGGTCAACCTTGGAATCAACTAGGATCATCTTTTGGTCCTGGGGGGAAAAATTATATGTCACAGGGACAACCTGTTGCACCTCAATCCCAGCCGCATGTTTAGTATGGCCCAAATATTATGCAACCAGGACAACCCTTTGGTCCTTCTCCGGGTCAACCTAGTCATCAGGGAAAACTTGGTCCATTGCAACCATCAGGCCAAAATTTACCACAAGGTCAACCTGGTGGCCCTCAACAACCATTTCAACAGTTAGTTCAACCAGCTCAGCAGTCGTTGCAACCTGCCCACCAACAGATTCCTTCGTTTCCGCAACAGGTTTTACTAGTTTCCCCTGCTCAACCTACTCTGCAAGGTCAACCTATGCAACCACAGGGCACTTATTACCCTCAAGCTTCATATCAACTGGTATATAGCGCACCCCAGATTCTGTACCCTCAAAATCAACCGGTATATAGCGCACCTCATATTCCTTACCCTCAAAATCAACCTATGTATCAGCAACTTCAAAGTCATATTTACATTCCGCAGTAGAATCCTTATGCTACTCGGCAAGGACCTCAGTGGTCTACTTTGACTTAATATCCTGGTCCTCAACCCCAGTATCAACCAAATTATCCTGCTTCTAATCACTATGATCTGAATCTTTCAGGACATAATATATGGGGACAAAATCCCACTTGGACTGGGTGGAATGTACACACAGGTCCTTATCAAAGACCTTCAATGACTTTTAATACTCAATTACCGTTTCTTGCTACATTGGAATTTCCCGATGTTTCGAAGTTGACAAATGATCCTATTCTTCATAATCCATATTGGCCTCCGGTTCCGACCAAGATTCCTGGTGATTGTCCTAAATTTGAGGGTAAACCTAGTGAAGACCCCCAAACGCATGTGATGAATTACCACTTGTGGTGTTCTTCTAACTCTTGGGTTGAAGATTCTATTCGTCTTTGTCTTTTCCAACGAACTCTTACTGGTGTCGCTGTAAAGTGGTACATTGAGCTGTCTCGTGGAGTTTTCCAAGATTTCAATTCTTTGGCCATGGCATTCCTTACACATTTTCAGTTACCGATCCGCTATGAGACCGAAATGCATCTCCTCACTTCATTGAAACAGGACCGAGATACTCATATCTCGGATCATATTTATGAGTGGCAGCATCATCGTTGCATGATCAAATTTGAGATACCTGATTAGCTTCTAACTCATTGGTTCACTACCTCCTTTGTCAATCAAATTTCCAAAGACATAGCTATGGGGGCATGTGTAATTGAGGAACAAGCCATTGCTCACGCCCAGTACCTTGATCTCGCGTACTCTTAGTCTGGCACATTATATGATATCTTGCCTAATGCTCCTCGACCTGGAACTTCTAAACCGCCAACAACTCCATCCATTGATGATATTATTGGTTCCATATCACAAAATTCTTAGAAGTCTCCTTCATCTAACTCTGGGAAGAAAAAGTATACTTCTTCTAATAATGTATCTTTTTAGTCAAATTAAAATTCTGGCAAACCCATAGAAGTGAATTCCGTTCAGGCCAATCCTACAAATAACACTTCCAAAAGGTAAAAATAAAATTAAAGGTAAGGCCAAAGCCGATACCCCAAAACAAGATTCTCCAAAACCTTGTTCTGTTGATAGTTCTCAATGCAAACTGAAGTATCCTTGTTTGATTTGTGATGATGAGTGCTTCACCAATGAATTTCCTCGATGGTCTAAAGTGAGTTGATTACTCAAAGGCACCCAAGGAGCTTCGGCTGTTCTTAGAGAACAGTTCCCTTAGCAGACCCAGATGGTAGAGCACCCTCAGTCCTCTACCCCATATGGTTCACAATTGTTCATGATGAAGGGTTCTGCGGCCGTTTCTATTGCTACTCGATAAAAAGAGATCAGGCAGTGGGGAAAGAGATCACTGATGGTCCTCCTCCTCCACCTATTTCTGGCCCTCTTGAGATTGAGCGACCTAACACCAAATCTGTTGTTCAGCCGCCTTCCAAAGGCATACTCCGTAAGTCTTCGTATAATCCTAACGCCCATGCTGCTTAGCATTACAGTATTGTTGAGGATTTGGCTCAGGCGCCATCTATGATGTCTATATTAGAAGTACTTTAGAGTTGTCCGTCTCAACGGAAGGCTTTGCTATCTACGATAGGTGGGGTTGATCCTGCCGACACTAGCCTTCTCACTTTCGATTTAGAGAATTTCGTCCAGCGACTCCTGCACCAAATTGCGCTCATCATTCAAGTTGGTATTAATGGTTTGAATATTCACTGGGCTGTCATGGACGAGGGTGCATCCACCTGTGTTATGTCATCTACTTGTTGGAAAGCCATTGGTTCTCCAGCTCTTACCTCATCACCCAATTCCCTTGAAGCATTTGATGGAAGAGAATCTAAACCCCTTGGTGTTCTCGCTAGTTTACCAATCACATTAGAAGGGAAGACAGTCAATGTCAAGGTCGAAGTCGTTGATGCTAAACTTAATTATAATATTCTCCTCGGACACAGTTGGACTCACGCCATGCTGTGCATTCCGTCCAATCTCTTTCATGTTTTGAAGTTCCCACACGAAGGAAAGATTGTTACTATTGATCAATTGTCTTTCTTCACTTCTTCTTCTGAGAACAATGTTCCATATGTGGACAAGGTTAATACTCCCTACGAGAGTGTAGGGCCAGGCCTTTTCAAGGATCCTGCCCTCATGGGTGTTTTCCCTCTTCCACCGCCGAGTACTATGCAGGTCAACATGATTTCTTGCACCAATGACCCCTGGGTTATCCCTTCTCCTAAACAGATCGAGTCGTTCGGAGATTCAATGCCATTGAGTCCAATTGAAATTGATTATTGTGAACTCATTGCTGCATCAGACACTCCATCCTCTGATTCTGCTCCTTCGAGCGTGACTTTTGACGTCTATTCTCAATCCCCTTAGCTTGGTGATTTTGATTCACCGGATCCTTTGAAAGAAGTGTTTCCTTCCAGTGAGGCTATCGTGGAAACCGTGTCTCTCGATGATCTACCATGGGATGATGGTCATCATTGTTCCTTGTTTCTACCAAGTCTCAGGGCCATGTCTACCTGTCTTGAGCGTTTTTCCTCTCAGGTTCCTTCCCCTCCACTTAAGACACCTATTCAGGTTCATGAGTTTTTTTCGGAAGGTAACTTGAGTAACATTACTTAGAAGATTCCTATCGACATTTCCATTAAATCGGGAATCGTCGAGAACATCCATATTGGGGTTACTTGTTCTTTTGATGAAGTGCAAGTCTATACTAGCCTTTTTCAAAATTTTCGTAATTTATTTGCGTGGTCCTATGAAGAAATTCCCAGCATTGATCCTAGCATCGTGGTCCATGAAATTCCTACTTACCTCGGGTCGAAACCTGTTCATCAGCGTGTTCGTCCGGTGCATCCTAGGAAAGCTACTGCCATTAAGGCCGAAGTGGAAAAGCTTCTCAAAGCTGGTTTCATTTATCCGATTCCATTGATAGAATGGGTCTCTAATATTGTTCCTGTAAACAAGAAATAGGGCACTATTCGTGTCTGTGTTGACTATCGTGATATCAATTGAGCTTGTCCTAAGGATAACTATCCTACTCCTTTCATCGATCAAATCATTGACGACTGTGTCGGGAGCGAGATTTTTCCCTTATGGACGATTTTTCGGGTTATAATCAGATCAAAATTCTCCCGACTGATCAACACAAGTCTGCCTTCATCTGTCCTTGGGGCACCTTTGCATATAAGAAGCTTCCTTTTGGTTTGAAGAATGTCAGGGCCACATTTCAGCGCGTGATGTCTTACGCCTTTCATGATATTCGTCAAATTGTTCAGCCTTATCTGGATGACCTTCTAGCTCATTCGGCTAAGCGTAGGGACCATCCCGACCATCTTCATCATATTTTTCTTTGTTGTAGACACTATAATATTCGACTTAATCCGCATAAGTGTGTATTCTGCGTCGATTCCGGTAGACTCTTAAGGTTTATCGTTTCCAAATATGGGATTCACCTGGATCCTCTCAAGGTTGAGGCTATTATCAATCTCCCCCCTCCTTCCTCATTGCATCAATTGCAGAGTTTACAAGGGAAAGCTAATTTTCTACGTCATTTTATACCTAACTATTCCGAAGTAGCTAAAGGATTCACACGATTGTTAAAGAAGACCGTTCCTTTTTATTGGTATGGGAGTGCTCAGAAGTATTTTGACGCATTGAAAACATTGTTGGTCAATGCTCCTCTCATCCGTCCTCCAAATTATCATCGTGATTTTTCCCTTTATTTAGCTGCCACTTTTAGCATGATTGCCATGGTTTTGGTACAATACGATGATGACGGTCATGAGCATGTTATTTATTACTTGTCTCATAACATTCTTGACCCCGAAACGCGTTATGCCTATGTCGAGAAGTTAGCATTGGTTGCTGTTCAAGCCATTCAACGTTTTCGTCATTATATTCTTTTGCATATAGTGACGGTGATTTTTGAATGCAACCCCATGACCTACATATTGTCTTGACAATGGCTGGGGGGGAAATAGTGAAAGTGGATTGTTATCCTCCAAGAGTTTGATTTGGAATTTATTGCTGCCAAATCTAAGAAATTATTGGTCTTTGCTGATTTACTCTGTTCTATCCTTTCTGACTCCACTCCTTCTCGTTTTGAGGAATCCATTCCAGACGATTCGCTTTTCTTGATTAGCACCCTCAATCCTTGGTACAGTGATATCATCGTCTATCTCCAGACTTCATCTTTTAGATCTGAGTTGACGAAGGATGCCTGCCGACACATCTTCCATCAGTCGCAACCTTATCATATAGTTGGAGATACTCTCTATCATATTGAAGTCGATTCCATACTCTGGCGATGTTTGAATTTTGAGGAATCCGAGAAAGCTCTAAATGATTGTCACAGTGGTGCCTGTGGCAGTCACATGTTTGGTTATGTTACTGCACAGAATATTCTTCGTGCTAGTTATTTTTGGCCTTCTATTTTCAAAGACTGTATTATCGCAGTTCGTAAATGCCATGATTGCCAAATTTATCAATGCAAGTTGCATGTGCCACCTATTCCTCTTCATCCTGTCATTATCATTAGTCCCTTTGCGAAGTGGGGCATCAATTTTACGACGTGTAACCCTCACTTGGCTGGGGTCATGCTTATATTATTGTAGCCATGGACTAGTTCACCAAATGGGCCGAAGAAAAGCCTACACTTGCCGCTGACAATAAGACAGCTGCTCAGTTCATATTCAATCACATTATTGCTAGGTTTGGTGTCCCTCAAGCCATCGTTACCGATCATGGTTCCCATTTTCGGCATTATATGGTGGCATAGTTGACTTATAAGTTGGGTCTGCGTCATGACAGCTCAATGGCATACTACCCTCAAGCCAATGGCCAGGTTGAAGCTATGAACAAAGTTCTTGTCACTATGCTTCAACATACGATTGGGATCCACAAATAAATTGGCATCTCATGTTATTTTCGGCTCTTTGGGCGTACTGAACCTTAGTTAAGAACACAATCCGGTTCACTCCTTTCCAATTGGTTTAGGCCTGGAAGCTACTCTCCTGATTGAATGTGAAATACCTTTGCTCAAGTTGGTTGTTGAATTAATACCAAATACTTTTCCAAAAGAAGAGCGCCTCCTTTATTTAGAAAGACTGGATGAAACCCACCACTTTGTTGCTTTCGTTATCGAAGCATAGAAAAAGTGGGTCAAAGCTCATTTTGATCAATCAGTTTCCCCTCGTTCTTTCATTGAAGGAGATCTCGTCCTCTTGTATGGCCAAGCTCGTGATAAGCTAGGGGCAGGCAAGTTTCAACCTATGTGGCATGGGCCCTACATCGTTAAATGTGTGTTGAAAAATGGGGCCTATGAGCTAATTGACTACGAAGGTCACCTCTTGATCAGCCCAGAAATGGGTTGCATCTCAAAAAATAGTATGCGTGAGTCATTCATGCGTAATAGGTGTACATAGGTGTTGTTTTCATTTTTGTACATGTTTTTGGTTTGGTGTGCATTGTGAGCGTTTTCCTGCTTATTGGATCTTGCTTATTGTGCAGATGTATATTACCCCTTATGTCGGTTTCGCGGATGGTGCTTCTCGCAGTACCGGGAATTTGTCTTCAACAGCCTGGGTAATTTATGATCCTACTGGGGAGTTGATAGATCTGTAAGGTATTTGTCTAGGAAGAACTACAAACAATGCCACTGAATATAGCGCTGTCATTGAGCTATTAACCAAAGCGATCGACCTCAGAATACGTGCATTGCTTGTAAATATAGATTTACAACTTGTCGTTTTGCAACTCAATAATCATTATTCAGTTAGAAATCCACACATTCTGATATTGTATTTACATATTCGTTTGTTGGAAAGAAATTTTTATTTTATTACCTATCAACATATTTCTAGACGAATGAACACATTAACTGATACAATGGCTAACATTGTATTAGATATACATTTGCGTAATTTGTAAAAGCATCATCATTCATCATATGTAAAAGATCCATGTAAGGAAATAGATGTATATATATATATATATATATATCGCATGTTTGCAGCCATGTGCATCATAAATTCAAAAAATATATGTGTGTTTCTGTTACATCCCGAGACATTTGTTTCTCAAATATCCAGATAAACTAAAACCTAGGTGTCTAATGAACATGGTGCTCGTGATAACATGTCACTGCCCATACTAGCCACCTCAGCAAGTGGTGAATTCTGTTGGGCACCCCTAATATATGTCTCTAGTAGGCGCGAGGAGCATCATCAAAACGTGCATAATCTGGGACTCCTTGTGTGATCCCCTCTAGATTGTGCACTATCTCATCCTCCTCACCACCCTTGCCTTGAGGGTCGAAATCGCGAGGGATTTTCCTCGCTATCGGTGACATGCCGACAGGTCTCTCTGGGCCAACGTCTGCAATTACATGGATTTAATGTCAGAACATGCATAAATAAAAAAATCATAATACTCATAAAACTTAAAAATGAGTCTCACCCAGATCTTCATCCAAATCTTCTCCCTCCAAGAGTGGGAGGTCCAGATCATCAGTGAAATCTGTACCAGAGTAGGGCCAATCGTCCACAAAAGTCAGTTGTCAGTAGAGCCAATCAAAGAATTCCGATCTCCAGGACATCTATTGACCATCCCCTGCCCTTGGCATCAGAGCTGCCCATCGAACCATCCATGGTTCTCTTGCTAGTGGTGTCGGGACTATGACCTCTTGTCGCTGAAAAATGGGTAGTTGTTCCAAGAAGAACGATACCAGAATAGATCCATAACCAAATTGTTTCAGTTTGATATTCTTGCATTTTGTTAGCTGGAACTTCATGTTTATTGTCACGGCCTCTGCCCAGTTGTAGATGGTCGGTGCCAAGAAGTCTATAGCAAGAAGCAACTGTGTCTTTGTTGCTTTGTGCAGTGCTTGTGATCCCGCAGCTCATGTGATGGCATGTAGCACCACTCGTAGCGTCAAATCTAGGTTATTATATCAACTTTCCCACTACTTGATCCCTTTCGTGCCCCTAGACATACCCTTTCTATCACCATGGTCATGTTTTCCATGCAGGGCTGGGTGCCGATTAGGATTGGTGCTGCTCCCCTCCGTGATAATCCTATGATGAAATACACATCATAGACATCAATCTCAAGTTCTTGATCCCGAAGGATCAACTTCTCTTGATTTTCGTCCCATATGCTGACCAGATACTGTAATAACACTGGCTAGGCTCGAAGACATGGTGTTAGGAAGATTTTTTCTGAGAGCTTCCATGAATCTCTCATTTTCCATGGCTAGCTCATCTTCTTCTCTATGTTACCATTCTTTCCATTCGATGACCATTTTTCCTCTTTCTACCTGTAAACGCATTCATATGAGTGGTATTAGTCAATTTTGAACCTTAAATTTTTGAATAAATGGGGTATTTGATCAAAAATTTTCCTAGAAATGATTTGCGCCATTGGTGTGACTGTTTCCAAAATATTCGCGCCAATGGGCACGTCCTAGTGTAAAAAATCGGGCAGTTGGCGCGCCTCCGTGCCCGAAACTCGTGCCAACCGCCGTGCCCTAATTTTTGCATTTCCTCCCCCAAAATTAGAAATTGAAAATTGCAAGAAGTAAAAAATGACTTAAAATTATGAGAGGGATCTCGGCTCTTACTTAGAGTTGACAGATTTACGATTGGTCTTTTGGATTGGCCACTATCGTCGTCGAAAGATTGCACAGTGAAATGGGTAACTATTGCTCCATAAGAGGTAAAAAGTGAAAAGTAATTATTTTTACCATTTTTGGCATTTTATAATTTTTTCACAACCCTAATTATGTTTTAAGACATATTTTTCGATTATTTTATTATATTATTTTCGAGAAATGGGTTTTACACATGTCTCTTGTGCAGCAACAGGTTTTTTATGCAACAATGATGAAGTAACGAGTTATATTTTATAATTTTTTGGACTCAGTAAAAACATGAAAAAGTCACTATTGGAGTCATATTTCAACTCTTTTCTGACTCTCTAAAATTGAAAAGATTGCCGAGATCCTTGTCGTTTTGAACTTGTTAAACGGCTACGAAACGATATCTACCCAATATATGTTTAACCCTTTTTCGGGCTGGGACAGATTATTTATGAAAAAGGAATATGTTAGCCTATACATTGTTGGGTCGTGAATATGACCACTTTTTAACGCTTATTTCATCCATTTTTACTCTTCTTTATCATGTCATTTATTATAATTTATCATATAAATCCATCTTATAATGATTTATGCTCTTATGGATGAATATTATTTCTTCTCCTTTATTTTTAATAAATTGATGATTACTATGCATAATTTTATCAATGATGGTTTATTAATATATTTTGTAATATCACTTACCATTTTAGCCTCCAAGATATTTTCCAGATTGAAGATTTGATCTCCAAATCATCATCAAATATTCCAACTCAGAAATTTGCTGTAATAAAAAGTGACAGTTTTGCAGTTAAGAGTCTAGGCAAATGAAGAAGAATCTAGAAAATCCGGAACATGGATTTTGTCCATAACGGACCCAATTAACTTTAATAATGAACGGTTTGCCCAAATTCGCCATGTATGGAGAGAAACATAGGGTTCTTTGAGCATGATTTTCTCAGATTTGTTGTTGCGGCCGTCCTCCAAATCTCAGCTGCAAAGCCAAATTCACCTTGCTCTTGTTGAAAGATTGTTGGAAATATATTTTCTGCTTGATCAAGTTGTTGGGAACAATCCAATATTGTTATGGGAGATCATATTTTCTATTTAATTTCTCCTCCTTCTGATTATAAAAGGAGAGCATGTATTGTGTATTAGGGGACAATAAAACGATGGATCATAGTTGTTGCTTTTGTGAATTGTAAACTTAATCAAAAGCTATGTTATTGAAAACACGATTCCATTGTAATGCTGCTCTAGGTTAATGATTAATTGAAGTTTTTGTTCCATTCACATCATCTGAAGTAGCTTGAGCAGTCCTTGCTAGTGGTTAAGGGCCCGACCCCTGACAGCGTGAATTGCTCCTTTGTGTTATATTTCCAATTCCTACAGCGTGTGATCGATTTGCTACATACATGATACTATGAGTTTATTTCATTAGTTGTTTTTCATTTTACTATATTTATGTATTACGCGCTCTGTTTATGAGTTATTTCATTATTGTATGATCTGAATCTTATTTCTTACAGCGTGGGTTAATTGAGACAGCATATTTCCTTACTTAGAACATCCTTGAATTCGCAGAAGTGATCTTGGTTCTATCGTACTTTACTGTTTTATTATAATGGATTGCGTTGCCGTTCCTTTCCCATTTAACAAGAATCTTAATCCTCAAATTAATTATCTTGTTATGCTTCATTGTTCGGCATTTGATGTTCCATTCCATTTACTGTTTCATTTAACTAATGTTCATTTCAGAGTGCAGATACAAAGCTTCGCTATTCAGTTTGCTGTTCAATAAAATTTACCGTTTAATAGAGTTTTGGTGTTCAATTCCTTTAATTTCGGTTTGCTGTCCATTTACATTGCTTTTCGTTTCATATTAATTAGTTTACAAGAGTTTTCTTTCATTTTTATTGCTTTAAGATCACCAACTGTAGAGGACACTGGTTATTGCTTCCAAGTTCCCAGATTGGTTATCTTGCATCAATTTCTAAGGGAAGGAGTTATTGCTACTGTATCCCTGATCGATGTTTTGCAGATTGGTTTAATTAAGGTTTCAGAGAATTTCCATTTATGTTACTGTAATTAGATTTCTTTACAAGCATCCATTTACTCTTGTATCTCGAACACTGTACTACATATTGCAAGGCATTACTCTTGGATAAATTGCAGCCTCGGACAGAGTTCACTCTTGAAATAAAAAGTCACTCCTGGATTGATAATTAATGTGAGATAAATAGGTGTTAAAAAGATACCTTTTATGCCCCGACATACATTAGCCTATCGCGACTAAGAGGTTCTCTCAGACACAGTTTTCTACCTTTTTGGATCTATGAGAATACCTACGAAAAGGGACTGCTGGAGTTTTCTTTTCTGCCTTCCTTTCAAACTCTCTAAACATGAAAATATGTCGAGTTCTTCCTTTGTCAAAATCATTAAACTTTGATGACATCAAACTTCATCACCATGACGTTATTCAAGTTCCTCCTTCCTAGGGCTCGTAAAATGTACTAGGTTGGATTTGTCCGAAGGACAAACTTACAGTGCAAGCATATGCTATCCCCTTCAAGCTTGTTTCAAAAAACAATAATTGGGGTACTCGCCAGAAATGGTGGGGGGAAATGGAACCAAGTTTTAGTTATGTTGGCAGTATGTCGCTCTTGAACATGGCACTTGTTTTCATTTGTGTCGGGTTGGGGACATCTCATTTCGTCATTTTTGCCTCCATGGGTTTGGGTAATCTCTTTTGACCTCTCATCTGCTCTTTGCCACGTCATCATGACCTCAGATCCTTTGATGTAAAATACTTCCAAATCCAGTGTCGTGTTGTTGATATGTTCAAGAGAAGTTTGCCTCTATAGTTGTCAACCTTCCTCTGATCTCCTGTTAGTCCTGATCCACTTTCATCATGTTCCTCTATCTTGTGTCGATGGTGTGGGAAACATTATGTCCCTCCTTCAACTAGGTCACTTCCTGTCGACTTCAGCTCATTACCTAGGAATTTGATCTAGAGACTCCCTTCTGGTACCTTGGAGCCTGCATGCCTCAATGGTAGGTTTTTCACATTTGACGCAAGGTTCACATCATTAGCCTTCGATCGAGTGATTTTGCAAATGTTCGACGTTAGATCATTGTTCACATTCCATAGATTGTACCTTTTGTACCTTGAGGGCCATCATCATCATTGGTGGTTTCTCTCGCGTCTGTTAACAACTTTCATCATTGGCTAGTAATCAGATGATTTTCCTGCATGTTCGACTTCAACTCATATATTCGCATGCTCGAAATTATACTTGCTCGGGTCAAGATGGAGCGCAAGACCCTGGGTTTTGTCTGATAAACTCCAGGGTGCAGATTTTTGGGAATTATTATGACTTATTGCATGACTCTCTTGATTGGATGGCTATGACCATACCTGAGTCTATTTATTGATCCTTCCTACTGGATGGCTATGTCCATACCTCGGATCTCAGTTTTTATATACTCTATTATGGATGGTTACAGCCATGCCACATGATTAATGTATCACAGATATCAATTGTACTTTTAATTGTGGGTCTTCCGACAACAATGTTTGGTTTGAACACGTTCTCATAAAGCATTTCATCCCTCCCTCTCTCTCAGACTTCATGCTTTAAGGGGCATCTATTACATAGAATTTTGTCACTGTCCCTGAAATCTCCAACTTGCACATTGGAGGGTCATTTCTGTGACCAATAAGCAGTGTCATGTTTTGCAAATACCATCCTTGCATCCCTTTTAATGAAAGAAACATTCTTATTGTTGACATTTCCCTGAGCAGAGCTGTAAAAATCCCTATTTTTACCTTGGTGAGAGTAGCCAGTTACACCCTCACGCTGACAGAGAAATTTAACACTGAGCTCGCTCCAGCTGGCGCTCTGTCCCAGTTAGAGACCAACGCCAAGCTATTTATGGAATGTTTTTTAAAAATAGAGGCGGAGGTTCCATTCCAAACACCTCGGGGATGAGTCATTGGAAGTGGTTGAACTGAAACAACCACGGACTCCTTCCTTTAGTTAGTAGTTTCCACCTCCCTTGGAACTCTCCTAAAGGATAGGACTCCCTCCCACCTTTGTAGGGATCCCAACCTCCTCCTTTTCCTCTGTAAAATAAACTATATATTTTAGTAGAAGCTAGCTGAACTGGGAGAATTATACATACTATAGCTAAGGTGCTAGAGAAGATAGAATAAGAAGGATTATGTTGAGAGAGCTTGAGTCAATGACTTCTAAGAGAGCTTTATTTTGAATTCCCTGACCACCATTTGAGATGCGCTTCACCTGAATCCTGTTGGAGGAGACTGCCACGTCAAAGCATCAGTTGTACTCTTCCTTCTATTCATCTATATACATGACTACTTTTTGGTTCCAATATTGTGTTATGATTTTTATTTGATGCGATATGTTTAGCTCTCTTTGACTGGCTAATAGTTATGAGTGAAACTTTTATGTTGTATGTTGTTCTTGTTCTTTTTCCTATGTGTAGGTATCTAAGCGTAACAATGAATGGATTGTGATTTGCCAAGGAAGAAGCGAGAGGCCACTACTCTTTCTGCAACGAGGACAACGTTAGATTCAAGGTAGGTCAATCTACCATGTTTTTTGTTCATTCATTAACTAGGAAGCAACACTTTAGCGTGTCCTTTTGTTACTAGACCAACCCTAGGGCTAGAGGGATCGTCTCTGTCTGCAGAGATGATTTACCTTCATAACAATATTGTAAGCATTATTCCAAGATTTAAGAAGTTTGTCTTTTTGGGGGAGCTTTGAAGTCAAGGAAATGGGATCTTAGGGATGTTTTATATGGAGTTTCTAATATAGAGAGCTTGTAGAAGCTCCATGTTTGAAAATAATATCCCAGAAGCTCAAGATCTTGTGGGTTGAAAATTAGTGAATTCTTCGCATGTTTTCTCATTGTTTTGGTTCCAATCTCATGATGCCCCAAAAAAACCATAAAATGGTTTTAAAATACTAATTTCTAATTATAAAATACATACCTCATAATGAAAAAAACACATAATTTGGAATTTGGAACCATATTGTAATGTGAATCATTGTGTAAGTGAGTAGCATTGTGGGTCTTTCCACAAGGAGGGATTAGGTGTATCAACTACTTATTATTGAGTGAGCATTGAGGCACATTCGAGAGTATTGCGAGTCTTGCAATGTGAGAAAAAAATCGAGGTGTCTTCCTAGAATTTGGTCATCTTAATATTATGAGAAATAGTGTGAAAAAATCATGAGAAGCTACCAAAATTTATCATTTTCATACACCAACCTTTTCTAGATGTGCTTGTTCTCTAAATTCCATTGTGTGATTTCTTGTAGTGTTTTAAGTTTTTCTACATGGTTTCTAAATTCTACTATGTGGTTCTAATATTTTAATTTCTTTTGAGGTATGCTAAAGTCTAATAGAAATAGCTTATGAGATGACATAGTTGAATTTTTATTCCAATTTTTAGTTGTAGAAACCAATTGGAAATTTCCCTTACTTGTAATTTGTTGAATGACTAAATATACTAATGTATTATGGTATAGTACATACTATATAGTGATTTCAACAAACATTAGGAGGTGGGGATTTCTTATATTGTCCTCCAATTTGATTGAAATAAAATGTTTATACTAAAATATTATACATTTCTAGGATGAAAAATAGTTTAGGAACGGTTTGTGTTTTGATTGAAATAAATATTGAAGTTTAAAAATTACTAGGAGAAAAGGCATTCCATTACTAACATTATATTATAGTTCATAGTTCTTAGTTCAGCTAAATATGTGTGTTGTATTTTTCTTTACCATGAATATAATATGAAGATCAATAAGCAGTACCCTCAATCATCATATACACTGATATATAATATATATCAAGACATAATGTATTATTTCCATTCTATAAGTATCAACACACATGTATGTATCATTGGTTGAATAAATTGTCGCCTATAAAGTTTTTTATTCAATACAATATTGTTGCTCCAATTACAATGTTTCCTACAAATTTGGGAAAAATATATAGCCATTCTCAACACCCATATCCAATTTCACAACATTCCCACATTCTAGAAATTTGTGCAATATAGTAGTATTCACATGGAATGAGAGCACAAAAAATACAATTAGCGCTTTCTCAAGAAAATTTTGAAGTAAGGGGGGCATCCCAACAAAGGATTAACATACCTTTCCTCCTACATAGTATTCCAGTTGATGTAAAGCATGCATAAAGGTTGGACAATGATTCCTTGAGGATGGTGTTAGCGCTCAAATCTACCTTAGGCTGAAATAAGGTAAAACTCAAGGCTACATCAAACCACGCTCAGCCTCGTAGCTAGCCCTACGAGGACAGGAGAGGGCTCTCTCCAGGTCTATCTTGGAAAAGGATCTTCAAAGGGGCTGAGATGACTTATAATGAACAATGAATACTGATTTTAGGCTAGTAAAGAGATAGGAATTTTTTATTTTGATTTTTTGGGTTTTTGTTGGAGAAAAGGGAAAATTTTTTTTTGGGTCCGGGGATAAGGCCAGATCTTTGCAGAATTCGAGTTGGGGCGAGGTAGGTGATAGTCTTGATGCTTTTGATCGAGTATATGGATGGATCAGAACGACAAGGAGCTGAAGAGGGCAAGAGGGAACATGGATCCTCTCCAAACAGGCGAAAACATGTAAAACTAAACGAATTCAAAGGCAGAGCACTGTAAACAATGGATTCAACCTCATCTACTCATTCATTTAGTTTCAGAAGCATAAGAAGAGATGGCATACATTAAACATGAAATAACTTACAATAAACTGAGAGAAAACACCATCAAGAACTGAAAGCCACAAGAATCCCAACAGGTGCTGCAAAACCTCTGATCTTTCCTTAGCCAAAATATGAAAAATATGTGCAATAGTGTGCCAAAAGTTTCCCAAGAGTCCAAGCTCTCCAACCTCTGAAAATGATTGAGAAATTACATCATATATACCATCCTAACCCCTTCCCATGCCTCTAGGGGTCGAATTCCCCCTTCTAGGAGCAGTTCCAACTAATTCTAAACAAGGAGCTAAAATCTAGGCAGCTAACAACTTGCCTCTAAAAGAGTGGAAACTGATTCATTTACATGATTTTCACTTTTTTGAGAGTGAATCTTCTAGAATAGGTAAAAATGAGCCAAAGTTACATGCCAACCCTCAATTTACATCATGAAAACTCAAAAATTACATTCACAAGAAAAACTGGTCCAACTGGCCGAATTTCTGAGCTGAAAGGTGAAAAATTGACCAAAAATCTATATGCGTAGCGCCCCTGAGCCATACGCGTAGCGCGCCTTTCAGCCTGATTTTGGGGCACTTCCCGGCATCCAAATTGAGCTCATGATAGCTCGTTGGAAAGCCCTGGATGTTGGCTATCCAACCCAAGTGGAATTTCCCAATTTCGAGCTCATTTTACTCTCCAAAACTTCATTCTCCCAGAAGTACTTCCTGCTGGTGCAAAAGGTGGCAGCAAGGTGGTTTTCATGGTGTTTTTGGGCCTTTTGATCATCCAGAACCTGATGAAATGCTTCGGAAATACTTGAGCATGCATAAATTACCATGAAAAACCCAGAAATATAAATTTTTCCTTCAGCAAGTGTCCCAAACAAAAGCGAGCACGTCGACGCGCTACTCGTATAGCTGAAAAATCTGTTTTTGGACCAAAATATTTCAAAATGACAAAAATTTCTCCGAATTTGCTCAAATTTGGAGCGAAGACCCTCCATCATGTATCTTGTCCAGCCAATGAAGCCTCGACCAAAATCCGGAGTGGACCAGGTCTTTTCCGCCGTTTTAGTGCTTTGCTTAATCTCCTCTTCAGAATCTTCATTTTTGCTTTGCAGACATGCATGCGAGCCCAATAATGACCTTTCATGTGGCGAAGCATGTCTTTCTCTCTATTGGCCTTTGCCAACAACTTCTCTAGATGAATTTTAACATGCGTGAGGCAAGAATCTCGATCAGACGGTGTCATATCACCAGGTCTCTTTCGGGCCAATTATCGATCCTCACGGATTCACCGCAGCTCATAAAGTGTGTGCTCATCCTCTAGCTGTTTGTTGCGCTGCTCCAGGTAGTCTATCACCCACTGAGCCCTCTACAATTTATCTTTTAGCGTGTCATTCTCGGCCCTTTTCTCCTGGATGATCTCTTTCAGTTTCAAGCTAGGAGAGCTCGCATCAACATCAATGATCGTGAAATCCATGTCCCGGCCTCCTGAAGGGCGCTCATCATGCATGGGCTTCTTGCCCCTGTCCTGGATCTGTACCTGTACTGAAGAAGAAGGTGAGACCCCTTCCACATCATGTGGAGATAATACTCGCTCTGCTGATGGAGTCAGCGAGACGCCTTCCACCCCAGGTGGAGATAATACTCGCCGTGTAGCTGCAAATAAGGCCCTGTGGCCTCGTTGGTATGTCACATACAATGGAGCACTGATATGCTCAATCTCAGGAATGTCAAGCTGGTGTGAAGGCTCTCCCACATCATGAACTACCTCGGGAGGCAGCTGTGGCACTGTGAAAAAGTCACGGGAGATGAAATCCTCCCAAGTGATGCCCTGCTGTGTCAACTGATGTACCACTATGATCTTGATCAGAGCGTAATGATATATACTTCTATGTTGCTGTGCTGGGGTCTTCTTCTGTACAAAAATCATCATCCTCTCTATGTTGCGATACATGAAGTACGGAATGTTCATCATACGTACCCTCGTGAAGTGCATCAACAAACGGACATGGTATGCAAAGAGACGCGAGAATCTGCCCTCGCAACTGAAATACCGAATGATGAGTTTCATCAGTGGTGCAAACTCATCCTTCAGGAATCTGAAAGGAAAAACCCTGCTCAAGTGCCTCATATACCCAGGTTTGATGTATGGCTCATAGTGGAATTTCTCTAACTACTGACGTTTGTTCCATTCCTCTCCTATATTTGGTATGCTGGTGGCCTGAGCAATAGTCACTGGTGACAGAATGAAATCTACTCCAGCGAGGTTTACACGGCCATCATGTAAATGTAGAACAAATAGACGAGCTAGTTCACGATGAAGCTGGGTTTGTGAAATCATCTCACAGAATCGAAAACATGACTGATACCGAAAACAATCCATTGCAAGCGGACATGCCTGCAATTGAGCCAAAGAAGTAGGCTCCTCCCTAAGATGCTTACCACCTTTGCCACCTTTGTGAGGCCTCCGTGGCACATTATCCTCTGCTGTAGAATCACTGTCATACTCTTGCTCATAAACTGAATCTGTCTCTGACATGGCTTTGAAAACAAAATGTCCGCAATATGTATGTTGATATAGGTGTGGTGAAGACAAAGTTTCAATGTATGTTCAAAACCCAAAAATGTCACACATGTACCAAAGTATCACAGGAAAACAAAATTAGAGTGATGATGGCTCTGTCAAGTGGATTGGCATAAAAAATATCACTGTTTTGACCATAAGTGAGTTTGACAAATGAGTACCAAGTGCAAATGCAGTGTGCAACCTTTGTACTGCTGGCTAAAATTTGTCAAAGGAGAAAATAAGTATGGGACTATGTTTTATCAATGGAGAATGGGAAACAATATAATAATGACCACAGTGAAACAAATAGCCATGATAGTGGTAATAGAATGATGATGAAAGTATTGATGAGAGGGCAAACTGGAGGGTGAGGGCAGAGACACTTTGACAATAGATGCAGAGGTATATATATCAACCATACAAGGTGGGAAAATCTTCACAAAGCCACCAATATGTATTTAAAACCCTAAGGAATAAATCTGCTATGAATATAGGGTTTCACCTCTCCATATCAAATACATTAATTTCCTCACTTCAAAGAACCACAATCCTGTTCCAAAAATCACTGAGCAATGATTAAAAACCTACTTGCAAGTTGAAAGAGCCGTTGTGGTATGAAGCCGGACGCAAAAAACAAAATTTTTTGGCTCTTTCGCTATATGGGTAGAGCCCTTGCCCAACGCGTAGCGCGCAGCATACGCGTAGCACACTTGATATTTAACACGGGCTGTGGGCATTATATGCGTAGCGCCCCTTATATGGGTAGTGCCCCTACTGTGTGGGTAGCGCGCACCTCCAAAGCCTGTCAACAACTCTGCAAACACGTCTTCGGCCCTCCACTGCACCACTTCAACTTCTGCCTTGAATATTTGTGCGAATGAATGATTTTTCATGGCTTATATATGAAGAAAAATATCCCATAAAATCAGATTTGATTTTAAATTTGTTTGCTAACCCGCTTTTATAATGTTTCGGCACTTTGTCATTTGGTCATTTAATACAATGCTGTTCTTTGACTTTCTCTTTCTTTTTCTGAGTCTTGGACTGATAATACTTTGTTGTCTTTTGCAGGGATGTGGCACTTGGCTTTGGAAAAGATCAGAGGCTTTCTCTGGAATTTCTTATGGTGAAATAAATACAATTATTACAAAAATGAAATTTGACAATTTCTAGTTCCAAAACAGAGTTTTGGACTAGAAATGTCTTCAAATGCTTTTGATAATAAAAATGTGAAATAGAAAACTTGCGAAACCAACCTCATGGCCTGCGGGCTTTTATGACATGTATGCAGAGGACTAAAAACCCTAGACTCTAGGACTAAAAGACTCTTTTTAACGAAACTAATCATTAATGACCATGAATGCAATGACCATGAACTTCAGTGATTTTTGAGGAATTTTAATTAGCCCTGCAGGTACAAGCATGAGGAAACACATGACCACCAGACCCCCTCGTCAGTCAATGGAATGCTCCTAGCGAAATGCAACGAAGTGGAACGAGCGAGACACCTAAGAATGATATGCAAAAAGCGAACTGATCTCTGACGGAGGGCTGTAAGGACCGACTCTAACAGATGGAATTAATGTCACAGGGTATACATTTTAATGGTCGACTAACTCTTCATAAAGAAAAATAAATAAATAATGGGAATCTAGGTGAAGGGTCAACCAACCCTTCCTTTAGATTAATATTTTTAAGTGGAGGAATCATAGAGAATTCCTAAAACACTCTTTTTAAAGGAAAATATTTGTGTTATGAAATATCTAGTTGAAGGGTTGGTTGAAACTTAAACAAAGTTTCCAAAAAATGGTGTCAAGGAACTATTAATAGACCCTTTATACCATAATAGAATTCACACGAAAGTATAGCATGCTAAAGGGTCACATGACTATTCTTCAATAATGGTATTCTCATCACATTGCATCTAATGGAAATGTCACTACTTATTCTTCAAGAATATGTTTTTATTCTCGGGGAGGGTTAACATGGAGAAGGGTTGACAAATCCTTATTGTAGGAAGGTATTTGCATTGAGGAGTATCCAATGGAAGTATCGATTCACCCTTCTCCAATTATAGTTTATCATATAGGGGGAGCATATATAATGGTTGATAGAAACTTTATAAAATATTATATTCATGTTAAGGGATATTTAGTGGAAGGTTTCCTTATCCTTCCTTGGGAATAGTTTTCACATAAGGGGATTTCCGAGAAGGGTTACTTGACCCTTCCTCTAGCATTGATTCTCATGGAGGGGGCTCATGGAAAAGGGTCAACCACCCCTTCCTCAATCATGGTATTATCATCATGGAATACCAATGGAAGGTTTTTTCAACCTTAGTTCAATCATAGTATTCTCATGGAGGTGGAAATTGAAAAAGGGGGTAGTTAACCCTTTGTAAAGGATGATTTTCACATTGAGAAATATCCAATACAAGGGTTAGATAACCATTTCTCTAGAATTTTTTAAAAGGAAGAAGGATTCCATGGAAGGGTTTTCCAACCATTCCTCTTTAATGACATTCTCATGGATGGCAAGCATAAATAAGGGCCATCTAACCATTCATTAAATGCATTTTTTTACATAATTTGGATCCTTTAAAAGGATCAGTCAACCCTTATCTAGAATATTATTTTCATGGAGGGGGAGCATGATGAATCATAAATTCAAAATTTCTCATGGATGGCATTCATATCTTGTGGCATCTAGTAGAAGCATCAAGAAACCTTTACAAAAAAAAACTTATGTCATAAGGAGGATAATAATAAAGGGTTAGTTGACTTCATTAAACAAAGTATTCTCATGGATGGAAGCATGGAGAGGCATCAATCAAACCCACCTTAATCTGCTATTCTTGTTGGAGTGCATAGAGTGGAAGGGTCAACCACTCTTTGTTCAAGCATAGAATTATGATTGAGTGAGAGCATGGAGAAGGGTTAGCTAACCCTTGTTAAAGGATGATATTCATGTGAAGGAATATCAAACAGAAGTGTTATCCAACCCTCCAAAATTATTTTTTTAATAATGGAATTCTCATGTAATGGTCAACTAATCCTCCCCTTGACAGAATATTCATATGGAATGAGATCATAGATAAAGGTTAGCTAAATATTCCTCAGTAATAGTATTTCATTCATAAAATGATATTCTCATGATGTGGTATCCTATGAAATTCTCATAGTATTCTCATGGAGGGGAGCATGGAGAAAAATAAAAAAACTCTTTTAAATGGATGATATTCACATGATGTGGTATCCTATGAAATGGTTAGCCCACCCTTCCTCCAATAAGTTTTCACATAAGTGGGGGCATGGAGAAGGGTCATTAAATATTTCCCCGATCATTCCATTATCATGGTAGGGGAGCATAGAGAAGGGTAAACCAACCCTTCCTCGAGGATGGTATTAATTTCATGGCCTATCTAGAAGAATTTTGGTCAACCCTTTCCAAAATATAGTTTACATAACGGAAAAATCAAAGAAGGATTGACCAACCATTCCTATAGCATATAATTCTCATGGAGGGGTATCATATAGAAGGGTTAGATAAAACTTCCTGAATCATGGTTTCTCATCACAATGTATAAGGTGGAAGGCTGCCCAAAATTTATTTAACCATATTATTCTCATGGAGTGGGAGAATGGAAAAAGTGTAGGATTTCCTTTCCTAAAGGATGGTTTTAACGTTGACGAATATTCAGTGCAAAGATTTTCCAATTATTCTTCTAGAAAATTTTTCCAATAAGCTGAATCTTATGAAAAACTCAACCAACCCATCCTCCAACATGATCTTTTGATGGAGGGGGATCATGAAGAAGGGTCACCCAACCCTTCCCAAAGAAAAATTTTCACATTATTAGGATCTTGGGGAAGGATTAATTGTCCCTTCCTCTGGAATAGTATTTTTATGGTAGGGGAGTATGGTTAAGGGTTGTTACAAGTCATTTTTCTGCATCTAGGTTATAGGCCTACAAAGTGGATCAATCAACATCCATGAACACCTTATCACCATCCATACACAAATCCCTAAGCACGATTCTCCCAAATCCCTGGATTTATAACCTTGATTTATTCATTCTAATACTTTTAAGGACCAATGCACCCTAGCCCTTTAGGGACCCGTGTTCAGCAACAAGTTTCTTAGTTTTCACATGCTCTGATTAGAGAAGGTTGTCCCTTGTTGGGGGTGTGTTGATTCTAGAAATTTATGAAAAATAAAAGGAATCCCAAAGCTTCCTCTTCTAGAAGCTTCCAGGAGTTGTTACAACCATTCACCTTGGATAATAAATTTGAATCCTATCTCATCCTACCTTGGAGATTTCACCTCTTATCCCTTGAGCTCATTCTTCCATTAAGAGTGGATCTAAAGCCTATATTGGTAAATGGATAAGAATTCCTAAACTACCATCCTCTCTTATATATTTAATATCATCCACAAGATAGGGGTTGGATTTTGGAGACTAATAATACCCTTATGTTGTTTCTTTGATGATAAAAGAGTTATCATTCCCATCCATTAGGGTGACTTTGAGGTGTAAATTATGGTAAGGAAGGACGTTTCAACTTGGAGAGATATCTACAATATCAACTTCCACTTTTGGTTGTAAACTCTCTCCTTTAATATTAATACAAATAGTATATTTGTTTATTATATGTGTTATGTTGTGTTTACATTCAAATCTTTCAATGTTATGTTGATCCATTGAATAGAGTGAATGGATAATGCTACATAGATGTCATAGATATTTGGATTGTGTTTATTGTTTATGCAGGTTCCAATTACAGTGATCAGATACAGTTAGAGCTTACGAGACAAGAGGATATAATATCTTGTGAGAGATCAGAAGTAAGCATGTTTACATTCTCCAATTTCTTTAAGGGGAAATTTATAGTCTTTTCTTTTTGTTGTTAAGACTAGGACACTAGGTATAGGGAAGATACTTTTTTCCACAGCTGTAGATTCCGCATAAAAAATTGGTGACTCATGTGGGGAATGATTCATTCCCATAGTGTTTTCCTTGAATTTATCCCTTTTTAGACCTCTTGAATAAATCTCTAGTGCCTTACTAAGATTGAATTGATCCTAGGAAGACCTTTCATTGAGCTGCATTTTATTTTTTGTGTCACAAACTCCCTTTTCCTTGATCAACGTACCCCTAGTTTGCTGACAGAGCATTGCAAATCGCCCTGACGTATGTGTACCTTCATTGTAGAGAATTGGTATCCTATCTGCACCTATGTTGACACCTGTTGCATGAAAAGAATATTCCTTTTCATTCTTTGATCTCTGATTAATTTGGTTCAGTTAGTCCTCCTTATGTCCCGGAGTGTGTGTAGCTCTCTCAGAAGCCTTCATCTTGTCTGATTTTCATTTTGAGTTCCTTTGATAAGAATTTCCTTAGATTTTTCTTTGTTCATGTCAATTAGGCCATTAGCAAACTAATTTCTTGATCGTTGGATTGCTTGAAGGAATTTGTGTTTCGGTCATCATTATGAATAGTTTCTTTTATCATTGATTAGGAAAATATTTCAGTTTTCATCTAAAAATTAAGTGGAATCGAAATAAAATTCTTATGCATCATGCATTGCATATAGGGTTTTGTGTGTGAAATTGGAATTCCCTAGTGTAAAATTGTGTGTTTCTCCTTTATTTTTGCAAATTCTCCCCCCACCAACCCCCCCCCCCCCCCTCTCTCAATTTTTGGGGGAGGGGGACATAAATTGTGTATGACTATTAATCACCTTTAAGTGACAACACCTTTTTGTTAATATTTATTTGTGTTCTTTATTTCTTCTTATCAATTCGGGTTTGTATGCATAGATTTATTGTTAAATTTGAAATATTTTTTGCATTACAATTAAAGTCTGTGTGGTTTATTTTCGTTAGTTATCAAATTACATTCATATGTTTATTTATATTTGAAGCATTAAAATAAAAGAAAATAATTATTTTCATTGCATATAGGTCTTTTATTTTTGTAGGAATAGTGAAGTTGAGGAGATCGATAGTTGCATCACTTGTTTGTTACATTGTTGATTGATTTCTTGTTCACCTAATTATTTAGGCCTTTCATTGTTAAAGAAAAATTAAAAGAGTTATTTTTGTCATATTATTTGCATCATATGTGTGTTCAGCTAACATCAAGTTTTTAGCCTTGAAACTAAAAAAACATTCAAGATAAACTCTAAAATTTTCTAAATCAATATAAAGAAAAATTTTCATCAAGAGCTCTAGGCTAGAGATGTGTTCCAACGTCTATAAACATAGGAGCTATCATTTTTGCCAGCGTTGCATTCCAGGGGTGATATATTGTTCCACGTACATAAGTGTATAGGACCATTCTCCACGTACCTCCGAGTATATCGAATGGTGCTCTACGCATGAAAAGTATATGGGAACGCTTTCGTCATTAGACAACACTACCATGGACTACACTTGCATGTACCTTTGGGTATATTTTGGAAGTCCACACTAGGTTGTTATCCTCACCTTAGGTAATTGAGTCAGCCTCATTGTACACTGTGATACACCGAACACAAAATTCAGGGATATTTCCTGCCCATATGTAAATCCTTGGTTTTCCAAGGTTGCCTATTGCAGTTCATAGTGACTTGGTAAACTATTTTTCCTAGGTACCCATTTTTTATTTTTATTTTTTGTTAATTTCTAAAATCAATTAATTGACTGTGAAACAACATCTTAACCATGGAACAACTCCTTAGATGATCATAGGTTAAGACTAATGGAGAAAGTTCCTGAGTCTACCAATAAAGGAAACCCCTATGACAAGAATACTTTCCCTTTTGTTTCTTTTGGAAATATTGGTGCTCTTTATATGATAACGTTATCCCTTCCCAGATTTACCATTGGTTTTCTAGTTTGGTTCTTTTCAACCCCTATGGTTCCGAATGTCCAAACTTCTCCTCAACCATGTTCTCCTCTACCAAAACAATATCAACCTCAAGTTTGTCGTAAAGTTGACCCTTTGGCTCCTTCACCTATTATTTCTTCATCCCTTTATTCCTCCTCAACTGGTGAAAGTCTTGATTCTAGTAACTAGAAATATAATAATAATAATAAGAGGATGAAGAAGAAGAAAAGGATGAAGAAGAAGAAGTGAAATAAGCAAGGGGGAAGCCAATTAACCTTTTCTACCCATGCAACTAGTATGGAAAAATCTTCCAATCAGCCCTGAAAAGTTAAATTCCCTTGCAAGTTATGTAAGGGTGACTACCTTCTTAGAGACTGTCCTCGTATTCCCAAGGTATTAGAAGTGTGGTCTATGAGCTCACATCAACCTTTGTCATCAACCTTTGGAGATCATGTTTTTGACAAACCTTCAAATAGTCATAGAAGTTCCATGGGAAGAAGGGGAAAGTCAAGTTCTCGTGTCGTTTATGTGAAGGGAATATTCCTATTCATGAAGCCTCAAAAGTGTTGGAAAACCTTACAACTTCTTAACCTTGACTTTGGATTGGATACCGAAATATTTCCCCTAATCCTCCAATAAAGATGAAGTGATTGATCAGAATAGAATTCAATAAATCCTACTCTCTCTGAACGTGAATCCCATGAGTTTGTTCCTGACCAATCACTGGTTGAGAAAATGGTTGACTTGATTCGACTTTATATTGATCGTAATTTTCCCATAGAGAGTGAGTCTCATACTACTTGAAAAGTTCTTCTTTCTTCTTCAATTTCCAATGGGCTAGGGAGAAATACTCTTGTTCCCACAAAACAGGGGAGCATTTATCCCATTCCTATATCACAAGGGGGGGATTTCTATCTTTCTCATGACACCCCCTCCAAGTATTTTTGTGACTTCCTTTAATTGGATTCGACTAGTAGGATATTGTCTTGCTCCTTATGTGCCCTTCCAAATAATAGTACAAGATTATAATATTCCCGTACCTCGCACAATCATAGACGAAAGTACATTTTTTGGTATTCTATCCTCAATTACATGGAAATATTTTGGTTCTTCGCAACTTGTACCTATTACCTAGAATTTGTGGCCTTTAATAAAGGAACTAGTCATCCGTTAGGGATCCTTCCTCAGTTTCCTATTACTTTGGGAGGAAACACTGTCTATATCGATGTGATGGTATTCAAAGTCCCTTTGGATTTTAGGTTACTCCTTGGGAGTGACTATATTAATGTCATGGAAGCTCTTGCCTCTTCACTCTTTTGTGTGATGTGTTTTCCACATGAAGGAAGAATCATGACAATTCACCAACTTTCATTTCTTGGTCCTAATTTAACTCCCAATCAACCAACTTCCCTAAATGGTCCTTATATGCAAATTGTATCTCTCACGCCATATATTACTTGTTCCATGCCCACATCTACTGATGACATAGTAGGTGATGTAGTGCATCATGTACTAGGAGCATCAAAGCCTAATATTTCCATTGTATCCCTTGATTCCGCCCAAATAATTTTTCTTCCATCTGATGAGAACCTCTTGGAATCCATGAACTTATCCAAGTCATGATCAAGGCACTGGAGCATAGTTTATTATCTTGTTTCAATCTCCTTAAAAAATTAAACAAGGTTCCTGGAGCATAGTTCCTTTTCTTGTGTCAAGCTCATTAAAAAATGAAACAAGCTCTCATAGCAGAGTTTCTTTTATTGTGTCAATCTCGTTAAAAAAATGAGATAAGATCCTGGAGCATAGTTAATTTCATGTGTCAATATCATTAAAAAATTAAACAAGGTCCCATGAGCAGAGTTCCTTTCCCTGTATCAAGCTCATTAAAAAATGAAACAATTCTCCTTCCAATTCAAGTCTTTGGTTAGATCTCATAAATTCCCAATCAAGTATTTCACTTGATCTCATAAATAAACCTTCATTCCATCCACTTGTTAGTAACAGTAGTATACTTAGGTGAATGAAATGAATCTTTGGGTGAATGTAACTTGAATTAAGCCATCATGCTTAGGGCATGCAAAATTATTCAAGCATAGTTATTCCTTGTTTCAAGCTTGTGTAAAAATGAAAACAATTTGAAGCATAGTTTCCCATGTTTCAAGATTATGTAAAAATGAAACCATTCTCATTTTATCCCACGCAATTTCCATTTTTTATCATCTTGTTTCTACTGAATGAGCCTTGGTTTTCTCATTCCATCATCACATTTTCTTGTTAGATCATACACTTTCACTTGGTTTTTACCCTTTCCTGGGGAACATCTGCGATGAGTGGTCTTACTAGCCAACCTATTAACCTATACATGTTTTAAGTAGTTCCATAATGATCGGAAATTGTTTCTATCCTTTTATACCACTCATACCTCTAGGAGGAGTCATCTTTCATCTCTTTTCAGACTTCAAAAATATGAAAATATTGTCGAGCACTTGTCTTTTCAAACTAGTTAAAGTAAATGAAAATACGTCTACTCAATATAAGTTTAACCCTTTTCTAGACTGAGATAGACTATTTATGAAAAAAGAATACCTTAGTCGAACATGGATAAGAGATTATCTTGGGTATTGTTTTCTACCTTTTCAGACTCAAGAGACTATCTATGAAAAATGAACCTTTGGAGTTCTATTTTACACCTCTTTTTCAAACCTTGTAAGCATGAAAAAGGAGTTGAGTTAGACCTTCGCTAGACTTGTTAAAACATCAAACAAGATGGACTAGTCGAACATGACCAGATTGAACCACTCCTTCTAAAGTTTCGTTAAAGATACTTAGATGGATTCATCTGAAGGATGAGCTTATAGATCAAGCATATGTTATCCTCCTCAATCTTGTTAAAAAATAATGAGGCACTGACCAAATTTTTTTGTGGAAATTAGGAAAATGGGATATTCCACCTATTAATGAGATCAATTTTATATTTAACATGATACTCTTCCACTTCATATCCATGGTTTTTGAGTTTGGGAATTTTCTTGTCTTTTGGTTTATCATACCATTTCAAATCCTCTGCTTTTGGTTTTTGGTTAATGCTGCCAACTCCATTTAGTGTCACCGATTTGTTCATGTGAATTCATTCAGTTGATATCTACTATTCTAATATTAATCCTTCATTCCATGAATGGTGTTCCTAAACCAGTTCCACATCAATATCATTTTGTCTCAAATCATGATACTTGTTTCGTGTCATTGACAGGGGATACATGTAGGCCCTCCTGTGATGGGTTTCTTTCTGTCCACATCAACTCATTATCAAATATTTTGACTTAGAAAATATTCCTTTAGTACCTTATGACTTGTATGCATCAATGTAATGTTTCCTTGCTCTCGCCGAAAGTTTTATATCATTGGAATTCAATTGATATATTTTTTATGGTGTTAGATTTCAACTCATTCATTCACACCATATAGATTGTATTGTTGTACCTTCAGAGCCATTAAGATCATTGATTCTTTCTCTAGCATATGTTAACAACTTACATCATTGGACGATAATTAGATGGTGTATCCCATGTTCGAATTAAACTTACTAATTCACATGGTTAGAATCTTACATTGGATGATCGAGTGAGCAAGATAAAATAACCATAATCAAGTTCCATCCATCCAGGATACGATTTCAGGATTAATGCAAGATTACAAAGCATGATGGCTATGATCATACAATCATCCAATCATGGATCCAAATTTTGTCATTAGTGGACACGACTTCTTGATCATTTTACATGTAATGTTATCTTATCTGCTAAGTATGGGTATGCCTCCCTCAACAAAGATATCATGATGAAAATGTATTGTAATAGATGATGATACAACTATTTGTTCTTGATCTGAACTTGTCATAAGGTAAAGCACTTCAGTCACTAGTTGTTATTCCTGAATTTTCCCTTTAGGGGGCAATCTATTATAGGCCATTTTTTTCATATTGTCAATAGGCCTACAAACCAGATCAATCAACATCCATGAACACCTTGTCATCATCCCTATACAAATCCCTAAGAATGAATCTCCCAAATCCTTGAATATATGACCTTGATTGCTTCATTCTAGTACTCTTAATGCCCAACACACCTTGGCCCTTTAGGGGCCTATGTTCAACAATACGTTTCTTAGTCCCACACCTACTCTGATCAGAGTGGGTTGTCCCTTATTATGGGTGCGCTTATTCTAGAAATTCAGGAAAAATAAAAAGAAGCTCAAAGCTTCCTCTTCAAGAATCTTCTAGGAGTTATTGAAACCATTTACCTTGGATAAGAACCTCAAATCATATCTCATAATACCTTGGATATTTCACCTCTTATCCCTTGAGCTCATCCTCCCATCAAGAGTGGATCTCAAGCCTAGATTGGTAAACAGATAAGAATTCCTAAACTACCATCCTCTCCTATATATTTATTGCCAGCCACAAGCTAGAGGTTGGATTTTGGGGACTAATAATACCCTTATGATGTTGCTTTTATCATAAGAGAGTTATCATTCCCATTCATTAGGGTCACTATGGTGTATACATTGTGGCAAGGAAGGAGAAGTCAACTTGGGGAGATCTTTACAAGAATGAGAGAATGGAGACATGTTATCAACCCTTCCTTAATGATGTATTCTTTTCATATGGTATAGTGGAATTTTCATGTGATAGTTCTTCAAAAATAAAATATTAATTCTAGGAAAACATGGGGAATTTTTATCTGACCATTTCTAAAGCATGATATTCATGTGGAGAAGTATCTAGTGGAGGGCTCAAATGATCCTTTCTTAAGTAATATTTTCAAATAATGAAATTTTAGTGGGTTGGTTGAATGACCATTCCCTCATCACAATATTCTCATGAAGGGGGGTCAGAGATACATATGGTATGAAAATTCCTCAATTTTGGTATTCTTAGCATAAGGTATGCACTGGAAGGGTTAGTTAATCATTATTTAAGCATAAGAATATCATGTATGGGGAGGATGAATAATTATGAGACAAATATTCCTGAGAGATGGTTTTCATGTCACAAGGTATCTTACAGAAGGGTTAGCCCACACTTCCTCTAGTTAACTTTTCTCATATTGTGGATCTTATTTAGTTGCAACTCCATGAAAGCTATTCTTCGTGTCAAGGGGTATCAAGTAGAAGGGTCAACCTACTCTTCTTCACCTAATATTTTCAAATAGTGGGAATCTATAGGAATGGTTATTTGACCCTTGCAATCCATTATAAAATTATCATGGAGGAGGAGAATAGAAAAGGCTTAGTTGACCATTCCTCATTGATGACATTATCATCATGGGGTAGTTCAAGGTTTATTCAATCCATATTCAAGAATAATATTCTCATGGATTCAAAGCATAGATAATAATGAATAAACTCTTCATGTGGGATTGTTTTCATGTTGTAAGTACCCTATGGAAATTTTGATAGACACTTCAACTATAAATGTTTTCCCATAAGGGGGATCACGAGGAGCTGTTTACTAAACCTTCCTCCATTATTATATTCTCATATAGTTGGATCATGGAGAAAGTTCCACCAACCCTTCTTAGGGATGATATTTATGTTAAATAAAATCCAATGGGTGGTTAGCATGAAAAAGGCTAGCAACGAATTTTGACTTAGGGGTAACATGAAGAAGGGTTGAATAACGCTTCCTTAAGTATGGCATTCATATCAATGTTTATCTATTGAAAGTATTTGTTGACGGGAAAATTTGTCCGGCCAACAGTAGGGGATCTCCCCGGTAGAAAGTCCCAATTAGACCTTAAACCGTTTGGAGTAGGGATCCCGTCCGGGGTGTGGGTCCGGCTACCACTTAAGATGACTTCTCTTCGGTTTCAAAAGAACCTGCTTGAACCTGCTGACATACACTTATTCACCTGATATAGAATACGAGATTAACGTGTTAAAAATGAATCAAACACTATGTGTAGCAAGATTATAGATAAAGCACATACACCTCAAGAGATGTCATTAGCAACACATCTTTTGTGGGGTAATTGCTTGTGCAGTAGTCTGATCACACAAGAAATAGTTCTTTATGATAAGATACCTCTGCACTTCCTGATAGATGAAACGAAATGCTAACAAAATAGTTTATTAACATTCATTAATAGAACAGATAATAAGATGAACATCATTGATACAAGACGTATAAACGATATCATGAAAAGAACAGATTCATTAATCATAGGATATTCTGAAACTGTTAAAGGAAATACACAAAGTGTTCATACAGCCAAACACATCATAACCATAGGGTGTTTTAACAAGATTCTATATTCATATGCTCAAGTGTCAGATCTTCACACAATGCTTGTAGCTCTTGAGTTTTTTCCCTCAGAAAAGCCCCCTTTTACAATGTCCCGTAGGAGTATTTATACTGCAAAATTGTCCGTTGGGTTTCCTTGAATGTTCGTCTTCTTGACCTTTGGGTTACCTTGCGACCCACTCCTTCTGCGACCTGGGTAGGAGATGCGACCTGCGACCTGTCCTGTTGGTGCGATTTGCGACCTGGTTCTATTTTCTGCTCAGGACTTGCTGCTGCCGGGACGAGAACTGTTAATGTCAGGGATGTCAACCTGTTGTTCCCTGAGGAAATTCTGCCATGCCTGGTACTCTGCCGCTATGGGGAAGACCAGAGGTACCTCCTCTTTCAGCCTATGCACACATTCCAAAGCGTTTGGTACTAAGGTCTCCCTTTTCTGTCCGATCTGATTTGAGAGCGACGCAAGCTTGGTATAAATCCGCGCTGGAGCGGAAATGAAATGACTGAGATGCTCTTGAGATGCGGGAGGCTCTGGATCAGCTGCGGCCTGCTTGATAGGTTGCAAGAATGTTTGAATATCCTGGTTTACTTGTTCCCAGGTTTTCTCCTCTTCCAATGCTCCAAGCGATGGGATGTGGTGCAGCGTATGCATTGAGTCGATACCGCTAATCAGGTGGTCGTACGAGGACATCACTTTGTCCAGGTCTTTAGACAATTTGTCCCCAGACTGCATTGCTATGCGGAGTTGAACTTTTGCATCCTGCGTGTGGATCCAGTCCCTCTTAGGAAAATTTTCAGGTGCCTGAGGGTACTGTATGGTCCAACCCATCATCTTGTCCAAAGCCTGTGAAGCCTCTTTGAGCTGATCTTGTCTTTGCCTGGTTTCCATTCGTGCTCTTGCCAGAGGAGCGACCGTTTGTTTGATGGTGAACATCTCACCATATACCTGTCTCATAGTCATTTCTAACACCTCACACTCCTTGAAAATGGCAAGCGAGACTTCATTTGCTGGTAGAGCTTGGTTTCGAAGTCGCTGGACTTCTGCTTGCAATTCTGCTTTCTCCTGCTCTGCTATCTTTTCGCGTTGCTCCGCCGCGTGCAGTCTGTTTTGTAGAGATACTATTTCTCTACTCATCCGGGTTACATTCTCCTCCGTAGCCGCAGCGAAGGCAGTACCTACTGATGCTATCATTACCGGATTAGTTCTGGTATCCAAAACTATATCCTTGCCTGTTGACACTGCGGATGATGCAGAGGGACTTTGTGCCAACGACCTCCTCTTCTCTTGACGGATTTTGAACGAAAACTGATCAAATGTGAGTCTGGTCAGGTCGAACACATCTTCTTTCTGTCTCTGGGGTGATCTAACATCAGAGAGTTTTGTAAGGCCCAGAGGTATGTCGAGAGGAGTTACCTCAAGATCATCTAGCATGTCATCCGCTCTTTCCTCTGTATTCTTCTCTTCTTCTTCCTTCCTCCGCCGTTCAGTTTCTGCTGCTGCTTCTATTTCGGCCCTCTTCTTCTGTTTAGCTGCAGCAGCCTGCTCGGCTTTCTTTTGGCGTTCAGCCTCTGCTGTTGCTTCTATTTCGGCCCTCTTCTTTTGTTCAGCTGCAGCAGCCTGCTCGGCTTTCTTTTGGCGTTCAGCCTCTGCCTTGTCCAGCTCTTCCTTAAGCGCCTGTTCCGCTGCAGCTTGCGCCTCTTTGTCTTCTTTTTCTTTCCTGGCCTCTTTGGCCAGCTTCTTCTTTTGTGTTGCTGTTGCACTCTTTTGGCGCGCCTCCTCATCTTCTTTTAGCTTTTTCTCCCTTTATTGCTGGGCTTTTGCCTCTGCTTCCTTTTGTTTGATGGATGGAGTTGGCCCTGTGTTGGTTCGAGATTTCTTGAGTACAGATGAAGAGGCACCTCCTAACTGACGTCTTCTGTCCTCTAAGTTCTGATCATCTGAGTCTTCCCGGACCACGTCAATTCCCGGAGCAAGTTTTCTTTCAGCATTATACCAGTTTCTTCTCTCATCTTCCGCTGGGCGTTCAAGATGCTGATAAGTCCACTTGAGGTTGGCTCTCCGGCAGTGTTCAGGGACTAATCTCTCTGGGTCATAGTTTCGATGTTCAAGTGCCCCCAGATGATAACTTCTCATTTCTTCTGCCTCTGCTAGTACTTCCTTGAAGTCTTTAACTGTGAATGCACCAATAGTGAGGGGCAGAGTGGGCCATGGCTTCTTTTTGCCCTTAGATAGGATGCTGGAGAACCCATGTGACATCTGAAAGCACACCTCCTGCATCAGCATTTTGTGTTGCCTATTAGATCACTCTGGATCTATACACTTGGTCTCATTTCTACCATTTTGCTCCCATTGAGCTCTACCTTCTACATTGGGTTTTTCACATCTACAAGAGAGAGAAAGCTTAGATCTGAAGTGCTGAGGACTACAAAGAACCCATCCCATTGAGGAGATCTGGATACACCTTCTTGTTTCCTCCCAGGTGCCCCGTAATATAAAAATTCATTCAAAAATCGTGTTCTTGTCTTGTCTGTTGGATGCATGGAGCAAACTCTTTACTTTACTGCTTAATATCTTTCCATTTATAGATTTGTTTGTTGCAGCACTTTAACTACTAATTGCAGATCTGAAGATGTTTTGCAGCCATTATTGTTGTTAGGGCTATTAGTTATGCGTAGCTAAAGTGGGTCTTTTTCGTACACTTCGACAAAGAATTCATACTAACACTCCATGATAGTGGCCCAACCGCGTTGAAAGTGGAGCAATCCGGGCGCCCGTAAAGTCTGGCAGAGCATGGCAAAGAACCAATTTGTAAACCTTCCTTAGGCTCGCCACCGGGGTATTCCTCTGTTCTTTTATCTTGAACTTTCTCGGGGCTCCTCCCACCACCGTTTAATAGTATCAACTATTGGGACTGCGTGAGCAGCAGCCCCTCATTCTCGAGTGAAATGCCGGTTTGGGCGAGGCAGTGGAATAATAAATGTGTGCATCCGGGCCTACCAGCGTAGTGAAAGCTCTGCCTTCATAATCCCTGATCACAAATTTCTCGGGGTCTGTCTTTTGTATGATACAGTCTATGATCTCCGGACATGGGAATATGGCTGGATGCGCCCCTGCCAGATGTAGCTTGGACCTCTTTACCGCCAAGTATACTTCTCGGTCTGGGAGGTCTTCCGGAAATTCTTCTGGTAATTTGGCGAACTCCTGGTAAATCTGGTACCACCTCATGCTGTCGTCTTTTGAAAAAGTACATAAGGTATCTCGGAATATTGGGGGTGGGGACACCACCGCCAACTCATCAATCTCTTCCACTATTCTCTTGTCCTTTCTCCGAGATAGCGGGGGCGCCATGTCACTGGAATCTGAAAGCACTGGTATGCACTCTATGTCTTCACCTGTCAAATTCAGAAAAGAGTCCCATGATAAGAACGACATGGTGATAAAATCCAGTTGCAATTTAGTGATGAAATCTATCTGCGTTAATGCAAAAACTGGACTGGTGAGTCGCTGGGTCGCGGATCACACAAACAGGGCCCGGGCGCGACCTGGCGACCTGGGGTCGCTGGGTCGCTGAGTCGCAGATCTGCGAAAAACTGGAAAACGCGACCTAGCGACCTGGCGACTAGGTCGCTGGGTCGCAGGGTCGCAAATTCCGAAAACTGGAGAGAATTGCGACTCTGCGACCTCGCGACTAGGTCGCTGGGTCGCAGGTCGCAGACTGGCTTGCCGGGGGTTTGGTGCGCGCGGCCTCGAACCTTTTTGTCCCCTTTCTCTTGGGAATTTGCAAGGCTTCTGGGCCCAGGGAGAGATGTGGCATGATTTTAAAGTCAAAGGGATGATGCCATGGGGTGAAGCAGCAAACAGTGAGGTTTTGGGCAGTTTATGCAACATGTAATTTGCAAAAATCTCAGAAAACATTAAAGCACGGTCAAAAGACAATTTAAAGGCTACAGGGGAGATGGGTTTAGTAAGAAAATCATTAAAACGGAAACAGCAGGAAGAAATGGCAACTTACCTGGGAAAAACTCGTCAGTTGAGCTGTCAGAGGCGTTTTCCTTACAAATCGCTGAATGTGAAAAATGCGACCTGCGACCTCCCTTTTATAGAAAGTCGCACGTGCGGGCCATTAATGCGGGTCGCTGGGTCGCAGATTCGTCAAACTTCGAGTTTTGCGACCTGGCGACCTTGCGACCTGGCGACCTAGGGTCGCTGGGTCGCAAGGTCGCTAAGTCGCGATTTTCTAAAAAGGAAAAATTGTGACCTGGCGACCTGGCGACCTGGCGACCTGGGTCGCTAGGTTGCAAGGTCGCAGTTTTCATCTGTTTAGGGGGTATGCGACCTGGCGACCTGGCGACCTGAGGTCGCTAGGTCGCAAGGTCGCAATTTTCATGAATGTTTACTTTTGTGACTTATTGACTTAGCAATTTCTCTTTAGTTCTAAGGGGCTCCAAAAATTTTGAAATGGTAGTCTTTTTTGGAGGGTGTTGTAAAGGCTACAACAAATGGCGATTTACTGGACGAACTCAGAGTCTCTGCTGATGGTTAGTCTTAGCAGGGGGAGGGAGGGGCTTATGCTAACTGTCCTCTTTTACCTTGTGGTTGCCATTTCCTAGCCTTCGGTCGTCCAGCTGGGTTGCCGAACTTGCTGGTCCGGTTGGGCGCCATTCAAACAAATTCTTTCTTCAGGTCTCCGGACTGGAAGGGTTGGAGAACTCTAGGCGGCTACAGGGTCTGGTACAATTATTTTGTCCTCATCGTGTTGCTCCGCTGCCAGCGAACCTCTCGATCCCGGCGGAGTCACTGCCTAGGAATCGTGAACGTTGCTCCGCTGCCAGCGAGCCTGGTCAGTACCCCGGCGGAGTCGTTACATCACCTCTCTGCACAGGAAGCCTTTCTCAATCCTTTACCCTTTATTTGTGTGCTATTTCACTTATTTTGAATGTGCCTGAGGCACTTATTTAGATGTGCTTATGGCACTTATTTGAAATGGCAATTTAGCCTGGGTGGATGAGGGATCCCGACTTATTTTGCTTGCAGAGAGGTTGTTCCTGGTCTAATATGAGGACTTCGGTTTTTCCCAGACACCCTGACATAGCATAGAGTATCTCTCTTCCCTTCTGGTCCGGTTACCAATTACACTGCATTTTCTTTTGTGGACACCCTCTCAGACTGGCGAGGTAAGCTTTCCTGCTTGATGACTTGAGCTTGGTAATGTGCTACCTTTAGGTGCGGAGAACAAGCAAGCTTTTGCCTCCTTTGAGTTTATCGGGAAAAGCTTTCCATCAGCGGGGAACCTGCGGCAGTATGCCAATCTGCGTGACCCTAACACATCCTTCCTTAGGCTTTTATTCTATTTTTTATTTTTATTTTTATTTTTATTTTTTATTTTTATTTTTTATTTTTATTTTTATTTTTTTATTTTTATTTTTTATTTTAACAAATAAAAGACAAGGAACTATGGTACACAACCAGACAGCCCTCAAAGGGCTGTTAAGTGAAATAGTGTTTGAGGTCATGCCCGTTTACCAGGAGGACCTCGACTCGTCCATCAAGGGTTTGTAATCTGAATGTGTGTGATCCTATCTTTTCATTAATTTGGAAAGGGCCTGTCCAAAGTGCTTGGAACTTAGCATGCTTCCCCTTTTCCTCATGGGCTTTATCCCACTTAAGGACCAGGTCTCCTACTTCAAAAATTTTATTTCCCGCGGACTTTTTATCAAACCATATTTTGATTCGGCTCTGATGGATGGCAAACTTTTCCCGGGTCTTTTGCCTTTCTTCCTCCAATTTCAGCAAGGTGTCGATTCGGTTCTGCAAGGTGGGACACGGGGTGCCATGACATTCTTGGGACAGTTGGAGGGCCGAGAGAGATAGATGAGAAGGTAGAACAGCTTCTTTTCCATACACGAGGAAAAATGGGGAGGTGCCTAAAGAGGACTTGGGAGTAATACGGTCAGCCCACAGTGCATTGTGAAGGGCATTGTGCCAGTTGCGCTGGTGGGATAGCAGAGTCTTCTTAATAATACGGATAAGGTTCTTGTTAGTGGACTCGGCTAATCCATTTCCCTGTGGGTAGTAATTTGCAGAATGTTTCAGAATAATACCATTTTCCAGCGCAAAATCATATAATTTAAAAGATGAGAAATAAGTCGCATTATCAAAAACTAAAGAAGTCGGAACGCCAAACCTGGTCATGATGGAATGCGTGAGGAATTCTATTACCTCTTGATCGTTGATTCGGCGTAACGGTGTTGCCTCGACCCACCTGGTGAAGTAATCAGTGGTCGTAAGGATATATCGATGTTGTTTAGAAGAGTGAGGTAAGATTTCCCCAATTACGTCCAAACCCCATTGTTGGAAAGGTTCCTCTACTGCTACTGAGAGTAGTGGTGCGGCTGGCCGTGCTTCTCGGTTGGCGAACCTCTGGCACTGAATGCATTTCCGAACATACGCATGCGCGTCTCTGAAAAGAGTAGGCCAATAGTATCCTGCACGCATTATCTTATGGGCAGTGGTATCTCCGGAAAAATGACCTCCAGCTGGTCCGTCATGCAACTCGGTTAAGATTTTCTGTGCTTCGTCAGTTCCCAAGCAGCGTAACAGGACCCCATCATGGTGTTTCTTGAACAACTTACCTTGGATCAGTTGGTGAGATGCGGCTTTTAGTCTTATTGCGCGTTTCTGTCGGGCAGTAAGAGCAGGGTCCATCGTGCCTTGGGCCAGATATCTCGAAATGTCAGAATACCAAGAAAGGCTATTTTGCTGAGGCACATGGTCGCTCTGATACATGTCGATCTCTTGTCCCCAACTTTCTTCTTCAATCTCTCGAGCATTTGCAGCCTCTGTGGCCATTTGACATAAGCCCTGTCCTTTAACGGTATGTGCTGGTTTGAACTCTAAATCGTATTCTTGCAAACATGCCATCCAGTTGCCCCGCCTTTCGCCTAGTTCTTGTTGTACGAAAAGTGAGCGGACTGCTGGGTGCGGTACAAAAACCGTGACGTGATTTTTCAAGATGTAGGGCCTAAAATGTTTTACGGCCTTGTAAACCGCGTAGGCCTGTTTGTCAATTTCCGGATAGTTTAATTCAGCTCCCTGTAGACCGGTGCTCATAAAATAAATGGGCCGTTCATCGTTGTTATTATCTTTCTGCGTGAGAACGACCGCAAGCGAGGAGTCTGAAGCGAAAGTGTATAGGATGAAACCTTTATCAAAATCTAGACTTTGGAGGGAAGGAGTTTCAGCTATAGCCTTTTTGATCTTATCGAAGGCCTCTTTCTCTGGGGGATTCCATTGGAATACAACATTCTTTTTAATCATTCCCTGCAGTGGTCTGACTATCTGCGCGAAATCTGAAATGAATTTACGGACAAAATTAATCTTCCCCAGGAAAGATTGCATCGCTTTCTTGTTGCTTGGGGGTAGAATCTGAGCGATGGCTTTAGCCCGTTCCGGATCAACTATAATGCCCTGTTTAGTGATAATGTGGCCTAGCAAGTTTCCTTCTGCCACAGCGAAAACACTCTTTGTAGGATTGAGCGATATTCCGTACCTCCTGCACCTCTCGAAGATTTGCTTGAGGTGGCGTAAATGATCGCCTCTGCGTTTTGAAAATACAGTAACATCGTCCAAATAAACCACCACGCTCTGCCCTATTAAACCGCGGAAGGCTATGTCCATGGCTCGTTGGAAAGTTGCCCCTGCATTGATCAAGCCAAAGGGCATGCGTCTGAAAGCGAAGGTTCCCCATTTTGTCCGGAATGTGGTTTTCAGTCTGTCCGGTTCAGCTACCAGCACTTGGTTATAGCCGGAGAAGCCGTCTAATAGGGAGAACATCTCAGATCCAGACACAGCTTGTAATATCTGTTCCATGGGGGGCACCGGGTAATTGTCTTTGTTTGAGGACCGATTCAGATTGCGGAAATCTACACACAAGCGGATCTCACCAGACTTCTTTCGCACAGGTACCAGATTCGACACCCACGTGGAGTGACGAACTTTGAAAATAATGCGCGCATCTAAAAGCTTCTTAAGTTCTTTTAGAATCATTGGCTCCAAAGCTGGATGCACTGTTCTGAGTTTCTGTTGGAAGGGTTTAACGCCTTCCCTCATGGGTATTACATGCTGAATGATACGAGTATCGTATGTACGTAGATCTTCATATGTCCAAGCAAATACGTCACGATACTTCCGGAATAACTGGGTGAAGGCCCGTGCCTCTTCATCACTGCAGTCCTTGCCAAGGTTAACGAACTTAGGGTTCTCATCTGACCCCAAGTTGACTTGCCGATGTGCCAATATGGAACTTTGCACTTTGGTGTTCGGAGGCCTGCGGAATCGGTTTTGCAGATCAAACATCTTTTCTAGTGATACCACCCCCTTGGGCATAATGTTCTCTTTGTGTTCATCATTCTTTTCCTGTAACGCATGCTCATGTTCTTCCTCATCGATCGCCGTGTCTTTGAATACTTCGGTATTGCACATAAAGTCCAAAATCTGTTGATCATCGTTAAAAACGCGTAAATTAGAAATATTGTCTGGCACAGAGGGCCTATATACAATTTCAATAGAAAAACCGTCCCTCAAAGGGGTGAATCTAGCAGCAGCATTGGCCAGAGTATCTGCTGCTGCATTGTGCATCCTAAGGACATATTTAATTCCAAATGCATCAAAACCAGAAATCAAACGCCATACCTCTTGTTGATACGCCTTTAAATGTGGAGATAAACAGTGAATAGTGTTGCGTACCTGGCGGGTGATAATCTCGGAATCTCCAATGACCTGAAGACATCTTACCTTCAAGTCCAGTGCCTTTTTAAGTCCGAGGATTAATGCCTCGTACTCAGCAGAGTTGTTGGTGCACTGGAACTCTAGCCGGCATGAGATTAAGTGCTTATTCTTGTGCGGGTCAAGCAATATGCAACCAGCACCAGCTCCGTCATGAGTCTTGGAACCATCATAATACAAGGTCCATAGGTCACTTTCCGGCTCCTTCAAGGCACTAGGTTGTGGAGGGGTTCCTGCTGGTGGTAAGTCAGGAGTCATTTGCTCTTCAGTGACAAAGGCTACTTTAGATTGAACCTCGGGGCCTATAGGAGACTAGGGGGGTTGGTAGCATCCAAATATTGACTCTAGAAAGCACATGCCGAGCTCTTCTTGTGCAAAGCTGATGGGTTCATTAACGGCGTCCAGATCAGTGACGGTGTGTTTCATGTAAGGCTCACTTTCTACCCTGATTTGATTATTCCGCCCCTTGTAAGGAAGCCACAAGTGGGACCAGTCGGTGGCGAAGTAGCCTTGTAATTTTCTGGACCAATCTCTACTGAGCAATAGGCCGTATGCTTCTGGAATATCAACAACCACAATGTCGATGCACTGATGGACCCTAGAGTCTGATGACAAGCGGATGATGACATTGTTCAATTCCCCTATGGCAGGTACTTGTGATCTATCGAGTTGTATGATTTTCGCATCAGTCTTCTCCGGGCGAATGTTAAGTTTCTTACAGACAGATAAAGGCATGACGTTTGTAGAGGCACCGGAGTCGACCAGACAGTTGTGGACATTGAAGTTGAAAATCTCGAAGGACAAAAGGAAAGGGGGTGTGGATCCTCTAGAGTTTGTATTAATGGCGTTTACTATGGATTGCACATCTGGTCCGGCTTGCGCAGACGTGTTGCTCACAGTCTTCGTAGCTGAAGTATTTGCGAAAGCCTTAAGAATGAGCTCCTTTTGATTAGTAATGCGGGCCAACTCATAGAGAAATGTTTGCTCTTGTTTTCTTCATATCTTCAACAATGTTATAGCTGGGCTCTGGTTGAGGGCTAGGCTCGGCGGAAGTCTTAGAGGATTCTGTCGGAAGTTTGCTCTTTTGACTTGCTCGGGTAGTGTTGTTGGGAAGTTTTTCCGGGACAGATTGTTTTCCGTTTCCTGGGGGCAGGATTTTCCTTAGGAAAGCCCTTTTCTTGTCTTCATAAGACTGCTCGGGAACAAGTCCTTTGCTTCTGAGGCTATAATTCCGCACGGGCTGATCCTTGGGAGCATCTGCCATGTAAATATCGATAGGGGTAAGGTTTTCTCCACCTCGAATTATGTCAAAAGCAAGGATAGAGGATCCTGGTTCTTCATTTGAGGGCGGATCTTCATCGTGATCTGAAACCTCATCCTCCGTCACATCCCCTGGAGTTTGATCATCTAAAAGCTGATTAACTACTGCTGTCATGCTGCCAATCCATTGAGGGCATGTTTTCTCGGAATGGGCAGCTTGGTGGAAAGAACAGAAATTATCTTTCCCTATCTCTTCCACATTGAGAGCGGTATTTGTGTTGGACGGAGGTCTGTTAGTATTGGGATTACTTTTTCTGAAAAAAGGTTTGGGTGGTCTACTACTAGTTGTGGCTTCTGCGCCCTTTCTCCTGAGGTCAGTTACTTCATTTGTTAAATGCTTGAGCGTTTTGGCCATGCTTTCAAAATCAAAAGCATCTCTATCCCTATCAGTAGTCTTAGGAGTGGAGGACTGACTTCTTTTTGTGTTAGGCTTGTGATCATCTCTCCCTTCATGATCGATGGCTCCTATCGAAAGCATGTCTTTTTCCACAGCGAGAGCAGCCTCATAATTAGCCGTAAGGTTAGCGCGGGCTTCACGTTTCACAAAAACTGCAATATCTCTAGGTAGGGCTTTGGTGTAGTAGTCAATGGTGATTGAGTCATCCAACGCTAAGTTTGGAGGAAATTTCTGCAGTATGGTAGCAAAGCGTTGGTTGAAGTCTTTAACCTTTTCCTTTTTTTGACACTTGATGGTGCTCAGTTCAGTTAGAAGCATGGAAGGAGTTTTATCTTCTGAAAACTTATGCAGGAAAATGCGACGGAATTGTTCCCATGAAGTGATGGAGGCACTGGGGAGAGATCGGTACCAAGTGGCTGCCTTGTTTTCGAGGGTATGGGGAAACAGTCGACATGCGACATCATCGGACTAGACTCTCATGATTTGCAGCGACAAATAGAAGCTGCTGATATGATCTTCAGCTAAGGTGCCCTTCTCAGGGTCGAACTTAGGGAGATGTTTCTCTGGATGTCTAGGCAGATCCTGGAGCGGGCCTAAAAGGTTTAACGGGGATTGAGCCATCCAGGCCAGGGGTTGCACTCTTCTCGCTCGCTGGTGTTGCCTAAACTAATGTTCAGATTCACCTTCCGAACCTGAGACCGATGCTTCTGACTCGTGACGGGAGTGTTCGTCTTGGTGTCTCCCACGGTGCAGAAAATCTCTAAGATATCCCAAGTTGTTTACAGGAGGCCTTACCGGGTTTGGGTGGCGATTGCGAGCTTGGTTTCCTTGGCCTCGGCCTCTATCTCCCCTACCTCCGGCCCCTCGGCCTCTATTCCTATCTCCTTCATTTCTACGAGCCCTATTCCCCCCGTCTATATTTCCTCGACCTCTGCCTCCCTCACCATCCCCGGGTGGGGGGTGTGCCTGGTTGTTGTTTTGTCGAGTCTGGATAGGCTGGGAGTCGGGGAAAGGCTCGGTGTCAGCAAACTCTTCGCCCTCTTGGAGGATAGGATCATTTTCTTCAACGGCATTTGCGAGGTCTTCCAACATGAGATTTACGAGCTCGGGTATAGTACTAGCGATGGCACCGTTACGGGTGATGTTCTCGAGCGGAGTTCTAGTATGGGCAAGGTATTCCATGATTGGAGTGAACCGTAAATGGTTGACAAGATCTCGGGCAGCTGGGCATAAGGCTCTCAGCTGCTCCCTAGTGATTTCATAATATCGAAGCTCCCTCCCTGGAATATCTTCTGGAAGGGGAGGGTTAGTTTCATTGTTTATGACCTCCCCTTGGGGAGTTTGTGATGGGATGTTTGTTGTGTGCTCGGAGGCTACCATCAGGCCCTCCTTCTAGCGCCAATTCTGTTGACGGGAAAATTTGTCCGGCCAACAGTAGGGGATCTCCCCGGTAGAAAGTCCCAATTAGACCTTAAACCGTTTGGAGTAGGGATCCCGTCCGGGGTGTGGGTCCGGCTACCACGTAAGATGACTTCCCTTCGGTCTCAAAAGAACCTGTTTGAACCCTGCGGACATACACTCATTCACATGATACATAATACAAGATTAATGTGTTAAACACGAATCAAACACTATGCGTAGCAAGATTATAGATAAAGCACGTACACCTCAAGAGATGTCATTAGCAACACATCTTTTGTGGGGTAATGCTTGTAAGGTAGTCTGATCACAAAAGAAATAGTTCTTTATGATAAGATACCTCTTCACTTCCTGAAAGATGAAACGAAATGCTAACAAAATAGTTCATTAACATTCATTAATAGAACAGATAATAAAATGAACATCATTGATACAACACGGATAGCCATGACGCATAAACGATGACATGAATAGTGCAGCTTCTTTAACCATAGGATATTCTGAAACTGTACAAGAAATACGCAAAGTGTTCATACAGCAAAACACATCATAACCATAGGGTATTTTAACAAGACTCTATATTCATATGCTCAAGTGTAGAATCTTTCAATACAATTGCATGTAGCTCTTGAGTTTCCCAAAAAAGAAAAATCCCTTTTACAATGTCCCGTAGGAGTATTTATAATGCCAAAATTGTCCGTTGGGTTTCCTTGACTATTCGCCTTCTTGACCTTTGGGTTACCTTGCGACCCACTCCTTCTGCGACCTGGGTAGGTGATGCGACCTGCGACCTAGGTAGGAGATGCGACCTGCGACCTAGGTAGGAGATGCGACCTGCGACCTAGGTAGGAGATGCGACCTGCGACCTGTCCTGTTGGTGCGATTTGCGACCTGGTTCTTCTTGCTGCTCAGGACTTGCTGCTGCCGGGACGCGAAATGTTAATGTCAGGGATGTCAACCTGTTGGTCCCTGAGGAAATCCTGCCATGCCTGGTATTCTGCCGCTATGGGGGACACCAGAGGTACCTCCTCTTTCAGCCTATGCACACATTCCAAAGCGTTTGGTACTAAGGTCTCCCTTTTCTGTCCGATCTGATTTGAGAGCGATGCAAGCTTGGTATAAATCCGCGCTGGAGCGGCGATGAATTGACTGAGATGCTCTTGAGATGCGGAGGGCTCTGGATCAGCTGCGGCCTGCTTGATAGGTTGCAAGAACGATTGAATGTCCTGGTTTACTTGTTCCCAGGTTTTCTCCTCTTCTCATGCCCCAAGCGATGGGATGTGATGCAGCGTATGCATTGAGTCGATACCACTAATCAGGTGGTCGTACGAGGACATCACTTTGTCCAGGTCTTTAGACAATTTGTCTCCAGATTGCATCGCCATGCGGAGTTGAACTTTTGCATCCTGCGTGTGGATCCAGTCCCTCTTGGGCAAATTTTTAGGTGCCTGAGGGTACTGTATCGTCCAACCCATCATCCTGTCCAATGCCTGTGAAGCTTCTTTGAGCTGATCTTGTCTTTGCCTGGTTTCCATTCGTGCTCTTGCTAGAGGAGCGACTGTTTGTTTGATGGTGAACATTTCACCATATACCTGTCTCATAGTCATTTCTAACACCTCACACTCCTTGAAAATGGCAAGCGAGACTTCATTTGCTGGTAGAGCTTGGTTTCGAAGTCACTGGACTTCTGCTTGCAATTCTGCTTTCTCCTGCTCTGCTATCTTTTCGCGTTGCTCCGCCGCGTGCAGTCTGTTTTGTAGAGATACTATTTCTCTACTCATCCGGGTTACATTCTCCTCCGTAGCCGCAGCGAAGGCAGTACCTGCTGATGCTATCATTACCGGATTAGTTCTGGTATCCAAAACTATATCCTTGCCTGTTGACACTGCGGATGATGCAGAGGGACTTTGTGCCAACGACCTCCTCTTCTCTTGACGGATTTTGAACGAAAAATGATCAAATGTGAGTCTGGTCAGGTCGAACACATCTTCTTCCTGTCTCTGGGGCGATCTAACATCAGAGAGTTTTGTACGGCCCAGAGGTATGTCGAGAGGAGTTACCTCAAGATCATCTAGCATGTCATCCGCTCTTTCCTCTGTATTCTTCTCTTCTTCTTCCTTCCTCCGCCGTTCAGCTTCTGCTGCTGCTTCTATTTCGGCCCTCTTCTTCTGTTCAGCTGTAGCAGCCTGCTCAGATTTCTTTTGGTGTTCAGCCTCTGTTGCTGCTTCTATTTCGGCCCTCTTCTTCTGTTCAGCTGCAGCAGCCTGCTCGGCTTTCTTTTGGCGTTCAGCCTCTGCCTTGTCCAGCTCTGCCTTAAGCGCCTGTTCCGCTGCAGCTTGCGCCTCTTGGTCTTCTTTTTCTTTCCTGGCATCTTTGGCCAGCTTCTTCTTTTGTGTTGCTGTTGAACTCTTTTGGCGCGCCTCCTCATCTTCTTTTAGCTTTTTCTCCCTTTCTTGCTGGGCTTTTGCCTCTGCTTCCTTTTGTTTGATGGATGGGGTTGGCCCTGTGTTGAGTCGAGATTTCTTGAGTACGGATGAAGAGGCACCTCCTAACTGACGTCTTCTGTCTTCTAAGTTCTGATCATCTGAGTCTTCCTGGACCACGTCAATTCCCGGAGCAAGTTGTCTTTCAGCATTATACCAGTTTCTTCTCTCATCTTCCGCTGGGCGCTCAAGATGTTGATAAGTCCACTTGAGGTTGGCTCTCCGGCAGTGTACAGGGACCAATCTCTCTGGGTCATAGTTTCGGTGTTCAAGTGCCCCCAGCTGATAACTTCTCATTGCTTCTGCCTCTGCTAGTACTTCCTTGAAGTCTTTAACTGTGAATGCACCAATAGTGAGGGGCAGAGTGGGCCATGGCTTCTTTTTTCCCTTAGATAGGATGTTGGAGAATCCGTGTGACATCTGAAAGCACACCTCCTGCATCAGCATTTTGTCCGTCACGAAGCGAGGCATAGCATGTGGCGCTTTGTAAGTTCCAAAGACTCGGATGAAGGTGTACCCAGGGAAAGGGAACCAGTGCGCCACTTTAACCAGAGTCTCCTTGGCCCGCCATGACATGCAAGGGGCGTCTTGGCCAAATAAATGTCTGTACAGAGAAGGAACAAATACTTGGGAGATCTGATCTATATTCTGTTTGTATTTGGACTCCCAAAATACCTTGAGTTGTAGATGGATTGCGCGCGTGTTCTCGGAGTCCCAGTTGTGCTCCCATCCATCAAACTCTACTCGGGCGCAAACCGCATCTAGTAGGTATGAAGCCATGTAAAATTCAGCAGGCATTCCTTCGTCCGGGGCCAATGCCGAGTTCAAGTTGGTCTGCATAGACGTCATCAGTATGCCGGCCCAGTTAAAACGGGTGCCCTGTGTTGTCACATACTCCATGATGGTAGCCCAACTGCCGTTGAAAGTGGAGCAATCTGGGCGCCCGTAAAGTCTGCAGAGCATGGCGGCAACCAATTTGTAAACCTTCCTTAGGCTCGCCACTGGGTATTCCTGGTTCTTTTTTACCTTGAACTTCTTGGGCTCCTCCCACCATTGTTTAATAGTATCAACTATTGGGACGGCGTGAGTAGCAGCCCATTCTCGAGTGAAATGCTGGTTTGGGCGAGGCAGTGAATAATAAATGTGTGCATCCGAGCCTACCAGCGTAGTGAAAGCTCTGCCTTCGTAATCCCTGATCACAAATTTCTCGGGGTCTGTCTTTTGTATGATCCAGTCTATGATCTCCGGACATGGGAATATGGCCGGATGCGCCCCTGCCAGATGGAGTTTGGATCTCTTTACCGCCAAGTATACTTCCCGGTCTGGGAGCTCTTCTGGAAATTCTTCTTCTAGTTTGGCAAACTCCTGATAAATCTGGTACCATCTCATGCTGTCGTCTTTTGAAAAAGTACATAGTGTATCTCGGTATATTGGGGGTGGGGACACCACCACCAGCTCATCAATCTCTTCCACTATTTTCTTGTCCTTTCTCCAAGATAGCGGGGGCGCCATGTCACTAGAATCTGAGAGTACAGGTATGCACTCTATGTCTTCACCTGTCAAATTCAGAAAGGAGTCCCACGATAAGAACGACATGGTGATAAAATCCAGTTACAATTTAGTGATGAAATCTAACTGCGTTAATGCAAAAAACTGGACTGGTGAGTCGCTGGGTCGCGGATCACACAAACAGGGCCCGGGCGCGACCTTGCGACCTTGCGACCTGGCGACCTGGGGTCGCTGGGTCGCTAGGTCGCAGATCTGCTAAAAATTGGAAAACGCGACCTAGCGACCTGGCGACTAGGTCGCTGGGTCGCAAGGTCGCAAATCCCGAAAAATGGGGAAAATGCGACTCTGCGACCTCGCGACTAGGTCGCTGGGTCGCAGGTCGCAGATTGGCTTGCCGGGGGTTTTGCACGCGCGGCCTTGAACTCTTTTGCCCCCTTTCTCTTGGGAATTTGCAAGGTTTCTGGGCCCAGGGGAAACTGTGGCATGATTTTAAAGTCAAAGGGATGATGCCATGGGGTGAAACAGCAAACAGTGAGGTTTTGGGCAATTTATGCAACATGTAATTTGCAAAAACCTCAGAAAACATTAAAGCATGGTCAAAAGACAATTTAAAGGCTACAGGGGAGATGGGTTTAGTAAGAAAATCATTAAAACGGAAACAGCAGGAAGAAATGGCAACTTACCCGGGAAAAACTCGTCAGTTGAGCTGTCAGAGGCGTTTTCCTTACAAATCGCTGAATGTGAAAAATGTGACCTGCGACCTCCCTTTTATAGAAAGTCGCACGTGCGGGCAATTAATGCGGGTCGCTGGGTCGCAGATTTGTCAAACTTTGAGTTTTGCGACCTGGCGACCTGGGGTCGCTGGGTCGCAAGGTCGCTAAGTCGCGATTTTCTGAAAAAGGGCAAAATTGCGACCTGGCGACCTGGGGACCTGGGTCGCTAGGTCGCAAGGTCGCATTTTTAATCAGTTTAGGGGATATGCGACCTGGCGACCTGAGGTCGCTAGGTCGCAAGGTCGCAATTTTCATGAATGTTTACTCTTGCGACTTATTGACTTGGCAATTTCTCTTTAGTTCTAAGGGGCTCCAAAAATTTTGAAATGGTAGTCTTTTTTGGAGGGTGTTGTAAAACTAGCAAAAAACAAGCATAGCACAATACTCCTCCGCAGTGCTCAGTACTATCTCATGAAGTTACACACAAACTGGCTTGGTTTTGAACAAGTCACAGGTTCAAAACACATCCACTAATTGCCTGCCTCTATTGCGCAATCATGGCCTGTCTAAATAGAGATCCAAGGTTCGAATCTCCTTGGCTTGACAGCGCAATCATCATGGGAAATTTCCTCCAAGTGTGGTGCAAATCTCATGCACAACTGATGTCACAACTGATAGCTATCTCAACCCTTTCATCTACCTCTTTCACTGGTCTCCACTGAACTGTCCATGCACTGTAGTGAACTGATGTGTTCTTGAGTTGAATAGTGAGTTAATAATTAGTGAATTAAATAATATTTAATTCACTCCACTCATTACTAGTTGATTAGCTAGTTAAACTAATCTCAACTAGTTCAACTAAGTTAAACCGGACACAACTCCACCAACTGTCTCATCAACTCCACCAAACTTCTGCCACTGAAGTCCTAACTGAAGTCAACCATGCATGAGCTCACCAAACCCCTAGGAATAACATAATTCCTCTGTCAGATGCATGAGCCACTTCTGTAGCTCGAACTGAAGTGCTCCAAGAGAGTAAACTGAAGTTTAGAGTCCAAATATTATTAAGGGTAAATAATATTTGAATTTTCTATTTTTAGGATAGGCAGTCTAAAAATAGACTTCGACCTAAATGTCTAAAAATAGAGGTCCATCTATTTTTACCAACATTACCAATACTCCAAGAATAACATACTGCAACCCCTGGACCATGCTCCATATGTCTAAAAATAGACATAGTCTAAAAATAGACTTTGCGCCAAAAATAGCCTGCAGGCCCACTTAGTGAAGGCGACTTCACTTCACTAAGCTCCATCATCTTGCTACATTTTCAAAAAATAGTGATTAAAAACACCAGATACAAGTATGTATTTATTTGATAAAAATCGTAAAAACATGGACAAAAATGCAGCTCAACATCCTCCCACGCTAAACTTCTTGCACGTCCTCGTGCAAGCCGAAACTATAAGACGATGAAATAAGGCAGGGAAAATGTCAGCAAAGAGTTTAGCATGTAAAGATGAAGATGTTGATGTTGTAATGCATTCATTAACCCATGACATTACTATTACGGTACCAGCTAAAACCATGTGAAATGATAAAGCAAGATCAGGTATCAAAAGTGGACATTATGGAGAAAATAGTGTT
>CM076572.1:382364467-382459305 GCA_034641835.2 Pinus albicaulis
CAGTATTATAAAATTATTCCATAATGATGTTGTAGGTATAATATGTTATCCAGTAGAAGGGATAATAAACCCTTACTAATTCAATTTTTTTTACATGTGGGAAATCTCAAAATATGTTCGACCTTAATCAAACATAGGTATATTAGGTATTGTTGTTCCAATACTTCATCAATGATGGTATTATCATGTAGCTGGGTTCTAGAGAAGGGATAGCCAACTTTTCTTCAAACGTAGATTTCATGTACATGAGATCATAATAGAGGGTTAGCTAACCCATCTGCTAGAATAGTATTCTTATGTAGGGAGAGGAGTAATAAGTGTTGGAAAAAACATCCTTAAGGATGGCATTATAATGGAAATAGAGCACAAAAGTGGATTGAAGACTCTTCCTCAAGATTATTGTTAGTTCCTTGGGGTTTTAGTGGATGGGTTAGTTGACTATTCCTCAAGAAAAATTTTCCTATAAGTTGAATATTGAAGAAGGGTTAGAAAACCTTTCCTTCAAAATGGTACTATAATTGAGTTAAATCATGGATATGGGTTGGATGAGCCTTCCTCAAAGTTTGTATTCACGTAGTAGGTTATCGCGTGAAATTATTATCCAACACTTTTTCACGCATATTTTTCTAGTAGTGGTGGGGCTTGAGGAAACATTGACTAGCCCTCTTTGGCACATAGAAATTTTGTCTAAGAGAGCTTAGATAAGGATAAAATGACCCTTTATACAATATTGTATTCCATTCCAGAGGGTGTATATGAAAAGGTACTATGGATGAGATCATAGGAAAGGTTTTAATGACCTTTCTTTTGGGATTATTTATTTCCAAACTCATATAATTTATAGTTGCATATTATATAATTTCATTTAAGACATATATGATATTTTATGTTTTCTAAAATTGAAATGTTTTCATTTCAATTTATTGCTTTAACAGGATATGTTCAATTAATTTCAAGTAAAAATATCAAGGATGGTCTCCCTTAGACAATTGAAGGGGATTCCATTTCTTCACGTAACCACTAAACATGATTTCCAGTAAAAATGGGATCTCTATCGCTTACAATAATCTTTGGTTTTCCATGTAGCTTTTGAATCGTTTCCATAAATGTAGTAGAAACTGTATTTTCTTTAAATGGATGAGATAATGCACAAAAGTGTGCATACTTGGTAAGTTTATCAACTACCACCATGATGACACTCTTTCCTTCGAACTTAGGCAAACCTGTGATAAAATCCATTGAAATATCCTCCCAACGTTGACTTGGAATGGATAATGTTGTATAAGATGCAAGATCTTAATTGTCTCAACTTTGTTTTGCTGGAAAACCAAAATTTCCACCAAAAACTTTTGAATATCAGATTTAAGGCCATCCGAAAAAAAAATCTTTCTTTACCCCGTGCTAAGTTTTCAAAAAACCTGAGTGCCCTCCTAAAGGAGAAGGGTGCAATTCCAAAAGAATCTTTAGTTTAAGCTGGGAATTCTTACAAAGATATAAGCGATCTTTGTACCATAAGGAATCATTTTTCCAAATAAAAGTATCAGATGTACTAGGATATTGCTGAAACTTTTGAATGTGTGTCCACACATCTTCGTCCTTCTTCCATTCATACCTTGCTTCGGTTATCCAATATCGCTAGATAATAGAAATGGCACAAAGAAATGCTTCCACCTCTTCATCCTTTATTGAGAGTGCATCTACAACAACATTTAGATTCCCTTTTTTAGATGATTTCAAATTCATAACCCAACATCTTTGTGACCTATTTTTACTAATCTTCTGAAGATAGTCTTTGTTTTTGAAAAGAGAATCCATATAGGTGAAGTAGTTTTCAAAGTAGAGGAATAACCTGTTTAGATTTTTTTAGTAACCCAACGTTTTAGAATTCATAAGTGAGTCCATCATCATGGGTAAACACCAAATGATCAGGGGTAGACTTCATAAGATAGTCTTTGTTCCAAAAAGTGTTAAGAATATCATGGTTAGTTTTTACCTTAAAGTGTCTTCCCATTAGCTAAGGTTGCCATTTATTTCGTGCATGCAGTATTGCCAACATTTCCTTCTCATAAATAGATTTATTTAAATGCTTTCCTTTGATTGGATGAATTTCAAATTCAATGGGTCTTCCTTATTTCATTAAAGCATCACCAATTCCATCTCCTGAGGCATCACATTCCACAATAATTTTTTTTTGAAGTCTGGCATAACTAATATTTGTGCTAGGAAAATTGCCTCTTTAAGATATTCAAAGGCCTTAGTTGCTTCACAAGTCTATGAAAATGCATCTTTCTTCAATAATGTTGTTAGAGGTGCTGCTATTATCCCATAATTCTTAACAAACTTGCGATAATACCCTGTTAACCCGAGAAATCATCGCAACTCCTTTATGGTTGTGGGGACTTTCCATTCCTTAATGTATTTAATTTTGTTAGGGTCTACCTTAAAACCCTCGTGAGATATAATATGACCCAGATATTCCACCTCTTGTACTCCAAAGAAACATTTGGAGGTTTTTTTATATAATTGTTTCTCCTCTAATAGTTTGAGCACCCTGTCAACATGTTGAACATGATCCTTCCAAGACCTACTGTAGATTAGTATATCATCAAAAAATACTAATAAAAATTTTCTAAGGAAGGGTTTTAAAATGGAATTCATCAACCCTTGAAATGTAGAAGGTGCATTTTTAAGGTCGAAAGGCATGCCCAAAAATTCATAATGACCCTCATGAGTTCAAAATGTTGTTTTCGGAATATCTTCATTTTTAATTCTAATTTGATGATATCTTGAATGAAGATCCAACTTGGTAAAATAAATTTCTCCATGTAATTCATCCAATAGTTCATCAATCACGAGAATGGGAAATTTATCTTTAATAGTGAGCTTATTGAACTCCCTATAATCCGGACACATGTGCCATGATCCATCCTTCTTGTGCACCAATACTACTGGAGTAGAGAAAGAACTTTGACTAGGTTGAATTATACAAGCCTCTAACATTTCTGCAATCATATGTTTAATTTTTATCTTTTGGACATAAGGATATATGTAAGGCATTATGTTTGAAAGAAAAATTCCTGGAATCAAATGAATAGCATGATCATGATCACGAATAAGTGGGAGTCATTTGGGAGTTTCAAACACCTTGGAATGATTGTCCAAGGCTTTTTGGAGATTTGGAGAAATAGATGATTTTGATGTTGGAACTTCCAATGATCAGAATTGTGCAATTACACCTTTTTGTTATTTTTTCAGAAGCTTTGTCATGGCATTAGAGCTTATTATCTTTCCTGGCTTCCCTATGATAACTCGTAATTTGACTACCTTTCCTTTTGAAAAAAAATTCAAGAAAAGTTCTTGAAAATTAAATGCTACCATCCCCAAAGATTGTAACCATTGTATTCCTAGTACAACATCAGCACCTCCCATTGGAATGGAAAGCATTGGAATATTCAATACCTATTCACCCATGGTTAGCTTGATATTATGGCATTTTCCAAATCAATTTATAGCTCCTCCATTTGCAACCATCACTTGAAATTCTGGTGTTGGGTATAGGAATCAATTCAATTCCTTGGCTACCTTACAATGAATAAAATTATGGGTACTACTAGAATAAATAAGCACTATTAAATTTTTCTTCTTGATATGTCCTTCTATATTGAGATTTTTAGGAGTGGTAATTCCTTTAAATGCATTACATGATATGGTTGACTCATTTCTTCTTTCTCTAGGGTTGGTTCATGGTTTATATCCTCTTCCTTTGAAGTTTCTTATTCATTTTATTCCTCCTCTTCATAATTTATGTAAAATAATTTCTTCTCAGCACACTTATGACCTTTAGTGTATTTTCTATCACAACTGTAGAAAACCCATATTCCTCTTTTTTCTTCCAATTGTTGTGGTGTCAACCTTGTAGGTTGTGGAAGTATAGGAGTAGCAACACTTCCATATTTATAGATGTGATTTGTAGGCTTCCTTGTCACCATAATTTTACATTCAATTTTTCTTTCCAACCTGAATCCCTTCTCCAATGAATCAGGTTCCCAAATGTGAACCTAATGTTGGATGTTATCCTTTAAATTCCCTATGAAGACATCAATCTTGTGTTCCTCTGGAAGTTGAATTACCTTATATTCAATTTTTGGAAGTCCTCAATGTGCTCCACCACTGAAACCTTTTGTTTGAGATTTATCAATTGGTTAAATAAGGTGTTTCTCTTTGTATCCTCATAATGTGCTATCATTTCCTCTATAAAAATTGACCAAATAACATTTTTTTTACCGGATCAAAGCCATCGATACCATACAAATGTATTTCGTTCTAAATATAAAGTTTTAATGCGTACCTTTTGTGTGTTTTGCACATTATTGAGATCAAAATATTGCTCCATCTATAGTATCCATGTTATGGGATCCTTGCCATCAAAATTCCTCATCTCGATATTTGGAATATGGTGGGTCTTCCATCCAACATTCGAGTTTATGAAATCATGATTAAAATTTATTTTTCTCTCATCATGAGTTTTCTCTACTATATTTTCGCCATTAGGAATCATTTCTTGTATCAACTTTGTCAGACCTTCCTTCAAACCTTCCATGTCTTCCTTCAAACCTTCCATTTATTTTCCGTACCATTCTTCAAACCATCTATCGTAGCTTCCACGCCTTTCTTCAAACCATCCATATTATATTTCATGCCCTTATTCAAACCATTAATATTGGCTTCCATGCCCTTCTTCAAACCATCCATTTTAGCTTCCAGACCTTTCTTCAAAAAATCCATTTCATTTTTTGCTACTCTTTGCGAGAGTGAAATTTGGTGCACTTGCTCTTGTAATTTTGATATATCATGTTGCACTTATTCATCTCATGAGTCGTAGTAGAGTGTTCTGAGGGCTTAATGGGTGTTGAATTCTTTTTAGGGGGGATTTTAGAAACCAATATTGATATCTATGCTTTAATATTCCCTTGGAATCACTTCAAACTACTTTTTCAAACAAGAGTTATGCAATTTCAAAAAAATACACACCTTTTTCTTGCTTTTGAGGAGCTCGATATTGAAGCTAAATTATCTCTCTGATTGCGTATCTTCAATATCTAAAATTTGGTCCTATTTTATCCCTCTGAATAGTCTTTCCAATGCCATAGGCCTGACCTAATTTGGATGCTTGAAGGAAAATTTATGCCCAATCTCCCACAACGACGTAATTATGGACTAGTTCAGTAGAGAGAACTTGTACAACATGCCACGTGTCACTTTTTCCTCCTTCGTCTCTGCAATTTATACAAAGGAAACTACAATCCCTCTACTTTTGGCCAACTTTTACAAAATCCCAATCTAATGCTCAGAGAGAGATTTATGACGATTTTCCCACGGTCACATTTTTGAGATGAAATTCGGGAGCCTGAAAAAACCCTAAATTTTACAGATCATATTTACGAAACTGTCGTGAACCAAGATCTGATATTTTTACATAAAGTTCCTCAGGATTCTGGATTTGCATGATAAAAATTTCAGCTTCTAAACCTTCGTAGAAAAAACTTTATAGAAAAAATTCCATGATGACATGTTTGGAGCAGTGAAACCCTAGAATCCAAAGCTCTGATACCAAATGTTATGAAGCCAGCTCCAAAAATAGAAGAAAAGAGAGATCAATGCCTTATAAATAAGCCACTATGAGGGGGAAACCTCATTTACATTACATAAATGAAAAATTATTTGATGATACAAATGACAAAACCTCCTTCTATATATTGGAGTCCAAGGGGTCACAATATAATCCTAGCCAACCTAACAATAATAATGTAAGGGCACAATAATAACAATATGGGAGTTACAGGGGTACAACAATAACAATAAGGGGGCTACAATAACAACAATAAGGGATTAAAATAGTAATAGAGGGACCTAACAGTTGTTTTTTTCCTTCACTATGTCTATTACTTGCTTTTTCATTCACAATGTCTACTTGCTTCTTCTTCCTTCATCAAGGCTAATTCTTCCAAAACTTATTTCTTTTGGTTTCTTCGCAAGAATGAACTTGCACAACATGCTAGATATCCAATTTCGCAAATCTGGTTTTGAAATTTATACCTTAGGTACCTAGATACCTCTTCTCTATCTCATCCAAATTTAACTATATGAAAAATATTATAAAGAATTTTATAACAAAAATTCCAAGCTGGCCTATTTCAAAAATGTTTCTGAAGATTCAGGAACACTAACTTCCTCATGTCATATCTCTAAAATTATAGTTACACAAGGTATGCAATTTCTACCATGGGTACCTTGGGATCTCATATTTGTATCCTCCATATTTCATAGTTTGAATCATCACATAACCAAAGTTATATAAAAAATACGAAGATAAACTATTTGAAGTAGATTTTATGATCATTCAGGATTCCTAAATTCCTCATACCATATTTATGAAAGTATAGAGAAATGAGGTATGAAATTTTAACCTCAAGTACATGGCAATCTTCTCTCTAGACCATCCAATTTTCATGGCTGAAACATTACAAAATAAAAGTTATATCTAAAATTCCAAGTTGACCTATTTGAAAAATATTTTAGCAGAATTCAAGAAGACTAACTTCCTTAGACCATATCACCAAAATTATAACAGAATAAGGTTTGTAAGTTTAACCATATGTACATGAAGACATTTTATTTTTATCCTCCAAAATTCACATTCTGAAACATTCTTGAAGAAATGTTATAGTGAAAATTTCAAGATTACTCACTCACCCTATAAACCACATTTTGTCTTCCATCTTTAAACTCCAAGAATCACCCCAAAATTTATTCCTCAGCTCCTGTCGTAGCCTCAAATCCCTTATTTCTTGTATGGTGTTCAAATGCACTCATATTCTCTTTATTTATAGTGTTTTCACATTCACTTATGGGGTTGACCTGAAAAATCGGTTGGGTTGGCCTACTTGTACTAATTTGGTTGGGCCATATCGACAAAATATTCCACATCTCCTCGTTCCTTTGGAATTATAGGGAGTCCCATATATCATTACAAAGGTATTAGAATAATATTTCCAACCACTAATCCCTTTATCTCTTTTTAGCTAGGTAATTGGATTAAAAATTCCTTCAAATGTACGAAATCTAAATGGGGCATCAAAATCCCAAAAGCAATATTTCCAACAATACCCCCATTTTTCATTTATGGGAAAATTTGGTTAATTTTGTAATACGACTATGGAAATCCCCATATATACAACTTATCCCCCTTTGGAATCAATGGAAAAGGTATGATGCCACTAAACTTATGCTTCTCCTTATTTACAACTCTTCTTTTGTCTACAACCTTTCTTAGTGTCTTCAACTTTTCCTATATTTGAAACTTCTCTTAGTGACTGAAACTATTCCTCTATTTGCAACTTATTTCATTAACTGAAACTGATCCCCTTATCTTCTATGCATATTCTCCTTTTTTACATCAATTGAAAAGGCATACTTTTACTTATTACAACAATTTCTCCCCTTGATATCTTAGTACAATAGCAATTAATTACTCTAATTTCTTCTCATTTTTATGCAACTAGGATCCCTATGTCAAGGCTATGTCTATTTGTTGTTTTATGTAATATTTCCTCTTCCGTTTATCTACTCTTGATATTGATCCCCTATGCTTGAGCTTCCTTTTACTTCTTCTTTTGGGACTAATACCCTTTCGTTTATGCTTCCTTTTGTCTTAACTCTTTTTATATAAAATTTCTTCTCCGCTTGAAATGATTCTCTTCCTAATTTTCAACTCTCCCCTTTTTTCCATTTTTTCCAATTTAATTTCACCATTGGCCTCACTTTCAACTACTAATTCATATCCTACAAAATTTTCATTTCATCAAACTTTTCTTGCAACTCACTCTCAAAATTTGTAGCCTAATGTATTGTATTTTATCACTTATCTTATATTTGTCTCTTACTGATGAGTTTTTAGGGATATTTGTATTTTTCTGATGAAATGTTAGTGATATCATTGATCCTTCATCAATATCCTTGAGGAAATTCCTTGTTATTCTCTTTGATTTTTCTCACTCTCCCAATAAATAAGTCTGCAAGATATTCCAATGGTGAGAGGCATGTCAAGGTATTACCAATGCATGCAATAGATTGAGATTTGGAAGCACTCTTAGCAATATTTGGGTAAATAACACTACTTTTCTTCCCATGCCAAATTTTGATCCATGATCTTGTATTTATAGACTTTTTTCAAGCTCATTAGAGCTAGCTCCAAGTGTGAATGGAGTTAAATCCAATTAGGGATTCGCATGCATGAATATGCCCTTGGGATTCCCAATTACTATCTATTGCTATTTTTGAACCTTGACCCAACCTAGTTCATGTTTCCCTTCCATTTTGGTGGGTTGTATGCATTTAATGCACTAGAAAGTTGGTATGATTTCACTTCACATGAATATTTGTGACTATAAAAGGAATAGTCACATGTATTATGAAAAATAAAAACTAAAATTATTCATGGATGAATCAAGGACCACTTTTAGATTATCCACATTTTTCATTGAGAAAATGCACATATATAGGTGTAGATTGAGCATGTAGGAATTATCACTGACCTTATCCAATACTTTAGAATGACCATAAACATGGCCTTGATTCACCTATTAGGATCTTGTAGTATTTATTTACTTAAATATAAACAAATTACATCTCCCTCTTTGAATGATCTCTTTTATCTATGTTGATCATGTTAGGCCTTATACCTTTCCTCTTCCTTATTTAGATCCTCATATACTTGGAAATGGATCTACCTAATTTTTTTCAAAAAATTTCACTAGTTTCATTGATTCTCCTTTGTTGTATTCCCCCACTCCTCCTTATTGTCCATGGACCATCTATGGGTGAAGGTGGAAAACACCCAAAGCAACTTTCAAACAATGGATTAAAAATAGAAGTACTTACTACCCTATTATAAGAGTTTTGAATGTATATCATATCTTCATCTCATCTCTTCATATGTTGATTATTATAACCCACCAAAAGATTAACCAAATTCATATTAACTATTTATATGTAGCAATCTATTTATGGATTAAATGTTGTAGATATCTTCAACTTAATGTCCATTCTTTCTTGAAATTTAGTCCAAAAGGCATTGAGAAATCTGATATCTAGATCTGAGATGATATTCCTTGCTATTACAAAGCGCACCCAAACATGTTCAAAGAACATGTTGTTGCTTCTTGTCCTTTCATAGTATTTTTACAAGAAATATGAATGCACATCTTGTTGAACCTATTGACTACAATGAATATATAGTCATGTCCCTTTCTAGTTGCAGGAAAAACACCGAAATGATCCATGGAAATTATTTCCCATGATAAAATGGGTACAAGTAAGGGATGGTATAAATATTTCTTTCTATTACTAGTCTTTCTAGTACAAAAAAGAATTCATCCTCTAGCTGAGCTACATTTTCTTTCATCTGATGACAATAAAAATACCCTTGTAAGCTAAAAATTATCTTCCTAACACAAAAATGTATTGCAGCCTTGGAATTGTGAGTTAGTTATATCAAAGCAATGATAACTAGTGAAACCATCTAGTGAGAAATAACGCACTACCATCCATCCCACCAAGGAACTCTCTAATAAGTATTAATTGTTTTCCTATATGAACACAAAGCTTGTCTAGATTGCAGAGTAACCCATTATGGAGATGATATTTAACCTTACCATCATATTCTTCTACAAAAACTTCCCATGTAGCTTATAAAAAACATCTAAAGTCCCCATATTCTATGTATACCTCTTTCTCGCATCATGTTTAAAGTGATCCATGAGCATAAGAGTTCCCAAATCCATGCTCTTGAATATGGATAACTTTGAAATAAAGTTTTCATCTTATTACTATTTCCATTCTTATATGTAGTGAGTAGATGAAATTGTTGCAAAAACATGATTGACACATAATATATTGTTTGTTGTAGATTACTTTAGGACTTTAAATACTATTTTGGTTGGTGGTAAATATGAATAGTGGTTTCCTTTCCCATCAAATAATGCTTCCACTTCTTAACATATTGAACCAATACATAGAATTCTTTATCATATGTAGGCTAATTGAAGACTCCCCCATGAAACATTTTGGAATGATAGTATGTTAGCTTACCTCCTTGCATCAAAATTATCCCATGGCATACCCACTTACACCTATCTCAACTTCAAAATACTTATACAACATATGAAATGCAAGAAATGATGCTTTATCGATCTTTCATTTTATCTCATAAAAATATTTTTGTTGATTATTTCCCCACTATTAACTCTTACAATTGGCTATTATGGCATGGAGTGACATATATATCATTTAAAATGATGTTATGAACTTTTTTAGGTATTTCATTACCCCCAAAAATCTCCTAACTTACATTATTATAAATTAGCCACTTCAAGATGGCCTCCATTGTTGCAAGGTTATATTCAACCCCCCTACACGAATCATGTACCCCAAGTACACAAATGATACTAAGAAATATCACATTTCTCCATGTTAACTAGAAAATGATACTTTTTTAAACACTCTCATGAAAGGTGATATGTGCTCCTATTAGGTAAAGCTATAAACCAATATGTTATCTAAATGCACTATTACAGATGAACCTAAATATGAATAGAATACACCATTTGTTCATCTAATAAGTGTAGTGGGTGCATTACACAAACCAAAAGGTGTGATCAACAATTCATACAAACCTTGCCTTGCCTTGAAAGAAGTCTTCTAAGTGTCTTCTTCATGTCATGCACCTATCAATATCACACTTTGAGATACAACTTGCTGATGTACGTGGCATGTTGTTACTAATTTAACAAATCATCAACCCTAGGAAAAGGGTGCATATTCTTGAGTTTGATATTTTTCAAATATCTATAGTTGATACATATTTTCCATGTCCCATCCTTCTTGGGTACTATGCTGATAGTTGACCCAGAAAGTGAATTTCTCAATCAAATTACTCCCTACTTTTGTAGCTAATGCAAATTGTTTACTTCTCTTGATCAATTTTTCTACCAAGAAGAAATGACCAACATTGAGAGAAGATATTATGGGGATGAAGAAATTATCTCCTTGTTTTTATATAGTTGGTACTTCTCTCTCAATAACCATAATATTCTTCACATAATCTTATATGAATGCAACCTATGAATGATAAATAACAAACCCCAACTAATTTCCCAATAAATATATCATTAATAGAAAACCAAAACTAATCTTCCAATAAGGATATCATTTATAGAATTTACATAATTTAATAAGGAAAGTAATTAAATAAATTTAAAATACTGTTTCATTAGTATTAAATGAGTTTCTAAAGCATCATGTGCTCAAGAATATGTTGATACATCAACCACACTGATTCATAAAAATAAGAGATGACACTTGAATAGTTATTTGAGGCATAAAATAATAATAATATCCAAATGAAATAAGCTTAAAAATATATGAGAAAAGAGCGATAAAACGACCTCAAAAATTCTTAATGAAAATTAGATAAACTAAAATGATATTGTATTTGACTTTTACATGTAGGTAGTTTTCTCCTCTAGACATCGGATATCATGGGAAATTATTGTAAAAATACAAAGAGTTGATTAGTCTTAAATCCTTAGCTACAAAGAATACATCGTAAAATTAATGGAAATAAATGTAGATGAGGTAGGAAGACAATTAGGTTAATTCACAAATTTTTGAAAGGAAAAACTTGTGTCTAGCAAACTCTATTTTTCTCCTTCCTTGAATGCATTTGAAACCCTTCATTTATAATTTTATCTTCATCCTCTTAGAACTGCTTTCTAGTTAAGGTATTTTCCCCTTTATGAAATGAATTGAATTCCTTTGGTAAATATGAAATTCAATATCCATTCCCCTAATTAGAAGAAACTTTAGACATTCTGAATTCCTTTTAATAATCCATTTAAAAAAAATATTTTAATACAAAGATAGAAATAGTCACAACTATATTTTAATTTTCTCGGGATGATAACTATCTTCCTAACAAGGAAACCACTTCCAAGTTTTTCTTCATACATATTGTTCTCCAATGAGCTTCTATTGGTACATTGGGACAATGGGAACTCAAAATATGGCCTCTAGTACATAAGAAATTAGCAATTGTTCATCTATTATTCCCATAATATTAACCCTTGATTTACAAATCCACCTTATTTATCCCACATGCATTGTTGGAGGGTGCTAAATAAATGACCTCATTATGTAGTTTGTGTGTGAAGTTGAGATATCAATGAAGCCATACCTAGCTCGTGCGTAGTTTAAACTTTTGGTCACCATGTCAATGCCTAGTCATCATGCTATGCTAAGTCACTTCCTAGTAATATATGTGTGGTTGATAACTTAGAAAATATAAAATGGAAAAGTATTTAATCCATGAAAGAGCAATTTTAGTGATATGGGGTCCAATTTTGTGGTTGGAGAAGTGTAGGTGCAATTTGGATATTTTGGAAATGCAAGTGCATTTTGAGTGATGTGAACTTGTGGGATTACAGGCCTAGAAGTAGAGGAAAGGATTTTTCACAACCCACAATTGTAAAATTTGGATAAGTATCATACCTATGTGGAAGTATTGAGGCTGAAGGCTCTTGTAAGGAAGGAATTGACTAAGTAAAGAAAGGGGGGAGAAAAAAGGGGAGAAAAAGGTGTAGAATGAGAAATTCAGTAAAATAGCTAATTAAAAGGAAAGGGTAAGATAAGTAATGCAGGGAACTAGTGTAATTCAACAAAAAAATAAAACTTAGTCAAGATTTCATAAAATGGTTGGGAAAAATGGGTGATGTGGAGAAATGGATGGAAAAATGGATAATGAAAATAATTATGGAAATAATGGAAATAATGATAAATGGAAATGGATAAAAAATGGATGCGGGAAAATAGTGATATCTTGGGCATATGAATTTTAATTTTAATTCTATAAAATGTTGGATAAATATGACACATAGGGATATCTAGTGAGTTGATGATCACAACAAATTTCCTTCCTTTTGGAATTTTTTATATTGTTTAAAAGAAAATTAATCTTGAGTGGCGTCATTGAAGAAGAACTACAACATCTTAAATTGATTTCAAATTCTTAAATGCTTGTTGTGTCTTCATAATAAATAAGTGAGAGTTATCTTGCATTGACTAAATTTTAAAATTTGGTCTCCAATTGATTACTTAAGAATTGTAATGACTCTACTTCATGGTTGAGAAGAAAACACATCAATAATTTCCAAAAAAAATTATCTGTACAACCCAATATTTGGAAATGGGGAGTTAGAGGACAACCATATCTCCAGTTCACTCTTAGGTAGAAGCCCCTTTGGTTCCTATAAAAATCAATTGTATGCCTACAATGACTCCTCCAAATTATTTATTATTTTTCAATAATGTATACCTCTAGGTGTTCCTTCACTTTTACTTAATCCTTCCTTAGCTAAGTCTCCTTTAAGAAAAGAAATACACGATTCTTACTAAAATTGTTTATTTTTTTAGCTTGCATAACACTTAAGGGAGAGATATTTGGCTTTAATTTGTGTTCATTGATTATTCAATATTTACCATCCTTGATTGGGTGGTACTATTTTTCTACAAACATGAAACCCTCATTCGTTATATAAATGCAAGGGATTCCAAATGCTACACCACACAAATCAAGGGGTACTACATCTAACTCCACTTCATTAATTAAATATACATTAATAGAAAAATCTGTCTTACACTATTGAATGACTCTAATATATTCATTTTTATTCACCCATCGTAAGAGACATGGGCTTAAATGATCGTTAATCTCTAACCCAAGCTTGCTAACTAGATCATCTACTATGAGATTAGCTAATAAGAAATATTTGAATGGAGAATCTACCTCAATATTTTTTACCAAGATCTTGATATGTAAGAGTATTTTCATTTACATCTCCTCCTTGTGATGAATTCTACCTAGATTCACCTCTTGCACCAAAGTGTAGACAATCTTCTCATCCACACCTAAGTTGCTATCAACCGAGTATTTTGACTTTTTGTCTAGTAGATTCTTCTTCTCAATATTCTTCTTATGTTCTTTATATTTAACTTTGGATGTAGGTTCCAACAATTATCTTTAGTGTGGCCATCGATATTACAAGAGTTGCAATGGTTGTTTGGATCCTTACACTAATGTTTAATAATCATCATATTCTTCTCTTTTCCTTTCCATTTCTTCTTCCCCTCATTAGAATAATCTAGGTGATATTTTTGTTTAGAGCCACTTGATTTTCATTTCTTATGGAATATGTTCTCTAGCTATTTTTCTTGCACATTACCTCATCAACGATGCTAGGTTTGAAGGTTGTCACTTGATTTGACAAATTACTATGTAGTACCCCTAAACACTTGAGGAGTATATCTAAATTCTTGGAGAGATACCCAACATGATCATTATTTGCTTCAATTTGGTGGTGTAATCTTACACATTCTACCCTTGCCTCTATCTAAAGTGATGCTAATAGATCCTCTAGTCCTCAACATACCCAATAGGGTAGAGATGGGACTTGGTGTGGGTTTTAAAATCTTCCCACTTAGTTACAAGTGGATCACCCTCTAGCCTAAGTATTTGTATGTGGTTTTCCCACCAAGTTAGTGCATGGAACTTTATTTTTAGTTGGGTAAATGAATTTTTCTTCTCTTTGTTTGTATCATGGACATCTTAATGTGCTTGTAATTATTGCAATCAATTATTCAACTTAAGAACATTTTTCTCACCTTGGTAGGGTTTGATATCCACTTTTTCTTCCATTTTGAATAGAAGTTATAAAGGAGTGATGGAACTAGAACTTGGTTTCTCTTTCCATAGCTATTTTCTTGACTATTTTTCTGGGTTTTAAGTTAAAACCACCAACCTTCCGAAAAGGTTAGAACTTGCTTGCTAAAGCTATCATGAGGAAAGCCATGTTGTGAAAAATATCAACAATTTTCCCTTCCAGCCTTAAGAGTCACCCTTCTATTGCATCTTGACGATTTTTACGAATAGACTCATCTTCCATACCTAGGGTTCTACGAATTCATTCTTAAACCAGTTCCTAGATCTTGTAACATTCCACAAATACTTTGAAAAAGACTATTGTGATACCAATATGATTTGTAAATCACCATAAATATTACATTATAATAATTCATCATAACAAACTATATAATATTTTAAAAAGACCTTATAATATTTTGAAATATTAATCCATATAATTTATGGTTTTAAATCCCAAATTAATTATTATTAAATGATTTCTTAAATTCATAAAATAATTGAAATATACATCAAACCAATTCATTAAAATGTTAATATAAAATAAAATTATCATAATCATTTAAGAATCTAATTAAAATATATATTTTTTGTGCAGTTGGATGCTATGTCCAAATATATTTCAGACTAGAGACATCATTCAGAATAAAGAAATAGCATTATCTTTTTTTCACATAACATAATTATTGTAACATTTGTTATTTAACACATTCAAGGTACCCTTGGAACACGCCTTATTTTCATGGAGAACATGAGAAAACATACTTTACTAAAAGTCATTCGATCAATTTGAATGATGCACACTTTTCATGAATTGAAAAACCAAACTTTGGTGGTATGATTGAGAGGGGAATAGAATTTCATTTGACCAAGTTGAGTGATTCCCATTTTCAAGATCTTGGAAAACCAAGATTTGTCGATGTGTAGCATAGGTGGATTGTGATTCTCCTTATGTCACCTTTTGTCACTAAACGATTTTTCCCTTGTTAAATTAATGTTTCCATTCTCTCGCAAATCCATGCAAATTCCGAGTGTTGTCAAATTCAACCAAACAATCCAAGTATGTTAACATAATTTGCAACACCATGATATTTAACGAACTTAATTAAAGGGAAAATAAGTGAATCATTTTATGTTGTTGGCAGTATTATAAAGTTGAAGTTGAGTGCAAGAGCATGATATTTATTAAACTTAATTAAAGGAAAAGGGAGTAAGACATATTATGTTGTTGGTGGTACTATAAAGTTGAGTGAAAAATGAAGTTTGTGGTATAAGCTTCAATTAATATGAAATTGAGTTCCATTATTTTTATATAGGGATATAAATTGAGTTCTATCATTTTTAGAGGTTCATTAAGAAAAATAAATAATCATAGTAGAAGTTAGCATGATTATTTTTTTAAGTGATGTAAAGAAAAGTAATATAATTTTGTTTTTTAAACTTTATTGGTTTGGAAGATGTAATAGAAGATATAAGATTATGTGTTTTCTCACAAAAATGAGTTAGTAGTTAGTTAACTAAACTAAGGAATAAGGTTAAATCGAAAAGAGTGTGTGCTACATGGTTGGAAATTATCTTTCTTCCCTTACCATGAGTAATTATGGGCACCTTATGCATGGGAATCATTTTTGGTGTCATGACCAAGTCTCCCTTCCAAGTGCTTATGAAGCAATGATGTTAGACTTTTTTTTCCACCTTCTCTTACATGTAAATAAATTTGAATAGTATAGAATGGAGGGTGATTGGTAAATTTGGTTTCATGCTTCAAGGTATGGACATATTCTAGATACTTGTAGCCTCTTAGGCTTTTTTTATATGGAGCTTTATTTTGGATGTTGGGTAGTTTTGAGCCTCAAATATTTTTAACCTGGTCTCTAGGATTTCCATCAATTTGTCTTCATTTATTTTTTGCTGATGGGACAAATCATAATTTAGTTTCACACCTCATTTGCTTCAACATTTGATTAACTCTCATATCTTGAGATTTTTGGTTTGTGGTTGCTTGTTTGTAGGAGTTGGATATTATTATTTAAGAGCTTGATAATAAGGCAAGGTGATCTTTGCTAAAGTAGTTGGACATATTCTAATAATGAAACATTGTGACTATAAAAAATGTTTATCCTTTGATATTAAGGATATCAACAATGTAGTAATGTGCTATACGAAGGAGGAAGGAAATGGACAATATGGTGTAATTAACACCCATATTAGATGGGAATGCTAGTAAGAAAACCTAGAGAAAAAAAATTAGGACATGAACTATACTAGAGACACTTGTGTAATTGATACAATTGCACCTGTTATGGACCTAAGGACCTAGGAAAAAGAGGCGAATGCATTTATGGGTTTTAAACTTAATAGGAATATGGAGATATATTTCCAAGTTAAGTCTATTAAGAAAATTATTTAAAGGATGTTTAATAGATGGCATCTCATTTAGTAATCCATATTCATTCTTGGTTCCTCCTTTTCATCCTCACACTTCTTCTATCAAAACATTTTCTTGAACATTCATCATAATTGAACAATTCCAATCCCCTTTAAATCAAATGACTAAAGAGAAAACTTCTCAAGAGCATAAGGGAGAAAATAGAAAAAAAGTATCAGGTTAAAATGATTTAGAAGAAGTCATGATTTTGGTTTATATTTTATTTTTCTACATCTTAGTACTTGTATTTTTAAGTAGTCAACTTACTTCAACAATTTGTTAAACAATATTCCTAGTGAGTACTCGTAGGTATGTTTTGGAATTTTGATAATTTTGGGTAGTGTGTATTACTAGTGTTATTTTCAAATGTAAGGCACAAACTTATCTCAAGTTTTCTACTAGCTATTTGACATGGCCACAACCATATTTTTATATTATAATCTTTAATTTTTTTTGTGAAAAAATATCAGATATATGTTCTTAGGTAACTGGAAAGAAAAGAGTCAAGCAAGGTGGGAATAAGAGTAGATAAATGCAATAGGAAATATGTTAGTAGAAATAATTTTAATAGTAATGGATATGTAAATGGTGGCATTTTGATCTAGGTGGATATCGGTGGCCACCCACCAATTCCATTTGGACCCGCACCATCAATTCTTGCATCTTTTCACTTTCAGCACAACTTACTATTTTTAGCAAGTTGTTAGTTCTTTAACTTTCGGGGACATTTGGAGGCCCTAATGAGCCACATGGATATTGGTGGCCACCCACCTATTCCATTTGGACCGTACCATCAGTTCTTTCACTTTTTCAATTTCGGCACAACTTACTATTTTTAGCAGTTTTTCGAGTCCTGAACTTTCGAAGCCATTTGGAGGCCCTAAACGACGTGTTTTGGGCATCGAGCCACTAATTATTTTATGGAATATACATTCGTGGTCAGAAGTTGTATTTCTCGAATAGATATTTCTAACGATGTATCATGTGCGTCAAATGGAGATAGGATGCCAAAGTTATGACCTTGGGAAGTTGAAACACCGATTTACCCAAACGAGGCCCATAGTTTTGGTGCTTCACCTCCTATGGTTAGGTTTTTGGATGTTTATGGTTTTTCATTTTTTCTCAACAATAAATAGGCCTTCAAGCCTCATTGTAACATATTTCAGAGGCATGTAGCCACCACATCTCTTCTCAGAGATAAGCTACCAACGCCCTAGCTATTTTATTTCCATTATGTCTATAAGCATATTTCTATTATTTGATATTAATGAAATGAAGTGTTATTTCCACTGCATCTTCGTATTTATGGTTATATGTGTATTCTATTGCATTCCTACATAAATCTGGATCAGTGGTATCAGAGGGGTCTGCTCTTTCTCTGTTTTTCTTTGCATGTCCCCAACGCGGTCAGGGTATAAGGAGTTAGGGCTCGATTTGGTTGAACCCTTGCAAGATCAACCTCACAAACCCCCATGAACTTCCATGGTGGAAGAAAAGAAAGATTAGGGAGTAGGAGATCCTATCAAAATATTTCTCGAGGAGGCCCTCAAGAAGCAAAGGAACACGATGATGGATAACTTTGCTTAGATCCCTCAACGGTTGCCCACCTACGAGGCATCTGCATCCAACAGCCACTCTGGAGGCGCTACTCCCTTCAAGGTACATGTAAACTTTGACATTCATGTATTTGAAGGCTAGATAGATGTAGACACCGTCGATAGATGGTTGAATTTGCTAGAAGTGTATTTTTTAGTCCATGATTTCTCTGACCGAGAAAATATTATTTTTTCACTCCTTAAAGCTGCCCCCATGTCAAGGACTGGTGGGAAACGTACTGTGAAAAAAAGGAAGAGGAGGAACCCTCTTTGTTCTCGGTCGCACCCACTTGGAATTTGTTCTAAGATGGCATCAAGGAACAATATTACCCCATGGGGAGATATGAGGACAAGTACATCCAATGGACCATGCTCCAGCAGAAAAGGGATCAAGATGTGCACGAACTGACAAATTTGTTCCATACCCTGCACATAAAGTTGGGTATTAAAGATTTAGAGAGAAATTTGGTGCTCAAGTACCACTGATGTCTGCATAGACACATTCAGGAGGAAATGGAGTTCCTCGAAATTACATCGTTTAGCATGGCATATCGCTATGCTGCCAAGATTAAGCAGAAATTTAAGCAGAAGAAGTGATACTTTGGATCCTTGAATCCGAAGCCAGGGAAAGTCACCCCCGAACCATAGAAAAAGGGGCAAGGCCAAAGCAGGGTGACTCAGAAAAACACCAAAAATCCAAAAAAGGACATGGGAAAGTTGTGTGAATTTCATAACAACCCCACTCACAGCACAAAAGAGTGTTGAGCCAAATAATTGTTGGTGGTCGAACTAAAGGCACCTGAATCATATGCATATTTTGATCCTGAGGCAGAACCAGACAAACTTAATGACAAATTGAAGTAGATCATTGATGCGGACCCCAGTGCCATTTTTTCCACCACCAAGATCCAGAGGGAGGATCCCAAGGATCTAGAGGAGGGGTAGCGCCTCTTCTATTCGCAGATGTGGGTGAAGGGTTCTCCACTGCAATTCCTTGTAGATAGCAGAATCCAAAAGAACCTCATTTCGACAGAGGTTGTGAAGTGGCTCAACCTACCAACCATAGCACACCCACAGTCGTATAAAATCGGGTGGCTTCACCCATGGAGAGATCTCCGCGTCCACCAAAAGTGCCACCTTCCGTATAGTATCAAGCCATTCATGGATGAGGTATTGTGTGATGTTGCTTCTCTTGATTTAGTTCATGTATTATTGGGCCAACCATACTTATGGAGGCGACATGCTGTGTATGAGTCTAGGCCTCGTGCTGTTATTATTACTTTTGGAAATAACTTGTACAGGATACCAGAGGTAGTACCACCTCCTGTCATCTCTTTGGCTATTTCAAAACAACACAGTAAGATTGTTTCCCAAACTAGGAAATTGTTTTCCTTATAACTTGCTCACAGGGAAAGAAGAATATTGTGGCCACAACCTCAAAACAGGGCTCCCCTGCATGACTGCAGCAAATGGACAAAGTCATGGAGGAATACGAGGAAATTTTCTCCTCACTCACAGAGGTTCCTCTACAATTTCAAGACAAGCACTCCATTGATCTGACCCCTGACGCACCGCCGCCTGATGTTTCCATACCTCATACAACTACACAGTCAGAATCCACTCATGTACTATCTGAGGTTGATAAAGAAACCAAATTTACTAAACGCATCCAGCATATCCTCCCGTAGGTCCATGACATCTTCGACAAATATAATACCCAATTCAACAGAATTTACCTCATCTCATGGAGGATCTCAATGCAATGGGGACCATTTCTTCCTAAGGAGGGAGGAATGATCTATGTGGATATTGGTGGCTACCCACGTATTCCATTTAGACCCGCACCATCAATTCTTGCAGCTTTTCACTTTCAACACAACTTAGTAATTTTAGCAGGTTGTCAGTTCCTAAACTTTAAAAGCCATTTGGAGGCCCTAATGAGCCATGTGGATATTTGTGGCCACCCACACCGCACCATTAGTTCTTTCAGTTTTTCAATTTCGACAAAACTTACTATTTTTAGCAATTTTTCGGGTCCTAAACTTCCAGAGCCGTTTGGAGGCCCTAAATGACATTTTTTGGGCATCGCGCCGTTGGTGAATATGATTCCATTTTGAAATCTACATTCATATAATCTAGATGGAGAATCGATGCCCAAAAAACGTCGTTTAGGGCCTCAAAATGGTTTCGAAAGTTTAGGACCGAAAATCTGCTAAAAATAGTAAACTGTGATATTATTAAGGAAACTGAAAGAAACAATGGTGGGGCCCCAGGTGGAATTGGCGGGTGGTCACCAATATCCACCTGGATCATACATGCAATATCTTTGAGGGTGTAGGTGAAATACCCTTGATTCCCTTGTTTGATTGAGGGTGTAGTTGAAAAGCCTATAGATTCTATTGTTTTATAGAGGGTGTAGGTGAGAACCTTTAAATTCCCTTACTATGCTTACGATGGAGGTGAATAAATTTGTATTCCCTTATTTGGTTGGTGGGTGGAGGATGGGATGCCTCTGAATTCCCTATTTCATCCTATGGAATGAATAGTTGGTGCGTGGAGGTGGTTGACCTATGGATTTACTATTTTAGTTGTTTGATTTGAGTACTTGGTGGGTGGAGGTGTTGGTCCTTTGGAGTCCCTGTTTAAAGTGGTAACATTGCTTTGATCCTTTGAAATCATCCTCAAGATTCTAAATGTGGCTTGGAGGGTGACTAATTGTAATAAATGCCATAATGCAGAACAATCTAAGGTTGGGTGGAGAGTGGAAGTCCTAGTATCAATTTCCATATTCATACAATAAAATATAAGTGTCTCTCATGCTATTATACTCTTCTACTTTGAATTTTATATACGTATTATATTCTGATCAATGACAGCTTTGAGTAATGTTGAGGAATGATAGTGCCTATGTGAATGAGAAATGTGGATTTCTTTCACAGTTTGAAATGGATTAAATTGTTATGTTAATCTAAGCATGGATTCCATTTGAATGAATTGTATTCAATGGATATATGATTTAACTATTGTTACCTCAGTTATAATATTATTTACGTTGTATGAGTATTTAGAGATGGATATATCTTTGCTTTGTACGATGTTTTTCCTATCTAGACTTATATCTTAAATTGAAAATATAAAATTGATAACCTTGCTTAGTAAATATATATATATGTATATATACATTTGCATCGGCAGGATGAGGCTTCTTAAGCTTAGAAAGGATAGCTTGTATGTATGTAAACAAGCCTAGACATGACCATATAAAGCTCAGAAGAGATAACAAGGTGCACATATGCACAAGAATATATATATATATATATAGACACACACACACATATTTATGTAGTCATAAGAAGTTAAGCATCAGGACGACTCTTGTAAATCTCAAGAGGGATTGCCCTGGGCTACGAAAATGTATACACACCCAAGACAATATAAGTTTTAGAGGGCCAAATTTTTGTAATATCCCTTTTTAGGAATTTCTGCAAAATGGTCCTCTAGGATGCTTTTTAAGGAAGGAAGTGTGAGAATAAGCTGAACCGGGACTTGGATCCCTTGGTTTACCCTTCATACATTAATCTTCCAAAATATTAGCTCAAATAAATAACCCTAGGAGGGTTATGCAGATCCTCCAATCCTATGTATCTCCAAACAATGCTCAAAGGGGGAGCAATACATGAACTTCAACAAATAGCAGCAGTGAAATATTAATACATATGGTACAAGAAGAGTGCATAGCCTTATATTATGTGCAAAAGCAAATAGATATACAAGAACTTGAGGTAAAACCTTTCAAGCTAGGCGAAATCAGCCCCAAGATAGATGTACATGCAACAATGAAAGTACACAACTACACAACCCAACAACAAGCTATGAATGCGCAGTCTATAGTGGGAAATGACTGAAAAATGATATAGATACAATTATGTAGCAATAATAGGTTCAAATAAAGTGGGGGAGAAATATCTCAACCCCAAAAAACAATACTTCAAAAATCCTCCAAGGGATTGACCAAAATACACTAAATGGAAAAATGTCGGAGTTGTTGGGTAGTAGCAGCAACTCAAATACAATACAAAAAGGGAGAAGGATAGAAATTCTGAAAACAATGTAGAAACCTCATTTACTGATCTTATAAGTGAAAGGCTGCTCCCTTCACTGAAGATTACACCCTCCAATCCACAGTGTGAATCCCTCTTGCAAGTGCCCTCTGTAAATAACGCAGTATGAGGAAGAGACAATGCTGGGAATGAGATGAAATGTATGGCCCAATGCCAAAATCTGCAATGAAGCTCTAGGATATTCCTCACTAATCTCCCAAATAAAGAATGAGTTCCTCCTCTGCAAAACTAGCTTCGGAAGTGGGTGATAATGAATCCTCACTGCAACCTCCAGTAACTCAACGTTTCTGCCAAGATGGAAAACACTGTAGCTGAAGATGTTCACCTTGGCCTCAAGCCTAGATGTGAGGAGAATGAAAAATAGGTCCTCCAAAGCTTCCCAATGAAGGAGAGGAAACTTCTAAGCAGAAATCTCCTTTGTGCTAAGCAGCACAAGCTATCCCAGTTGCACAACTTGAGAGAGCAGAGCAAAAGCGAATTCTTCAACATAATGAGAAATGGCTCTCCTTCCCCATTTTATGCAAAGAGGAGGATTCCTTGCCATCGACCCCACCCATTAGGGTTTCTCTCATCCAATAATTTCTCTCCTATGAGAACTGCGATGTCCCACTAGGTGACTTACTCCCTCCATGCAGCGCTGTTTGACTTGGTCAAATTGGACCTAGTCTTCTTATATTTTCCCCTTTTCACACTAGGATATGAACAATAAGCCACTTAGGTGACCCATTTTCACATTTGGAGTGTTTATTATGCTTCTTCATGGGCCCCCTTACCCATTTTATTCTATTTATAAAAAGGAAAGCAAAATTAATGTTCCAATTAACTTAATGAAAATTTTGGAACATTACAGTCCTCCCCTCCCAAATATTGATTGTCCTTAAGCAAGTGCAAGGGTAGAATGATTCTTCTTCTCCTCTACTACAGCACCCATGTATGATGATCCCCTCCAATAAATAGGATGCTATCTCATCCATAAAACTCTCACATTGCTTCTCCTTAGCATGTAGACTAGCTACCAAGCCATCATCGTGAAAACGTGAGGTGCTCAAGAGAGTGGCAAAGTGTTGTCTAGAGGTCCTCCCAAGGCATGGAGTATGAAATGTGTTGGGAGACACTCTCCCCATGTGTATCCTCCATCCCCAAGCAATCAACCATGCAAAATGAGTCACCTTCCAACTAGGAAACTCCGGGGAATCATCCTCCACTTTGAGTCCATGTAGAATAGGTGGGCTGCAAATCTGATCATGGTAAGCTTTATAGCCTACCCCATGCTGTCCTCTTCTCCACTTATGATAAGTTTTGAGTGAAAGCTAAACTTGGGCTGCAATGGTGTTGCCCTCAAGTGGCAAGATGAAGTTTAGATCTCCAAGGCTCTGTCCACCAATGCTGCAAATCAAGCTGGCCCAAATGATCTCATATGTGATGAGTTGTAAGTCATCATCATATAGCATCCCATCAACCATATGGTTCACCTCATGTAGAAACAAATATCTTTTCATGGTGAGCATATCCTCTTCCATACTCCCCTTAGAGCATGTTCCGCAAAAAGTGTGGAGGTCTTCCTCCCCAAAGGACACATCCTCTCAATGTGTCTCTCCCTCCTCATAATACATATGGGGCTGCTGCTGATATATGGCTGAAACATAATGATCCTCAAGTGAGACCCAAGCCATCTCATCAAATCCAACACCCAAGGGGTGCCTCCCCAAAAATTTCAAGCTCTCCAAATAGCTCCTCCCATTCGAAATCAAATGGAGTAACATGGAAATCAAGGTTGGCCCATTGTTTTTTTGAAACATGAAATGTGAGAAGTATGGGAAACCACACTCCCTATGGGCATCCTCAACTCTTGTGCCACTCCTCTAATGATGCTTCACATGTCCAACATTCTACTAGCAGAATATGGAAGCATAAACCTGTGAGAGCAAAAAGGTGAAACGTAGCTCCACACATGGAACCAATGCAGGGCATCATTGGCCTAACACAATATATAGTGCAACAAGTGTCCCTTCAGCCACTTTTTTTCTGCCACATTCATCCTGCAAGATGAGATCATGAAAACATAACTTGGTGCCAATGGTGCACACCGAAAATCCTGCGGCTTTCCCCCACAATCCACCAATAAGATGGTCATCATAATTTCTGCAATGGACCATAAGTACAAAAAAACATAATGTGCAAGAAGGAAAGATCCTCCTTGATATTATATGCTACTAAAAATGATAAGAGAGTGCAAAACATAAAGCAAATAGTTACCTCCCTCATCATGTGCTCCAGTCTTTGAGCAAAAATGGCTCAAGTGAAAATTATCCCTTACTGCAACAGTGTAGGGAAGTGGTTGTGCCAAGCATATCATCATCTCTTGGGCTATGCATCTGACCATATGATGATATACATCCATTAGGATGCCCTCCCAAGTGGACTCCTCCATTAACAAAGAGTATTCATAAGAATGCATGAAAGGAGAATCCATAAATGCAGCATGTAGGTGTCTCCCCTTGTACTTGTGAAACCAAGCCAAGAAGATCAAGATATAGTAAGGAATGATGCCATTCATTTCTTCCTCAACCTCATCTCTGAAATGTCTCCAATGTGCATCACTTGTGAAGTGGTTTTGGAAACACTTCAACAAGCAATCCCAACTCTAAAGTGACAGCGCTGTTGGCCTGTGGAGTGGGGCCACTATCATCTCAAAGCTCAATTATTTGACATGGATCCTGTCAAAGACTCAAATCATCATGTTGCTGCACATATAGATTCCCTCCCATAAATAAGGTATTGCTTGGGCATCTAAATCCAATGAGAAATACCTTTTCACTATACTAGTGCCTCCTCCTGCTCCTACAACTTCTGAATATAATATGAGCAACAAGAATTTTTGCTGCTCCTCCATATTCCCACCATAATAAATATGTGAAGGTAGCACAATGAGGGGTAAGAAGAATACCATCTCATCATAATGCACCCATGCTCCTCTCTGACCCATGGTGTAAGTATCCTACCAGTTCTCTTCCTTCTCCATATCCCATGAAAAAGGATAGGTCCTATGCCAGTCAAAATTTCTCAAGAGTAGCCAACACAGCATTGCCTCTTGCTGCCCTGTGTCATGAATTTGTAAAAGGATCACCATCCTCTTTCCTTTCATCCAAATCCACTCAACTCCTTGTGTATGTCCCCCTTCATCTTGCATCTTGGTATCCTCCGAACAAGGACTACCATCTTCCCAAATCAGCTTTTGGCCTTTGCATTTCATGGGACATTGAAATGCAATATCTCCCATGAAAAAGCCTCTAAACCCCAACCTCAATGGTGGTGCACAACACATAAATGGTGTACAAGGATGATAGTACAACACAATGACAATTTCCTTTTCTATACAATCAACATGCAATTATGTACAATCTTCCATAAGAAATAGAAACTTAGGCATACCTTGGAGATTTTCGGAAGAATCTTGTGTTGTTGCAAGAGTCTCTTCCTCAATAGTGCTAGATGCCTCAATAGCTGGAGATGAAGGTTGCTCCTCCATCACTATGACAGCGCTAGTATGTTTCTCTGCAGCTGGTGGTGAGGGCTCCTCCCTCCTTTGACCAAATATTCTGATCAATCTTTGAGAAAAATCAGCAAGAGTAGAAACCCTTGCATAGTCCCAATGGCTGAACCACCAAGTCTTTGCTTCACCCTAAAGGTGCAGCGCAAAAACTTCTATAGCCTCTTTGTCTACTACATGATGTAGTAGGAAGAAAGCCTCTAGCTTCTTTACCCATACCTTTGCTGCACATGTGAGTGATCCATCAAAAGTGAACAATAGGAATATATTGCCTCTCATAATCCCATAGCTGTGGGGTTTTCTCTCTTCTTTCTGCTGAATACATTTTGGAAAATATAGAGTCTCTTGGAAGGCTCTAGTGTTTTCTTGGTACTCAGTAATATACTCACTTATAATTTCGAATTCCAAGTGTTTCTCATGCTCCATTTCTCCTCCTTGGTGAGAGTAGGAAGTGCATGGTCCTTCCTCTTCTCTTTCTTTAGTCTTCTCAACCTCCTTGGAGAGGCCTTTGCTGGATATAAAAACTATTGAGAGTAATATCATCCTCTGCATCATCTTGATCTATTATTTCTCTGCAATTCGAACTTCCAAAGGCTGGGCCAAGTTCGAAGCTCTGATACCACTGTAATATCCCTTTTTAGGAATTTCTGCGAAATGGTCCTCTAGGACGCTATATAAGGAAGGCAGTGTGAGAATAAGCTGAACCAGGGCTTGGATCCCTTAGTTTACCCTTCATACATTACTCTTACAGAATATTAGCTCAAATAAATAACCCTAGGAGGGTTATGCAGATCCTCCAATCCTATGTATCTCCAAACAATGCTCAAAGGGGGAGCTACAACAGTACATGAACTTCAACAAATAAAAATAGTGAAATATTAATACATATGGTGCAAGAAGAGTGCATAGCCTTATATTATGTGAAGCAACAAATAGATATACAAGAACTTGAGGTAAAACCTCTCAAGCTAGGCCAAATCAGCCCCAAGACAGATGTACATGCAATAATGAAAGTACACAGCTACACAACCCAGCAACAAGCTATGACTGCGCAGTCTATAGTGAGAAATGACTGAAAACTGATATAGATACAATGATGTAGCAATAATAGGCTCAAATAAAGTGGGGGAGGAAGATCTCAACCCCAGAAAACAATACTACAACAATACTCCAAGGGATTGACCAAAATACACTAAATGGAAAAATGCCGGAGTTGCGGGGTAGCAGCAGCAACTCAAATAAAATACAAAAAGGGAGAAGGATGGAAATGCTGCAAACTATGTAGAAACCTCCTCCACTGATCTTCTAAGTGAAAGGCTACTCCCTTCACTGAATATTACACCCTCCAATCCACAGTGTGAATCCCTCCTGCAAGTGCCCTCTGTAAATAACATAGTATGAGGAAGAGATAGCACTAGGAATGAGATGAAATGTATGGCCCAATGACAAAATCTGAAATTAAGCTCCGGGATCTTCCTCACTGATCTCCTAGAGAAAGAATGAGCTCCTCCTCTGCAAAAATAGCTCCGGAAGTGGGTGATAATGAATCTTCACTGCAACCTCCAGCAACTCAACGTTTCTGCCAAGTTGGAAAACGTTGTAGCTGAAGATGGTCACCTTGGCCTCAAGCCTGGATGTGAGGAGAATGAAGAATAGGTCCTCCAAAGCTTCCCAATGAAGGAGAGGAAAATTATAAACATAAATCTCTCTTGTGCTAAGCAGCACAAGCTATCCCAGTTGCACAACTGGAGAGAGCAGAGAAAAATTGAATTCTTCAACATAATGAGAAATGGTTCTCCTTCCCCCTTTTATGCCAAGAGGAGGCTTCCTTTCCATGGAACCCACCCATTATGGTTTCTCTCATCCAATAATATCTCTCCTATGAGAACTACGCTGTCCCACTAGGTGACTCACTCCCTCCATGCAACATTGTTTGACTTGGTCAAACTGGACCTAGTCTTCTTATATTTTCCCCTTTTCACACTAGAAGATGAACAATAAGCCACTTAGGTGACCCCTTTGCACATTTGGAGTGTTTATTATGCTTCTTCATGGCCCCCCTTACCCATTTTTATTCTATTTATAAAAAGGAAAGAAAAATTAATGTTCCAATTAACTTAATGAAAATTTGGGAACATTACAATTTTGCATACACTAAATATGTGAACATATGTGTTATTATCATGAAAAATATGAGTCAGTTCTAGGCTTAGGATGAATAACTTGAAAGAGATAGTATATATTTTCATAAATGTTATTGCACCGTAGCCCTTGGGAAAATATTAGTTCATTCAAACTTGTACCATGTGGGAGTGATAATTCCTTAATGGTTTGGAGGAATGGCATTAAACCCTATTAACCCATTTGATTGGGAATCATGAAAAAGTTCACAGGAAGAGGAGATCAAGGCCATTAATGGTAGCAAGTAATTTCTTCTATTGGATAACCTCAAAGGTTCGTACCCTGGTAGTCTCAAAGGGAGTTGAGGGAGGAACTCTTGGAATGAAATGACATAGTGGGGCCTACTGAGTAATGCTCTGCAAAACAAGGTTAATGGACCCAATTTATTTTATAATGAATAATTCAATTTTACCTAAGGGATGGGAGTCTAGTGAGGCCCATGATCAAGTGGTGCATGTTGTGTAAGGAGAGTAGCATGGAACCTCATGGCATCACACGTGGAGAGTGCAACGTCAAAAAATGTCACCTAGGTTGTCAAGGATGGTAATGTCACCCTAAAATTCAGAAAAGGGGGCATCACATGGATGGTTTGTGATGTAATTCCTGGGACGAAGAGATATTTTCATCAGTTAATGGGGAAGGGATTTCCATCCCACATCCTGAAGACCTTAGAGGTTCTATGTGGAGGAGTTGAAATAAATTCCTGGGTTTTTAAGCCTAGGGTTATGTGGCAAAGGAGGAGCCCACTTAACTGGGTTAGAACTAAGTGGCTTAATTGCATATGAAAATATGTATGGGAAATAGGGAGGCTTATTACTTATCCATATGTGAATGTTATGTTGAGGTGGTAAGGGGAGTCCACATATAATGTCATGAAAAAGCCATGGTGGCAACCACGTGAGGATAACATGGAAGTGATTTAGCATGCCACTTTGGCACTACATGGGGTCCATGTGGGTGCCATACGGCATGTCTTGATTCAAGGTACAATATTAATATTCAAGCCTTAAATGGCCATGTGTTTCAATCTGGATATGAGATTGGGGTAAAATTTACATCACCGGAAATTTCTTGATGGGCCATTTGCAATTGTGAGGTTTAATTTTTGTTTTGAAGAGTTCAATAAAAATTCATAAGAAATTAGACCCCATTTCCATAACTATACCTTGGAGTTCAGGCCATCATAGTAACCACCTCCTTACACCTTTAGTATTTTCTATGGGTGGTAAGGGGGTGTTCTTATAGAGTGGCATCAGACCAAAATGTTCAACATTAGACCTTTGGAAATATGATAAGGCTTTAGAGAAATGTTTGTTATGTGGATTGATTTTAGTTGTTTCTTTATGTGTTTTCACTATGATGTATGCATACAACATGGTACTAGTAGCTTGACATGATTTCGTTGTTATTGATGTGATAACTTGGGATTTATTGTTTCATCTAGCCTTACACCAATAGAATCACAATAAGAAGCCAAAGTGATGATTCATATTATGCATTTTTTGTTTGTTTGATCTAATAGCTATGTGTGTGTTTGAAAAAACATCAGAAGACATTAAATGATGAAATATATGAGGAAAATGATGGTGCAATATAGCACTGAAAAATACCAACAAGGTTATGAAGAGGAAGAATAATTAAGTAGAGGGGAGAGGTCAGATTTCCAAACTAGTTCGATACCTTAGGAGCTTAAGGGTTGCAATAAGGAGCTGCAAGGTTGACAATGAAAGAATTGTCACAACACAAGAGAGGAATTTAGAAGTGAGTGTAGTCATACTACAAATCCTTTCATACTTATATAGGAAAAAGCAACATGAGTTGGGAGCTAGCCATAGGAACAAGAAGAGTTCTACAGAAGAAGAAGAAAATGCTAATGGAGCATATGAGAGAAGATCTAGAAAGAGGAACAAGTTGAAAAGTGAGTATACAATGAAATTAGGTGCTCTATTTAATAATCCAGAGGAAAGGACAAGCACCCATGATCAACAATATGAAGATACTTACAAAAATAATCATCATCATCAAAATTATAAAAAAATTAAGGAAAAATAATATCTGCTAGAGGAAATTAAGAAAGATAAACCTCCTACATTTTATGGTTAGATAAATAAAGTAGAAGATGTTGAAGCATGTTTGCATGGGATGAATTTTTTTTTTCAAAGTTTATAACTACTTCAAGAGAATATGAAAGAAAAGGTGGATACCTTCATCTTGAAAGGAAAGGATGACATATGGTGGGAAGATTTAAATAATGTAAAAGGAATAACAGAAGAATAATTCTCTTGGAGTGAGTTTGAAGAATATTTTAAGAACAATTACCTATCATAAAGCTATTTTGACAATAAGGCCAAAGCGTTCTATGAGCTCAGAATGGGGAAAATAGTAGATGAGGAACATAGCACCTAAGTTTTATAGGTACTAAGGTATGTCCCTACCTCAAAGTGGAGAAATAAAATATTTTGTGATATTTCAATGGGTTGCCATAGAACTTCAAGGACAAGATTGAATTCGATGAACATAGGACATTAGATGATGTCTAGAAATTGAAGCACTATTGTGAACATTCAAAGTGCAAGCTAGAATTAAAGGAGGAGTTGAAGGTAAAAGGTTTCCTGAGATATAAATAAAAGGGGCATAAATAAGTGTGGAGGCCACAAGATACATGTGAAAATGAAAATGTGACCATAACCTATCAAGGTTGACCCAAATAGAGAATTAACATAGTTGATAAAGGTTGCATTAATCAGGCTACAAGAGACCAAGGGAAATGTGATGGGAGATCCATTAAAATTTTGGACTTGTGGATAGAATCATTGAAAGAGGGATTGTACCCAAAAAGGGAAAAATGGACCATGATTGTATTATTCACAAAATCCTAGACTTTGGGGGATGTGGCTCAAAGCATGCCCAAGATTTATGCAAAGGTAGAAAATAGGAAGGTTAATCACCAAGCATCCATAATCGAAATGGAAGATATGTCTTGTGATTAAACTATCTCTATTTTAATTGAATTGGGATCCAATTAAAGGTATATTAGTGTAGAAACCATTTATCATTGTTGATTGGTCATAAAAGCACATGAGGAATCATGGTTGGTAAAATTGGCCATAGGGACAAAAAGGAGAGTTGAGTATTGTGTGAAAGCATACCCATTTGAGCTGAGTGGCATGTCAACAAAAAAAAATTTTAATATATTTCCATTAGGAGTGTATAATGGACTATTTGGAATGTATTGGATGTCCATGCATCACATAAACATGTATTGTTATGAAAAATCCATTGAATTCCTCAATGAAACTGGGGAGAAAAGCATGTTGCAATGAAAATTAAAACCTACGTCAATGAGGATAATTACGACCATGAAATACCTCTCTGAAATGGATGTATGTTATTCACTGTTCAATTTAGCAACAGTTTTGAAGTTAAAAATAGTTCAGAGGATAATGACCATGGTATTCTATTAAAATATCCTATTTAAAAATAGTTTTAAGATGCATTTCTTCAATAAATCCTATGTTTTTCTCCTCATGAAGAATTGTATTTATTCATTGAATATTACTAGGAGAAACTCCAACATCTAAGGCTCCATATAGAATGAGCACTTCAAAGTTAATTGAGTTGAAGATATAACTCAAGGAGATTTTAGAGAAGGGCTAGATAAGGCTAAGTGTGTCTCCATGGGGAGAACTAGTCTTATTTGTTAAAAGGAAGGATTACACACTCAACTTGTGCATCGATTATAGGAAACTGAATAAGGTCATTGTTAAGAATAAATATCTCTTACCATTAATTGATGACTTAGTTAATCAATTTTAGGGATCTATAGCCTTCTCAAGGGTCATTTTAAGATCATATTATCACCACAATAAAGATGAATTCATCCATAAGAAAAAATTATGGGTAAGGCATGGGAATTATGAATTTGTGGTAGTTCCATTTGGGTTGACTAACAAACCTGCAAATTTTATGTGCTTAATGAACAATGTGCTGCAACCTTACCAAGAGACATTTGTAGTTTATTTTGCTGATGACATATTGGTATATTCAAATACCAAGGAGGAGCATAAAGAGAACCTATTTTTGGTGCTACAAATACTAATAGAACTCAATATTTAAGAAAATATTAACAAATGTAATGCATTTTAGCCACAAATCCATTACTTGGGATAAATTGTCTCAAATGAGAGAGTAGTTATTGATCTAGAGAATATTAAGGCCATCACGGAGTGGTCAAAACCAAAGAATGTGTCTGAAATTAGATCATTCATGGGGATGGAAATCCATTATATAAGGGTGTTCAAGAATTTATCCAAGATTGGTAATCTAATAATTGCATTGCAAAATAAGGGTAATATTTTTGAATGGATAGATGAATGTGCAAAAATATTTTATCAACTGAAGAAATTGCTCAGTAATGCACTAATGTTAAGAGTAGTGGACCCAGGCAAGGATTTTGTGGTTTTCACTGATGCTTAAAAAGAGGGAATCAATGAATTTTTGATGCAGGAATGCTAAGTGGTTTTCTATGAATCAAGGAAGTTAAATGAACATTAGAAAAACTATGTAACTCATGACTTAGAGTTGGCTTCTATCATTCACAAATTAAAAATGTGGAGGCCTTATCTCCTTCGTAGGAGATTTTCTTTAATGAATGATTATGGGGGCCAAATTATTTGTTTGATAAACGAAAATTAAATTCTAGGAAATTTTGATGGTTGGAGACACTCATCGAGTTTTATTTTGAGATTAATTACATTAAAGTCAAAGAGAACCCAGTTGTTGATGCACTCAACAAATGAGTGAAAATGTGTTTTGTATAAGCCATAAGTTCTTATGGAACTAGTAATAAATAAATAACTGAAAATGTAAAAAAACAAGATGAGAAATATGATAATTTAAATGAAAAGCTACAACAAGATCCTAGAAGTGAAAGATACCAAGAATATTTCATTACACAGGATGGGATGATTAGATTCAGATATCAATTCTATGTACCAAATAAAAACAATATAAAGAATCTTGTATTAAACGAGTTTCATGAAGAGCCATACTACGGAAACCCAAGATATCAAAATTCACTAACAACTATCAAGAAATTATATTACTAGCTTGATTTAAAAAGAGAAGTGACTAATTTTATTTCTATGTTCAGAGAGTGCCAACAAGTGAAAGTTGAATTCAAGCAACCAACTAGTTTATTGTAGTCTATTCATATTATAGAATGGAAATGGGAAGTGATTTCCATGGACTTTATTACAAGGCTCTGAAGTAGACCTAAACAACATGATGCAATCATGGTGGTTGTTGACAAATTAAGAAAGGTGGCTCTATTTGTGGTAGTGAAATATATTAATTCAACAAGGGATGTGGATCAAGTATTCATAAAGGAGGTTGTGAGGTTGCATGGATTTCCAAAGAAGATTATCTTGGATAGATATGCCAAATTTACTTCCAAGTTTTGGAAGTATATATTTTTGGGCATAGGGAGAAAGCTTGTTTTTAGCACAACATACCATCCACAGACTGATGGGAAAGACAAGAGGAAAAATAGAATCGTTGAGGACATGTTGAAAATATATGTAATGCACTAGCTAAGGAAGTGGGAGGAATATATTCCATGTGTATTTTGCATACAATAATGGGTACAAAGAATCATTAAAAATGAGCTTTTTGAAGCATTTTATGGGAGGATTTGTGATACTTCTATCAACTAGAGTGACCCAGTGAATAGGTTCCTCATTGGGCCAAATATGTTAAAAGAAATGGAGGAAGAAATGATAAATATAAAATAGAATTTGAAGGTGGCTCAATATATGAAGAAGAGCTATGTAGACTAGCATAGAGGGCATATATAAATCCAAGTTGGGTAGCATATATATCTGTGAGTTAGACCCAAAAAAAAGTTCTCTGAAAATTGTGTCAAGTGCCAAGTTGGCACCACAATTTTGTGGGTCATTTTAAGTCCTTGAAAATATAGGGATGATGGTCGATAGCATGGCCTTGCCACCAATAATAAAATTTCCTATTTTTTTTTCACATTTAATTCCTTAAAATATACGTAAAACCAGCTTGAGAGTTCCAGCCAGAACCTCAATGCATCTTATATCGAAGAAAATTTAGGCTTCATAATCAAGCAGTAGAGCAATTAAAAGTGACATGGAGGCACTTTGGGATGAATGAAGACACATGGGAAATGAATTATCATATGTGGGAATCATATCCCTTTTTGTTTGTTGGTTGAAGGAAATGTATATTAATTGTAAAAATGTGTATAGAGTTGTTTTATAAATCTCCAAATGTTTGTGCTTGGGTTAAAGCATGTTTGTTTTGTGTTTCCTTATAGAAGACTCAGGAAGATGTTCCTCCAAGGGGGAGGGGTTTATGAAAGCTCTTGGTTAATCTCCCTTATTGTAAATATAACATCTATTTTGGTTAAAATTAAATAGCTTGAGGATTGGAACATTGATTCAGAGTTTGAGTAAGGAAAATTATATGGACTTGAATGAAGCTTGATTTTTGTATGAAAACAATGGGGGTGGCCATCTATGGAATTAAATGGACTATTTATTCCAGTAATCTAGTTGGAGAAGACATACATAGATGCCATGTCTACAATGGATGAATCCACAAGATAGAGAGGAAAAAAAGTCAATAGTGATGGACTGTGCTGAAAGGAAGGGGGGAAATTGAAGTTAACCAATGGGAAGTGGAAGGGGTAGCTAGCACAATAACATCCCCATAACTACATGAAAGGAGAACCACTGTGATCGAGAGGGGCGACAAGGAATGTATGCCCATGCAACAAACAAATAGTTTCTATGAAGATAGTGGCAAGAATTATATGCAGGGACGAGGATCACTTCACACAAAATGGAAGTGAGCATTGCAAAAAAATGAAGGCGGTGAGGAAAACAAGGCCATGAGAAGGAAAAAATACCTAGAGATAATCTTAGCATGATGAATAACTCTTGTACAAAGAAAAGAAAAATAAGAAGAGCAGAACATAATATAAGGAATCTCTCAATTTATACAGTGAAGGAAAAAGGGGATCAATCATTTGATTTAGTATTGGAAGGTTTGAGTAACATCTCTCAGGTGAGGGGTAGTAGTCTCTAGATTCCCTGATGGGCTATAGGGTGGAGATGGTTTAATCTCTAGATTCCCTTGATAGTTCAGGTGGAGGCATGTTCCTTGGATTCCTAGTAAGGAGCATTATTTATACCTTCTTGATTTTTCTTTGGTTTTATTAAAGTGTGTTATGGACTCCTAAGCTTGGGTGAAACCACTCTATTCAATCTCTCTAGGGAATGAGGTGAAAAGTATTGGTATTTCCTTGTTTGATTAATGGTGGAGTTTTTCGCTAAAGGTGGAGATGAAGAACCTATCGATTCCATTTTTTGGATAGTGGGTGTAGGTTAGGAGACCTCTCGATTATATGTTGCAGCCTATGGAATGAATAACTAGGTGGTGGAGGTGGTTCACCTCTAGATTTCCTGTTTTATCTGTTTAAATTGAGTAGCTAGTGGGTGTAGGTGTTGGTCCTTTGGAGTCCTTGTTTCAAATAGCAACATTCATTCCATCCTTTGAGAAATCCTCCTCAAGCTTTGGAATATGGATTGGGGGTGATTGGCTGCAGGAAAGGTCACATTGCAGAGTAGTCTAAGGTTGAATTTCCAATCTCAAACGTCAAGGTCATACTTGTAATATAAATTGCTAAGCACACCTATTTTTTTTTAATTAATTGAGATAAAAAACTCATAGAGTATCTTCTTTTTATATACTCTAATAATTTTCCACAATTTTTAATTACTATAGTACATTGTTACAAGACAAACCTCAACTTTTAAACACAAAGGTTTCCTTTATGCTATTTCACTTATGTTTTCATTTACTCTTATTCCTTATTTTTATTTTTTTAAATTAATGAAGTTATTAGTTACATACTAAATTTCTCTTATTATCAAACTCATTATAGAATCTTCTAACCACCTTAATCTATGTCTTTATTACAATAGTAAATCTATTTAATTCGGATTAGATATTTCTTAAATTTATTATCAGAATTATTATAAAGACCAATTCAATCATATATATAAAGAGAATGGTCCCACATTGGTTTATTAAAAAATATATACCTATATATTGAAAAAAATTTGGTCATGACAAGACCTATTGGGTTTTGACCCCTTCTCCTTTACATTGAATACTAAGGTTCAATTTTAAAATATGTTAAGACTATCTACCTATATCTGCGAGTCATTATCATATTAAACATGTCCATACACATGATCTATATATTTTCAGGTCAAGCCCCAACACTCGAGGGACTTTACAAATTTTACAAATTTACTTTACAAATTTTATCTGTGTCATATAGAACATATCTATCACATCTTATGTTAAATACTCTGTATGTTGTATATTAAACTGTTAGTTAATTGTTTATGGCCACATATATACATATAAAATTGCTCTAAATTTTAGGTGGAAATCAAAGGTATTCGTGACGTGGCCCCCCTTGTATTTGTAGCACGGTTTTGTTGAGCCCCAACGATGGATGTACTTTCCTTCATGTGGTGCAAAATGGAGATATGTTTGTGATGATATTTTGGATGATCCGCTACCCATCTTAACTCCACCATTAACTGTGAATACGAAACAATGGTATCCCTTGTCCAGTCTCTTTGAGTGGAAAATCATTACGTTTCCAAATGGCCAAATTTGGATGTTTCAGGCATGGGGTCGATTTATGGGGTTATGATTATGCTTATTTACAATGCTTATTTATCTTTATTATATTTAACTAGTCATTCACCTTGTTCTTGCAGATTCTTATGGAGTATTTTCCATAGGGATGTCGAGAATTCTTTAGGGCTACAAAATAATTCTATGATAATCGGACCGCATGGTTGTTTAAGCTTATTACAAATTTTATTTCTCCTCGTCTCTTTCTGTCAGTTCAACTATTGTGTGTATATACATATTTTTCTTATTTATACAGGTTTTTTTTTTTTTTTTTTTTTAATAATAATTAAGCAAGGGTTTGAAACATAATCTTTGTTTTTGATGGTGTACAATTTCACATATAGAGTCATATTGTATTTTCTAGCCTTTCCTTGGCCTAAATTTTCCTCATCTAAGACCACTCTCGAAAGAGGTTCACTTTTTGATTGGTAAGTTAGTATTTTTTTAATAAATATAATTTCTTAGGGTTATTATTTCCGGGTTAATTTATAAGTTGGGATTTATAGACAAAACATTTTGGTTATGTTCAACCTAGAATGAAGTTTTTAATTTAAATATTTGATCTTTTTCGCTTATGGATATGCTAAGTCGTTTTTGGATTTAATTTTATAGGACTTATTAAATTTATTAGGTAATAACCTTACTCGAACATGTTATTTTTATGTCTCTCTAAAATTTGTTTTTATTGAGTTTCTATGTCATTTTTCGATAACACCTTTGGGTTTGTGGTTAAAGTCTTTTCTCAGTTATAAATTTTTCTTTAAAGGGTATTTGGTTTATTCTTTACAATTAATTTCTTTCATTAATCTCTATCATATATTTTTTTTAACTGGATTTCCTAAATATGATAAAACTTGGTGTTTATCTTTCAAATCCTTCTTCTATAAGATTGAACATGGGACCTCTCAATTCTTAATGGGTTCGACCTCCTACTTATATAGGTCGGTAGAATCGCACCCCTTGGTCACTTATTCTGTCAAAAAATGACTCTAGTCATGTACTAAGACATGGAAGTTTCTCTGGACTATTTTCTCTAAGGGGGAATTTGTCAAAGGGATTTTTTTCCTTGTTTATTTTGTTAAATGACTAAGGCTGAAAGTCTTAAGTCAAAGTAATATTCCATTTGTAATATAATATGGGTATTTTCGACCTTATAAATTAACAACTTATTTTCATAATTTGTATACTAAGTTTGGTTATTAATTCCAAACATATAGAAATTGTAACTTTCTTATTAGTTGGATGTTCTCATTAATTTCTTCATACTCATATATTGTAATAGAAATTCTTGGATATTCATTGTTGAATATTTTGGTTCTTCCCTTTTAACTTATAACATAAAATTTGGCTATCTTCTTTGTTTAAGCATTATTTATTTGTACAATATGTTTTACTTAAGTTCAATAATTAAAGTCTCTTATTATTCTCTAATATTATATCCTATCCTTTAAGAAATAAATTCTAGCCTAGAACTACAACTCATATTATCCTTATTTACTATTTTGATAGACTCTCCTCAACCATATCTTTTATTTTTCAATTATGTTATTGTTATACTCTTGTATAACCAACCTTACTTATGCAAAGAAGAATTCTACTAGCATTCACTATTCTAATTGTATTATATTTTGTTTTAATTACATTGGTCTCTAGTTTTAACATGTTTATAATTATACTAGACTTTTGAGTTGAATTATGACCTATGGATTCAATGGTAAACGTTTGTTCAAGAAATAATTCAAAAAATAACTCCATGATAAACAAAATACTAATTATGTTCATATGTTCATATGTATCATAATTTCACTATTCTAAATATATAAATATATGAACCACACCTAATTCTTAAATAATAAAGTTATATTCTATTTCCTTTTGTTTGCATGTATACTCAAAATTATTTCATCTACACAGTACTTACAAATATAAAATCATTTAGCAAATGAATACTATTAAAAGAACAATTTAATCAATGTATTTAATTGTCAATATGTTTTGGAAAATAATACTTGAGCTACGAGGCTCCAACCAACCTTGAATCTTTCTCCTGGAATAACTTTGGGCCCTCAAGCTTTAATGGCTACAAGTCAATTGATCCCTTACTTTTTCTTTATGTCACTATAATTATTACCTCAATTTAGCATTATGTGAGTCTCATGCTTGTATAGGACAAGAAAATTACCTTTTCTCCAATTATTTTGGTAGTTTGTAACTACCTCCTCCGTATCATCTAGGTGGAAGGTAGTTACTTGGCTCATTAAGGAGTCCCAATACCCCCAAACTTCTAAGACTATGTCTTATCCTTCTAGAAAAGTTATTTATAAAAAAATGTTCATAATTTAATGATCTAATCCTAATATTAGGTTCCTTGGTCTTACACCATCAAGGGTAATTAAATTAAAATATTTATTTGTAGCCCATAGTTTCTCTTTAGCCAATTGTAACCTCAAAATTATTTTCAATAATTTTTATAATAACTTAACAAAAAAAAAATATAAAGATGCCTATCAATAAAAAAATTCCAATAAACTAGTCCTAATTAAGTCTTGAAGTTAGAACATCAAACACACTTGACATATACAATATTCACAAATAAACACCCCTTGTTTGACACCCTAATGGTGTTTGCTCTATATTTCAAACTTACTTTCTAGAATAAGGATGAATATTATTCTTTAAAAGGATCTTCCAATTCCCAAGTTTCCTCTTTTGGGTTGAAGTGTTTCCATTAAACTTTGACTCAAGCTATAACTTCATTTCAGAGCATGACTTCCCTCTAGTCTAGTATGCATAGAGGTTATACCATGAATTATCCCTTTAGTTATAATTATAAAACATTCCAATCAATTATGTGAGCTAGATCATGTACATATTTCTTTAATAAGGATACATGAAACATATCATGAAATTTTATGCTTGCTAGAAGAGAAAACTAATAAGCAACTAGACCTATCCTGGTCAACACTTCATAGCCTCCACAATATCTGGGTGACAACTTGGAACAACTACCAAGGCTAAGAGTACTCTTCTTAGGTTTCACTTTTAGATAAATGTGGTCGCAAACATTAAATTATTTGTGGAATCTCTTTAAATATGCATAATTATTTTTTCAACCTTAAGTTGTTTCCAAATATAGTTTCACCTTCTTAACTATTTATTCCATTTCCTTAAGTATATATAGTCTTAAAGCTAGTATATATTCAGGATGATCCCATAAATTACCTCAAAATGAATCATCTTTAGTGAAGCTCGATAACCATTATTGTAGCAAAATTCGACTAAATGCAAATAATATTCCCTCTTAATGGGGTTATCCATAAATTATATCTTTAGCATGTCCTCGAGGTTTTTATTGGTAGTTTCTATTTAACCATCAATTTTGGATGATATACTATGCTAAAGTTTAGTTTTGTGACCATACCTTAAAATACACCCTTCCAAAACTTAGAAGTAAATTTCACATCTCGATTTGAGAGTACAATTTGAGGTAATATAAAGATTTCCTTTTGGAATATTTCTACTATATTAATGGATTTGAAGGTATACTTTACAAATATAAAATGTGTTGCCTTACCATTTTTGTGTACCACAACCATTATAGAGTCGTGTTGTCTCCTTGTTTTCAGAAAACCAATGATAAAATCCATGTATAATACGTCCCATTTCCATTTCAGAGTGGGTACAGGTTGTAATGATCCAGTTAAGTAATGATGGGAGCTTTAACCTATTAACATTCCAAACATTTTGCAACATATTCTATTGTTTCTTACTTCATATTAGGGTAATATGCGTACTTTCTCAAAATGATTATTAGCTTCTGATGGCCAGGATCCCTAGTTGTAGGATTTTTATGTAGCTCATTAGGATAATTTTTTTATTTTTTTATCATTGGGTACATCAATTATGTCTCTATACATCAAAAAATCCTCTTCATTAACTGAGAAATCATTCTCTTTCTCATATTGAGAGTTTGGTTTTTAATTTTTCTCCTTGATTTTAACATACTTTTTATCAAAACATGCAAATTTCTTTACTTTTTTAGTCAATTTTTTTTGTCAAATACTTGCAGAAATAACATAAACCTGATTTATTCTTCTGCTAAGAGCCTATAATATTTTGATTTCTTTTCTTTTAATGTGTATTATTTTTAAAACACACTCACTAAGGAATTCTAGCCACCGAGCTTGCCTAGCATTTATTTTTGGTTTATCACACAAATATTTAATACTGACATTATTAATTTTGAACTTGAATCTTCTTCCTATAAGACAATGTCTCCACATTTTTAAGGCATGGATAATAACTGCTAGTTCGAGATCATGGATAACATAATTCCTCTCATGGTATTTAAGCTTTATAGACTCATAATTTACCGCATGACCTTCTAGCAATAATACGAACCCAAACCTTCTTTCCAAACATCAGTACAAACTGTAGAGTCTTTGTTGGGGTTAGATAGTTTTAAAATTGGAGCAGTAGTCAATAATTGATTTAGTTTCTCAAAATTTTCCTAAAATTTATGATTCCAATCAAATTTAGTTCACTTATTCTGTAAAGAAGTGATTGGGTAAGCTAATTAGGAAAACCCATTTATGGACCTCCCATAATAACTTGTGATTCCCATGAAAGAAGTAATATAAACCAAATCCTTAGGAACCGACTATTCCATAATGGACTTCATATTCTCTGGATCTACAACAATCCCCTCTTCAAATATAACACGCCCTAAATAGTGAATCTATTTTTTATCAAATGCACATTTACTGAAATTAGCATACAATCCATTTTGTCTGTGTGTTTGGAGAACCATTAGCAAATATATTCATGTTCCTCCTTATTTTTTGAATAGATTAATATGTTACCAATATATACAATGAAAAAATTATCTATATAGGACTTCAGTACACTATTCATTAGACACGTAAACGTGTTTGGTGCATTAGTGAGTCTAAAATGAAGTATGACGAACTCATAATGCCCATACCAAGTCCTGAAAGTTGTTTTATGAATCTCATCGTCTTTGATCTTAATTTGATGATATCTAGATTTGAAGTAAATCTTTGAGAAGATAGTAGATCCTTTGACTTGATCAAACAGATCATCAATCCTGGATAATGGATACATTTTCCTTATTGTCATTTTTTTGAGTTGTCGATAGCCTATGCAAAGTCTATTAGGGTTCCATCTTTCTTTTTTCTAAATAAGATTGTTGCACCCCAAGGTGTCACACTAGTTCTTATATATTTATTGTCTAACAACTCTTATAGTTGTATATTTAATTCCTTTAACTTTGGAATATTGATTATGTATGGAGCCTTGTATGTTGGGACTACTCTAGGGATAAGATCTATTCTAAAGTATATGTCCCTTCGTGGAGGTAGTCTTGTGGTTTCCTTAGGTAAGACGTCCTTATATTTTTCTAGAATGGGATAATATTCCATAGAAGGTTTCTTATTACTATTATAATTATCTTCAATATGAACTGTATACAATTACATCCCTTTCAAGCACATTTATTTACTTGTAAAGTATATATTTTCATCACTGAAATGACCTTAGAACCCATTTTTCTATACAAGTCTCCCCTTCATCATTGAGACATGTGTGAAATATTTTTCAAAATAATTCAAGACTACCCTGTGTTGTTCTAACCAATCCATACCAATAAGGACATCATATGATCCCAAAGGAAAAATGTTCAAATTTAGTTTACAATGCAATCCATTAAATCTATTGAACAATCTTTACTAATCTCAGTAACTCATCTTTTGGTTCCTGTAGCTAATTTTACTAACCAAGGTTTAGGATATTTTTCCTTTTGAAGACCGCATTTTTCAATCACAAAAGGATAAATATAACTTAAAGTAGATCTATGATCAATTAACATAGTTAGAATCTTTCCAAATATTTTACCCTAGATCTCCACCATGGTGGATTAATGCTCAACTTGTCTATCCTCCACTGCTGCATTGATCCTTGGAATATTATGAGCAACATCATTTACTGTAGATGCCTCCTAAATGTTATGCATTGTTTCTTTCCTATTCAAAGGATTTTTGGACGATCCCTCCATAGATGATTTTCAATACAACCCCAAGACTTGATTGGCAACCTAGTTGATTTATTAATGTTTCGGTTCCCTGTTGCTGTTACTTTCCCACTTCTCTGACTAATGTTTTTTTTCTAATTCACATTCCTATTGTAATCCCCCCCCCCTGAATACTTTTAAAAGTATTATCAAATTCATGCTTCTTAAGCAATTTCTTTTCAACATTGAATTTTTCAATCTTCTTTGCCACCTAACTCTTTAAATTATCACTTTTCTACTTATTTTCGTTGTAGCAATTTTTTTATTTTCTTATTGTTTCATCCATTATTTCCATATTATCAAATTCAATCCTCTCCTTATACGAAAAGGGTAAATAACCAATAAACGTTTGAATCTTTGCCTTTTCTTCTTTAAGATATGGTACATACCACAAGAAGCTTATAATTTGTTCACAAATTCATCCACTTTTAATTGACCCAGTCTTAACTCATGGAACTCCGTTGCTTTCTTATCATAGTAGCTTTGTATTAAATACTTCTTCTTGAATTCCATCTTGAATAATTTCGAGGTCAAGTTTTTGCCTCTAATTTTCTTTATTGGTTTGTTTTCTTCCCACCACAAAGTTGTTTTCCCAATAAATTGGTATATCTAGCCTCTCCTTAAGATTACTACGATAATTATAGATGTCAAAATATTTTGACATATTTAGAAGCCAAGCTTCTACCCCTTCTATAGATTCTCCTTGAAAGTTTGGAGTTTGATCCTTTTAAATTCACCCTGTAATTTGGATACAACCTTTTTCTTCTTAGACATATAAGCACTACTCTTAGACCTTTGTTCTTCCATTATGAAACTAAACTTAGGTGTTTGACTCTCACTAGAAGTTATAAGTTCAACTATGTCTAGAGTCTCACTTCTAAATATGTTCTTTTGAGTTGTTTCAAATTTCATACTACCTTTGTTTTCTTCTAACCTTTTGAGTATGTACCCATTTATATATTCTTGTTCATCTCTTTCCTTAGACAATTTCTCCTAACTATCTTTTACAATGTCTAAATCTACTTTTAGACTATGGACTACTTGCAAAATATTAGATTCATGTTTTTTTTTTTTTTCTAATTTATCTCCTCATCATTCCTTGGTCATAATCATGATCTCTAGTCCCTTCGGGTGATCCTACAAAAGTATTCCTATTATTATCTTCAATCCTTCTTCAATTTTCTTTCTGTAGTAGTTTTTTTTTGTATGTTACACAGAAAATAGATTTCAGTTAGGATCCATAAAGGCCCCACGTTGTAACCTACAACTCTAATACCACATGTAATATACCTTGTTAAACACACCTATTTAAAAAAAAAAAAAAAATTAGATACAATATCTTCTTTGTCTATACTTTAATAATTTTCCACAATTTTAATTACTATCCACTATTATTTTATAATACACAGTTGCAAATCAAACCTCAACTTTTATACACAAAAATTTCCTTCACTCTATTTCACTTTTTTTTTCCTTTACTCTTATTCCTTTTCCAATATAATTTTTAATTAATAAAGGTAGTAATGACATAGTAAATTACTCTTATTATTAGACTCATTATAGAGTCTTCTAACCACCTTATTCTATGTTTTTAATATGATTGTTTTAATTCTATGTCTTTAATATGATTATAAATGTATTTTACTGGACTTAGATATCTCTTAGAATTATTATATATACCAATCCCCCCACATACATACACACACATATATATATATATATATATATATATTTCCCACATTAGTTTATTAAATAATATATATCTATATATTGAAACAATTGTGGTCATGACACGGTGTGGGTTTTTACCTCTTCTCCTTTACCATTTATACTACGATTCGTTTTTAAAATATGGCACTAATATCTTCCTGAATTTGTGGGCATTTTTCATACCAAACATGCCCATGCACATGATCTATATAATTTCAAATATTCAAATCAAGCCCCAACACCTCACGGAATTTTTTATTTACTTTGAGAATGCTCTACGCAGGGCATATAGAACATATCTATCACACCTTTTGTTTAAATCCTTGATGGCCACATTTACGTATAAGCTCGCTTTGCGTTTAAGGTGGCAATCAAAGGTACTCGTGACTTGGTCCCCCTTACATTCATGGCACGATTTTGTTAAGCCACGACGATGGTTCCACCTACCTTGACATGGTGCAACATGCAAATATGTGAACCTTTAAACCAATGATTGCAACAAGATTTTGGATGAACATAACAGTTTTAAGGTTATGGTGGAACATGGAAATATGTGAACCTTTAAACCAATGATTGCAACAAGATTTTGGATGAACATAACAGTTTTAAGGTTATGTTTTAGTTGAAACGAACTTATTTTTGACACTTCATTTTTCATTGTTTCTGTTTGGGTTTGCAAATAGAGCATTCTCTTCTCCACTACCCGTCTTAATTTCACCATTCACTATGAACACAAAATTATTGTAACAGGATCCTCTCTTCGACCTTGTTTAGTCTCTTTGAGTGGATACGTGTTACAGTTCCAATGGCCGAATTGGCATTTTTCAGGTATGAGGTTGATTTAAAACGTTACAATTATCTTTTTAAAAATGATTTTTATGTTTATTATATTTAATCATACATTCACCTTGTTCTTGTAGATTCGTAGGGAGTATTTTACCTAGGGATGTCGATAATTCTCGAGGTTTCTAACACTTACAAATGTAATTCTTTGATACTAAATTCTCATGCTTTGTTTAAACCTATTACAAATATTATTTCACGTCATCTCTTTTCTTCACATGAAATATTATGTATATAAACACATTTTTTTAATATTTCTCTATATATAGTTCTTTATGGTCCATTAAACAAGGATTTTAAACTTAACCCTTATTTTTTTTGTGGTGTACAACTTCACTTATGAAGCCATATTATAGCTTTAAGCCTTTCCATCACCAAAAGTTCTCTTAGTGGAGGTTCGCTCTTGGAATAGGTTCACCCTTCGACTCGTAAGTTATTGTTTTCTTAAAGAATTATAGTTTCCCACAATTTCTATTATCCCCTTGTCAATTTACAAGTGGTCGTTTATTAGTTGACAAAACATTTTGGTTCTATTCAATCTGGAATGAATCTTTAGTTTAATATGTGTTCATGTCCTCTTATGAATATACCAAGCCGTAGTTGGATTTAATTGACAGTGCTTATTAAACTTATAGGGTAATAACCCTAATCGACTATACTATGTTATTTTTATGCCCCTCGGAAATTTGTTTTGACTGAGTTTCTATGTCATTTTCGGATAACACATTTGGCTTTTCCGGTTAAAGTATTTTTTAGGTATATGTTGTTCTTCCAAGGGTTTTTGGTTTCTTCTTTAGAATTAATTTATTTCAGTAAGTTCCATCTTACATTTTGTTATTATTGGATTTTTCAGGTATGTCAAAACTCTTTGTTTATCTTTGAAAAGCTTCTTCTATAAGCTCGAACACGGGATCTCTCAATTCTTAACGTGTTCAACCTCTTTTCTTATATATGTCGATATACTTGGACTTCCTCACCACTTTTTTTTAAAAATTGATTCTCTCATCGTGTATTGCGACATGGAAGTTGCTTTGGATTATTTTCCTTTTATAGTGAATTCATTCTCATAGGAAAAAATCTTCCCTAGTCAAAGTATTGTTCCATTTGTAATATAATATGGCTCTTTTCAACCTTATAAATTAACAACTTATCCTCATAATTTTTATTTTATATCGAGCTTTGGTGATTAATTCCAAATGGATAAAAACTATAACTTTCATTTTATTTGGATGTTATCATCACTTTATTCATACTCATATATTGTAATAGAAATTCTTAGATATTTATTGTAGAATATTTCTACCACTATTTGTTCTTCCTTTTTAATTTAAACCATAAAATTTGGTTATCTTATTTATTTATGCACTCTCGTGTATAATTGGTTTTTCTAAAGTTCACTAATTAAAATTTATTATTATTCTCTAAAATTGCATCCTATCTTTTAAGAAGTAAACTAGTATGGCCTATAACTACAACTTAGATTCTCCTTATTTAGTTTTTTGTTATAATATCCTTGGCCATATTTTTTATTTTTCAATTATCTTGTGGATACACTCTTGTATAGACAAGCTTACTTGTGAAAATAAGAATGCTACTAGCATACAATACTCTAACTATATTATATTTTGTTTTCATCACACTCGTCTTTGGTTTAAACATGTTTACAATTATACTAGACTTCTAAGTTGAATTATGGTGTATGTAATCAATGGTAAAAATTTGTTCAAAGAATACTTTTGAAAATAACTTCATAATAAACAAAATACTACTTCTTGTTGAACCTCAAAACTGTTCTTTCTTTGACACCCTTTTTTATCATTTCTTCCTTCCTTTTTTCACAAATTCATGACTCCAATCAATGATAATTGACATATTCCATACCAAAGAAATCATTTAATGATCTCTACTTTATATTATGATGTTTCTTGTTATTTAAATGAATTTCTGTAATTAGCTACAGAGTGTGTGCAATTCTGCAGCTAATCGTTATTTCTTTAGCTACTGTTACGGTTTGATAGGTTTTGAGAAGCAAATAAGGAAATGGGTCATATGGGCATCTCTGTAATGATCCATACATGGATCGTATCCCATCCACTTGTTTGAATTCGAAAATAAAACATGCCTATGCTCGCAGTCAAGGTCGGTCAAGGAGCGTGGTCCGCGAACGAGATACTCTCAATTTTGTCTGATGTAGGAAATCGAAAGACAACCACTAAGAATTTTCTTATGTCTATACTTCTAAATTTCAGTTCTAATTTTTATCTGTAAGCGGAAACACCTCAAATAGATGAATCTGAAACTTGTTTAATTACCGGTTATTTTGAAACCGTAAACAATCCTATTTTTTGATAATTTTATTTATGCTTTTGAAACTCTATTTTTCATAATAAGAAGACTAGTTCCAGATCCTTTGATGCATACGTAGTCCATTATATTTTCGACTCATTTTGTTGCAAAGGGCCCCTGCACGGAAATGAGGTTGTTAGTTTTTTTGTAGTTTGAATTTTTTTATTTCATTTCTTGTTGATTCATTATTTCTGTTCTTGTCATAGTTAAATTTACATTGTTTTCATAGTTATTTTCTTGTCAACTCATAGTTTAATTTTCTTACTGTTTTTATATTAATTTCATCAATTCTTTCTTATATTAAATTTCCAATTATCTGTGTAATCTTGTGTTCGCTAAGTCATCTCAAGAGAATGGCTATGTCATTTTCCAATTGGACCAGATTTGGGTAGTCGGTCACACAATAGTCATAGTTTCATGCTTTGTACTTGCTTTCAAATTCAATTTAGCAATGTCATTTCAATTTCAATTTCAATTCAGCAATGTCATTTCAATAGGGTTTATGCTTTCAATCCATGGAATAGAATTAGATCAAATTAAGATAGAATTAAATTAGAATTGTGCACTATTCTCATAAGACTAGAAGTTTTCAATGCATAAGATAAGAAATGATTTCATCTTGTCATTTGAATGCAATTAAATTTAGAATAATGCTTTGTTTTAAATTAGTTGGATATTTTTCATAGATGTTTTGCTGGCCTACTAACATCATTCAAAGTTTGATTTATTTTTATGCAATTTCGATTAGTTAATGAACATTTCCTTTTGTTCCTTCTTTTAGATTTCATATTACATTAAAAATAGTTTGTAATTCAATCTCTTTCTTTAAAATAAAAACAACATTTCCTTTTCTTCCTTCTTTAAGAATTATTTTTCATCATTAAAATTCATTTAGATTTGACTATTCACTAGCATTAAGAGATTTCAATCCTTAGACCAATTTTAGACATAAGATACAAAATCCCAAAAACAACATAAACATACACAACGAAGTAAGAGAACAAGGTTACCTAAGCATATATAGTGCACCTCAATTCATCTAATTACTAACCTCAGTCAATAATTCATGATAGCAATTTGAGACATCAAATTGACTAAATATTTTGGTGCCGTTGCCAGGGAAGTGAAATTAGGAAGCCTTATTTCTTATATATATATATATATATAGAAAATAAAAAAAATGACATGCGTAGAGAAAGATACTCTAGGGGTAGATTCATAGCTAGAGGTAGAAGTTTGATTCCTACAACACCACTCACCCCACCAAGACCACATAGTGCCACACCACCATCTCAAACTCATATCCTATTTTTCACCTCAAGACATAGACTTCCTGAAGTCTTAAGATCAGAAATCCAACCAGGAGATTCTCCAACTTCATATACTGAGGCAATCTTAGAAGAAGAAGATCCTAGATCTCCAACAGAAGGAGTAACCTCTTTCACCTCTACAGGAGAACATATTCTAGCTCAAGAGTTAGAAATCTCTGGTGAAGAAGAAGAAGAAGAAAATTTCTTCAATATCCTATTGATATAAGAACCAGAGGAAGAAAAACTAACCCTATAGTTAGAACCTTACATTAGCTATGAGGAATATACAATGACAGAATAAGAAGGCTGTGAAGAAATTTTGAATGGAGAATCCTTAAGAGGAGGAGGAAGAGGTAGAGGACTAGGTGGAGGAAGAGATGGAGGAAGAGGTTGAGGCAAAGGAGATCCTAACTCTGTTGGATTTCCTATAGTTGATGATGATACAAATTTTACAATGAAAAATATTTCACCTTCTATCCTTCCCAATTTCCATGGATTAAGTACTGAGGATACTGAAACATTTTTATTTGAATTTGAAGTCTTATGTAGATCTTATGAATACTTACAAGACTCTAAAATATTGAAGTTATTTCCTGCAACACTCAAGGGTGCAGCTCTAAAATGGTTCATGGGTTTGATAACATAGTCTATTAGGACATGGGATGAGATGAAAAGTGCATTTTTTCAAAGATATCTGGATTATTGCACACCTATTAATAGGAAGGGTGAAGTATTTAAGATGATGCAGAGAGAGGATGAAAACTTAGAAGATCTAATTGAGAGATTCAATTATAATATTAAGAGAGCTAATATGGAACATCTAGATCAAGATACTTTAAAATATCTCTTACTGAAAGCCATTAGAGATGAATGAATAGACATCCTTAACATGATGGGAAAATCAGATATCTCTCAATTACCATTAACTGAAATTGATGAATTATGCATTCATCTCTTAAGAGGAAAATAAAAAACTGGGAAAAATACAAGGGATCCTATTCTCTCTAGAATAAATAAATCTGCAACTGGAATAGTGAGTAGGGCAGAAATTGGAAATATGCTTGATGAATTTAAGACAGATATCTTAGGGAGTCTCAGTGAACAAATAGAAACCCTGAAATTACAAAATAAAAAGAAAGCTGAAATTGATGCCTTAACTATTTTATGTCCTAAATGCATAAATAAACAATCTTTGAGAGAGTGTGCTATTGATGTAAAATTCATAGAGACTTGTGTTATCTATGTAGAAAATCATGAAACAAAGAAATGTTCCTCTATACTAGGTCTTAAGGTTGTCTTTCAAGAAGAAGAAGCAACTCCATCTTCAGTATATCCTCTTCCTTTTGTCTCTAGAAGACCATGTCAGGGGCCACAAACTCAAGGTTTTAATAACCAAATATATAATCAGCCCCCACCTAACAATTAGAATCCATCATAGCAACAACCTTGGTCCTAGCCTCAACCTTGGACACAAGGGATGCAAAATCCTTATGGCAGATACTCTCAGTATCACCAGTACCCACAACCCTATCCAAACTATCCTCCCCAACATTTTCCACAACAAAATCAACCACCCCAAATCCAAAATCAGAATCCACAACTATCATTACCATATCCATAAATAACAAATCAACTACTTGCCCAGCCATTACCAAACACAAATAAAAAAAATGCTCAAAATTCCTATAACATAGAAGGACAAATTTTTTTAGCTTACATGATTACCCCACTAGATCTTAACAATTTCCAACTAAGATCTAGTAGAATATTAGAAAGGGGAAATCCTTTTGTTGTTATTCAAGAAAAAGATGATTTTGATGAAGAAATTTCTCTACAGCAAAATAAAAGTTTTAAAGAAGGGACATCTCTTCAGCAGAACCAAAATTATGAAAATGAAAAAAAAAATATCCAATAAACTCAAATCCTATAATAGAGAAACCTTCAGTGTCTGTTTCTAACCCTCCTTTCCCTGAAAGATTACAAATCGATAGAGGGATAGAAAAAAAAAGTGTTACTCAATTATGATTTTATAGATTAATTGAAAAATGTCTATATCAAAATTCCTTTGTTATAGACGATTAAAGAAATTCCTATTCTAGCCAAAACAATAAGAGAGTAGAGCATGAAAAAACCAGGAATGAAAACAAAATAAATAAAAAGGATTCAGTTAGTAGGAAAAATTGCTGACATTATAATAGGAAAAATAGCCATACAAAAATATTTGCACCCAGGAATTCTAGTTTTAATAGCACACATTAATGGCATTGAGATTCCAAACACATTAATTGACTTAGGAGGAGCCATCAACATCATGAGCAAACATACTATCGAACAACTTAGGCTTCCAAACCTTCAGTATACACCAACATTATTGCAATTACTAGACAGATCAGTAATCAAGCCAGATGGTGTACTAGAAGATATATATATGTGTCCTTAGACTCTTGGGAGTATCCAATTGACTTCATGATCTTAACTCCCAAAAAAAACATATGGGGACATCCATTAATTTTAGGAAGACCTTGGTTAGCTACAGTTGATGCTTTCATTAGTTGTAGATCCGGTGATATGTTTATTTATGATGGAAACTCAACAAAGAAATTCACTTTATATCCTCCAACAAAAACAATCAAAAAAATAGGAGATGAAGAATGGATAGATGATGAGAATGAGATTCAACCTTTCTTTACTATTTCTCATATTAGTGAAGAAAATCAAATCTTAAATTCAATAGAAAACTTTTAAACATCCTCACAATCTGAGGATGATTATAGTTTTCAAGAACAATGCAATATTGCATACTTGTTATCTAGACATATGTCTTTATATTCTATGGAAGAATTTGATAACTCTACAGTTGAAATATTTCCAGGAAAATCCTTAAACATAAACAAAAACTTGGAAGAATTCCAACAAGAAGAGTTAATCATAACATTACAAAAACTTTCCCCTGCATATGCATGGGAGTACACTGACATGAAAGTAATTCGTCCTAAGACTTGTATACATCATATCTATATTGAGGAACACTCTAGGCCCATTAGACAACCTCAAAGAAGGATGAATCCAAATTTTAGGGAAATTGTAAAAGAAGAATTGCAAAAATTGCTAAATGTAAACTTCATCTATCCAATTTGAGATAGTCAGTGGGTTTCTCCCTTGGTTATTGTACCTAAAAAGAATGGTAAATGGATGGTATTCATTAATTATCGAGAGTTGAATAAGGGTAATCTAAAAGATCATTTCCCATTACCTTTCATAGATCAAGTATTAGATACATTAGCAGGAAAGAAGTATTTCTCATTTTTGGATGGTTTTAGTGGTTACAATCAAATTCAAGCAGCACTTGAAGATCAAGACAAAAGCACATTCACCTATCCATGGGGAACCTATGCTTACTGAGAACTTCCTTTTAGATTGTGTAATGCACCTGCACCATTCTAAAGGGAAGTATTAGGAATTTTCTCTGATCTAATACATGACTGAGTGTAGGTATATATGGACAATTTTACAGTTTATGGAAATTCATTTGAAGAGGCTCTTGAAAACTTGGAAAAGTTCCTTAAAATATGCAAAGAAACAAATATTTCATCAAAGGTGGAAGTCATCTCCAAATTACCAGTTCCAAGTTGTCAAAAGGATGTTAGAAGTTTTCTAGGATTTATAGGGTACTATAGAAGATTTATAGAAAAATTCACCAAAATAGCATCTTCACTGTTTAAAATACTTACCAAAGATTGTCAATTCAATTGGAATCTTGATTGCCAATTGGCATTTGAAACCTTAAAAGAAAATATTTCTGAAGCATCCATCTTAAGAGGTCCAAATTGGAAAATTCCTTTTTAGATTTCAACAGATGCTTCAGATACAACTCTGGGAGCTGTGCTAAGACAAAAATATTTGATACCCTATGACATATATTACACAAGTAAAAATTTGACTCCTGCTGAGTTAAATTACACTGTAACTGTAAAACAATTTCTAGTTGTTGTCCATGCTATTAACAAATTTAGACACTACATCATCGACTGTGAAACCTTTATTCACACAGATCATTCTGCCATTAGGTACTTAATGAATAAATCTATCACTAATAGTATAATCACAAGATGGTTGTTACTCCTGCAAGAATTTAACATCACCATTCTAGATCGCCCTGTAAAACAAAACACAATTGTTGATTTCTTGTCTAGAATTCAAAACAATAATAAGGATACTCCAGTAGAGGATAATTTTCCTGATGAATATCTCTTTGAAATAACTACTAAATCTCCATGGTTTGAAGATATTGCTAACTACTTAGCTACAAGAAACTTACCAACATACTTGTTTCCTAGAAAGAAAAGAAGAATTATTCAAACAAGTGGATTATACTCATGGGTTAATGATGAATTATATAAAACAGGTCTAGATCTCATCATCAAAAGGTTTGTTCGAGAAGATGAAATGCCTGCAATTCTGAAATCATGCCATGATGAAACTTGTGGTGGACACTTTTCTGATAAGAGGAATACCTATAAAACCCTTCATTTAGGATATTATTGGCCATCCATCTTTAAAGATGTCAAGAACTATGTTAAAAGGTGTGAAAACTGTCAAAGAATAGGGAGACCTGTTCCTATAGATGAAATTCCCTTACAACCTCAGGTACTCATCAAACCATTTGAAAAATGGGCCCTGGATTTTGTTGGACCAATCAATCCACCATCAATACAAAAGAGGTACCTTTTGGTTTTCACTGATTATGTCACTAGATGGGTATAGGCTAAAGCACTTTCTAATGATAATGAAGATGTTGTAGTTTCATTTCTCTTCGAGGATATTTTCACTCGTTTTGGTGTCCCAAGGGAAATTGTGACAGATCAAGGATCTTAGTTTACATCTAAGACGGTGCAAAAGATTTTGGATGAATACAAGGTTACACATAGAAAATACACTCCATATCATCCATAAGAAAATGGTCAAGTGGATTCCATCAATAAAGTGATAGAAGAAATTCTCACAAAGACTGCACATCTACATAGGAGGGATTGCATAGATAGGCTTCCTGAAGCCTTATGGGCCTACCAGATTACAGGGAGGAATACAATAGGACATACTCCCTATGAACTTGTTTATGGGAAACAAGTCCTATTTCCTATAGAATTTCAGATCAAAACCTTCAAGATAGTAGTCATATTGGGACTTAATTTATCAGAAGCCCATAAGCATAGAATGGAGCAACTTAATGAGATTGATGAGATCAGGAAAGATGCAGTTCAAAGAACCAGTATAATCCAACAACAAAGGTCTAGATGGCATGACAAGTACATAAAAGAAAGAAAGTTTCAAGCAGGAGATTGGGCACTTTTTATCAATTCAAAGTTCAAATACTTCCAAGGAAAATTTCAGACTCATTGGCTTGGGCCTTATGAGATCGAAAAAATATTTGAAAATGTGTTACACAAAATTTTGTCACCATCCCTGCAATCCCTCTCCCTGCATATTGGAGAGTCTTTCCCATGACCTGTGAGTAGTGCCATACTCTGCAAACACCTTCTTTGCATCCTTTTTCATAAGGGTATTATTTCTCCTATTGAACATTTCCTCAAAAAGCACACAAAACCCTATGTTTTGGCCTTAGCGTGGGTAGCTAGTTCACCCCTTGCGCCAATGTGGAGAATTTACACTAGAGCCCGCGCCACCTAGCACTTTGTCTCAGTGTTGTGCCCATGCCATCTATTTTAGGAATGTTTTTTAACAAAAAGAGGTGGAATTTTTCTTCTAACCACCTCAAGGATGAGTCACAGGAAGTGGTTAAGTTGATGAGCCACGAATCTCCCTCTTTAGGTAGTGGTTTCCTCCTCCCATGGAACACTCCTTGAAGATAGGTTTCCCTTCCATGATTATAGGGATCCTAACCTCTCTCTCTCCCTCTATATAAACAGGCCTTCTCCCCTTATGAAGAATAACTGAACATATAGCCAAGAAGTTGAACTTGGAGAAGAGATACTATAGCTGAGTAATTGATATTGAGGAGGTAGAACCAAGGAGAATTCCATAGAGAAAGCCCCGTCTGAATTCTCGATGAGCTTTTCTGAGATGTGCTCCACTGGAACCCTGTTGGAGGAGACCGCAACATCAAAGCTTGGTTGTACTCTTCCTTTCTTTCATTAATATACTCGAATATGGTGTTGGTTCCATCATTGTGTTATGTTGATTATTAATGCAATTGATTTAGTCTTCTTCGACTGACTGATAGTTACGAATGTGAAATAGTATGTTGTATATTGTCATTGTTTCCTGTGTGTGTGCAGGTATCTGAGCGTGAGAACGAGCGGATCATGATTTTTCAAACCAGGAGCGAGAGGCAGCCACTTTTTTTGACGATAACAATAGCATAGGACCTCTGATAAGTCATCTATCGAATCTCCATCCATTTTTTAACTAGAAATTGATATTATAGCTTGTCTCATTTGTGGCTAGACCCACTCTAGGGCTAGTGGGATCGCCTCTGTCCGCAAAGCGGATTTACCTCACCAAAAAATTGGCGACTCCGCTGGGGATCAGTGCGAGTTTTTCTTTCATCCATTATGTCTTCTTCTTGGTCTTTGCTTGCTTAGCTTGCCTTTTCTAATTATTTTTGCTGAGTCTAAGACCCTTTTTGAGCCCCAGAGGATCAGATCTGACCTCTATTTTCCAAAATTGAATTGATTGGTGCATTTTTCGGTCTGACAGTCGCGCCCACTGGCGCTTTTTTCTAGTTCAACACCCGCGCCATCCACTGTTTGGCAATGATTACAGCCAAACAGTCGCACCAATTCCTGTAGGTATTAGGGTTTTCCTTATTTTGGAGTTTTTGGTCAGTCCTTGTGTTTCTGGTTGATTTCTTGACATGGTTTGAGTTCCTTGGGATTGTTTGTGATTGTGAACATCCTCTTTCCTTCAGTTGTTTGTCCTTTTCCTATCAACATCGTAGCCTTAGGGTTTTCTAGTGCTTTGGTATGCTGAGCCTCCTGTAGGAGTTTGGGTCTTTTGTTTCATGGTCAACTTGGTTCCTTGCCTGATTTCATTCATATCCCTTGATCCGTTTGAGTGATTCAATTGGTTGAATGGTTCTTGCCTCTTTCATTCAGTTGTGCTTCTTGTCACTCCAAGCATAGATTACATTGCTTGTATGGGTCTATTTTGAAATCTTTCTTTGATTTGAGATATTTCACTTTGAGTTTTGTTTTGTTTGCTTTTGGGTTGATTTAAATTGTTTCGTTTTGACTCTCGCATTAACATTCTCGAACTAGTGTGTTGGTTTGTTTTTCATGTCATTTAGCGCACTATTTGCCCTATTACATTGAAAAAAAAAAAAAAAAAATTGTGCTTGAATTTTTGTTTGCATTGTGAAATTGGAAATATTCCGCATAACTAGCATTGGGCATTCTAGGAAAGATTTCTCATTTTCATTAGCTTGCATCAAATATTGTAGTGGATTTTTTTGCATGTTCTTATTGTTTGCTACCACTTGAAAACTCCTAAATTTCTTGTAGATAGCTTTTCATCGAACGAAATGGTATTTTATGGCATGTAGCTTGCATTTAGGGATTTGTGAGATCCAACATTCGATAGGACCTTGGAATTGAAACATAAATACAAGATCAACTTAAAATTTATTCAATTAACCTAAGGCAACATTGAAACCTAACGAAACATTTAGTGGTATGAGTTAGAGATATGTTATGGCGTCTTTAAACCTAGCAGTTGTCACTTGCCATCTGCCTTCAGAAAGCACTAGTACGGACTTGTGCTCCCCGTACCATTGAGTATATAAAGGGAGACCCCTCTAGGTTTCCCTCCTTTTATCCATAGGAAGCCAAGTCTGCCGCCTTATAACCGTGATACACTGAACATAGCATTCGAGGAGACTACCTGAACGTACGTCAAGTCCTTGGTTAATTTCTCTTTCATTTATTTACCAAGGTGTATATGGAAGTTCACAGAAACCTGGTACACCCTTTTACCTAGACTATCTGAGCAGTCATTTTCGATCTTAGTAGGACTCCATAAATTCAAAAATATCATCGAGCACTTGTCCTTTCATGCTCTCTTAAAATTGAAAGAGACTAGAGTCATCTTTGACTATTTCTTGACTCTTAAAACATGAAACAACAAATTTTTGGTTTCAATGTGGTAAAATAAACTACCTAAAGTTACATGCCCATTAAAGTTTGATTACTTGGCTTGTCTTTGTTTCCCTTGGTTTTGATCCAAGAGTCTTCTTTTCCGATATTTTTCCCTTTTCTAGTGTGCTACAGTCACAGTGGCGAAACCATCGGTTTCATCTACTGGCAGTCCTTTCTCGGAGGATTCATATGAAACTTCTGAAACCTCTAGGTCTTCCAAGCTTCAGTAGCCCGTTATCCCGTTAGAGTACCCCTTTGGAGAACCAGTTGAATTCAATTGGCCTCTTTCAAACACTTGGTTTTGGTTTGGGGTCGGGGAGTATTTTACCCCTCTTACATCGGGATCGCCATTTTTGGCTGCTATCATACCTCCTATCCCTCATAGTATTTTACAAGATCTCAGGGTGGATTCAGACATGGACTCATCTGGTCCTAATGGTAGTGAGGGTATTCCTGTTTCTGATCAAGAATACCAACTTTTCCCAGAAGAAATCCAACAAGAGCCTGCTCAATCTTCATCAGTGTCACTTCCAGCCGGATATAGGTCTTTGGGTCAGATTATAGCCAGTATTGCCTCCATGGCAACATCAACTCCATCGAGGGGGCCCGTTCTCCCATCATTAGGGATGTCTCGATGACACCTGTCTCGTCGAAATATTTTGTTACGTCTGTCCCCACTAGGCCTACTGTCTACGTAGCTGCATCGACATTGGTTGTCATCGCTCAGTCGTCAGGAATTTCGGCTTCGGTAAAGACTTTTATTTCCATGGCAATCCCTGATGGCCTTTCTTTTGAGGAGTATCGGCTAGCTGTTCAACATCAGAGCTCCCAGAATAATCATTCCCCTCAGGATCCTAATCGTCCTTATTTTTGTCATTATGGCGTGGATGGTACCCCGATTTATTCGCTTTCATTTTAATATGATGAGCACGATAACCCTATCTATTTGTCTTCTCCTGAGGCTTATCAGTTCCTTTCCAGTTTTAGAACTACCTTGCCTGTGAAACCTTCTAACCAACAAGGACAACCCTTTCAGGGACAACCTTCGGTTCAGCAAGGATATCATTATGACCCACAAGGACAACCCTTTCAGGGACAACCTTCGGTGTAGAAAGGGTATGCATACGACCAACAAGGGCAACCCTTACAGGGACAACGTTCGGTCCAGCAAGGATTATTTTACGGCCCGCAAGGTCAACCTTACAATCCTCAAGGTTAACCTTTACAATCTCAGCTTGTGATCCAACCAGGGCAACCTCAAGGACCTAGTGAGAAACCGATATATCAACCTGGACCTTCATACGGTACTGGGGGGAAAATCTATCCATCACAACCTTTGGTGCAACCACAACAGCCATATCTTCCAGTTGGTCCAAATGCTGCACAAACAGGGCCATCTTATGGTCCTACTCCAGTTCAACCTAGTTATCAGGCACAACCTGGCCCACCGTAGCCATCAAGCCAACTTTCTCCGCAGGGGCAACCTGGTGGCCCTCAGCCGAGACAACCTGCATAGACAGTTCACCCTGCTCAACCACCACTCTACTATATGTTGCAGTCGAATCAACCTCTGCACCCAAATTATCCCGCTCAGCAGGGCCCTACTTATCAGCAGCCCGTTTGAACCCAAGGTGGTTATTACCCTCAAGGTCAATATCGACTGGTATACAACGCACCTCAAGGTCCTGCTTATTACCCTCAACCACTAGGCCATATTTATATTTCACATCAAAATCCTTATGTTGCTCAATCGAGACCCTCGTATACTCAGAATCAGTATCCTCGTCTTCAACCTCCGTATCCTGGTACTCAGCCGCAATATTAGCCAAATTATCCGGCTTATACCTGTTATGGTCCGAATCCTTCAGGCTAGAACCAATGGGGGAAGAGTTACACTCAACCAGGATGGAATATGGGTACGGGTCCTTATTGAGGACTTGTTGTTGAGCCCCAAAGATGTCCTCTCCTTTCACCAAATTTCACTTCATTCCGTTTATCCTTTGTTAATTATAGGTGTAAAAGATCAATAGGAATGATTAAAGTTACTTTAAGAATGCATGCAATAACTGACTTACTAAACTTTTGTGGTTTTGTTGTTGTAGTGATTTTTGACTAGACTTAGCTACAGAATGCAGCCATTTTGTAGCTAGTCACATATTCCGTAGCTATCTTTATGTTCACATAGATTACAGGTGTCACTTAAAGGGAAAACGCATATGGCTGAATTCCAGAACTCACCTACATCATTCCTTGCCCTCTACGAAGTCTGAGCAAAAATCTACAAGTGGTTATGCATGTGGAGGAAACAAAAACTAAGAAGTAGACTTCTACCAGGACAAGGACTCTGCAGATGTCTTCAGCAAAGTACGAGGCCTCAACAAGAGTTCTAATTCGATTTTGATTGAAAAAGACACCTATCCCTATTTCTTCTCAATGACAGTTATGTATTTTGCTTATAAAAATAACTCAGTGAACCGAGAGACAGTTAGCTAGTTGATGTTTTGTTGTTAAGTTTTCCAAAACTGTGATACTCTGTTTCTGAAGAGTTCTCCTTTAATGAAAGAAGTACAACTTTAATTCATGATCTGAATCAATCTTAAGGAGATTCATGTGCCAATCCGATGGTAGAGTGCCCCTACTGTTCGAAATGATTTATGCATATTTTCTAGATAAGTGATTTTAGCTCTGTTTTGTTCCTAATTTAGGTAGTTTTCTGAACTTCATGTTTTATGTTCACTTACATCGAATGTTACAATCAATCTCATTCTTATGAGCTGTTCCAATATATCACTAACATGTGAATGAGATAGAGATATAATACTTTGGAGGTTAATTGCATTCTAGTTCAGTTATGTTCATTGTATTTCAAGTTTTATTAATTGCATTCTAGTCCTGTTAAATTAGACGTAAAAGGCCTTCATTATTTAAAAACTATACTTGTTCTTAATCTCTTCTAACACATCATTATCATATGGACAAGAATTAGCTATATCATTTTGATTCCTTGACTATTATGCAATTTCTCATAATTTTACAAACAACCTTTTTCCAAAGCTATTCCAAGAGATATCTAACCCTTGAATGAGGCTTAATAGTAACATTTTGAGTGGCAGAATGGGTTAATTTTAGTGTCAAAAGTCATTTTAGCATAGGGTTCCTTATTATGTTGTAGATAATCTTTTCTCAAAATTTTCCAACAAATTTCTAACTATGGATGATATTTTCTCTGTAATATTGTAAGTTGTTGTTTACTATAGAGAACTTCATTACATCAAACTTATCCTTTTCTCAAGTTGTTCCAACATAATTCTAATGAAATTAATTTGACTGAGTTAATGTTATGAGTTACTTTCCTTGTCAAGCTTTGCAATTTGTGAATTAGCATTTTCTGTTCATAGGTATCATACACAGTTTAGAGTAGATTTTGTTCTGTTTTAGTATGATCAGTAACTTCTCTTTGCCAACAATTTAGTTCTTTTCCTCTTAAAACAAAAATACAAAACCAAAAACACTAGAAAAACACTAAACACAATAAAGTAGGAAGAAGATACCAACGCACATATAGTGCACTTCACTTCAACAGTTTACTAGCCCTGGTTGACAATTTATGACATCAATTTAGAAACACTAAGTTGAGCAGACATTTTGGCGCCGTTGCCGAGGAACTGTAACTAGGTAGCCTTGTTTCTTACCTCCCAAAAAAAATTATATGCGTAGAGAAAGAGACTCAAGGGGTAGATTCATAAGAACCAGAAGCTTTATTCCTAGAACACCACTTGTTCCACCAAGACCAAGAGGCATCACACCTCCAACTCAAACCTACATTCCATCCTATACTGATCAAAGAATTATAGAAGGCTTAAGATCAGATATTCCATCAGAGAGACCTTCCACTTCAGCCACTGAACCTGTCTTAGAAGAAGATTCAAGGACCCCTGCTAGAGACATAAACTTTTCCACTTCCACATAATAATCAACTATGGAAGAAGAAGGGGGAGGAGGAGTCTTTAATGGAGAAAACACACTATTTGGAGGGGGTAGAGGTAGAGGTAAAAGAGGTATAGGTGCCGAAGGAGAAGGACGTAGAGGTGAAGAAGGAGGTAGAAGAAGAGGTAGAAGGGAAATGGGAAGCTCTTTTGGGTTTCCTATAGTAGATGAAGAAACCAATGCAACTATGAAAAAAATTTCACCCTCTATCCTTCCAAACTTTTATGGACTCAAAAGTGAAGATCTTGAAACCTTCCTATTTGAATTTGAAGTCCAAAAACTTAAACTGTTCCTTTCAACATTGAAAGGAGCATCATTAAAATGGTTTATGAGTTTGATCAACAGTTCTATTAGGACATGGGATGACATGAAACATGCATTTCTAGAGAAGTATTTGGATTACTGTATGCCAATAAACCAGAAGGAGGAAGTGTTTAAAATGCTACAAAAAGAGGATGAAAATTTGGAAGATTTGTTGGAGAGGTTTAACTATAACATCAAGAGAGCAAAAATGGAAAACTTAGACCAAGATACTTTGAAAGCTCTCTTGTTGAAGAAAATTAGGGATGAATGGTTAGATATAATTAATATGATGGGAAAAGGGGATATATCTCAACTCACATTACCTGAAATAGCTGAATTATGTATCAACCTTTCAAGAGGGAAATCTAAAACTGTAAAAGGACCAAGAGACCCTGCTCTTGCATGGGCAAGTAAGTATGCTTCTAGGATAGTAAGTAGGGCAGACATAGGACATATTCTTGATGAATTCAAATCTAATATTTTAGGGAGTCTTAGTGAGCAAATAGACACCCTTAAGTTACAAAACAAGCAAAAAGCTGAATCTGATGCCTTAGCAATCTTTTGTCCCAAATGTAGAAAGAAGCATGCCTTGAGAGAGTGCCCTTTGGATGAAAAAGTAGCAGAGACTTGTGTAATTTGTTCAGAAAAACATGAGACCAAGAGTTTTCCTTCACTTCCTAGTCTTAAAGCTTTCTTTCAAGAAGAAACCCCTACAAATTCCACAGAATCTCTCAATTTTGTCTCTAGAAGGCCTTGGCAAGGACCTCAAACACAAGGATTCCATGATCAACTGTATAATCAACCCCCATCAAATTGGAATTCATGGTAGAAACCTTGGCCCCAATTTCAAAATCAATCTCAAAATTGGGCACAAGGAGCACAAAATCCCTATGGAAGATACACTCAGTACTATCAATATCCACCATCCTATCCACCATATCCACATTTCCCTCCTCAACAAAATCCTCAAAATCCACAACATCAAAATCCACCACTTCCATTACCATTTCCTCAGAAAACAAATTAGTTACCTGCCCAACCCATACCAAACCCCAACAATAAAAATCCTCAAAACACATACATGATAGAAGGCCAACAATTTCCAACCTGTTTGATTACTCCTTTAGACCTTAATGATGTTCAACTTAGGTCTGGAAGAATACTTGAAAAGAAGAAATCTTTTGTATTTATACAAGAACAAAACAACTCTGAGGAAGATTCTCTACGGGTAAATAAAAGTCTTGAAGAGAACACATCTTTTCAAGCCCCAATTATTGAAAAATAAAAACAAAAAGAACCAATAATTTCAACTCCTATATTAGAGAAGCCATCAACATCCACCTCTACACCTCCCTTTCTAGAAAGATTACAAATTGATAAGGGTGTAGACAAAAAAAATTATGATGCCTAATTATGATTTCCTAGATGAGCTAAGGAATGTTTGTATTAAGATCCCATTATTACAAGCTATCAAGGAAATTCCAATCTTAGCAAAAATAATAAAGGAGTTGAGCATGAAAAAACAGGAAAAAGAATCAAAGAGATAATGAAAATTCCATTGGCAGGAAAAATAGTAGACATCGTGATGGGTAAGATTTCTATTCCAAAGTATCTAGACCCAGGAAATCTAGTTGTTAAAATACACATCAATGGAACTGAGATTCAAAACACACTTATTGATTTAGGAGCAGCAATTAATATCATGAGTAAACAAATCATGGATAAACTAAAACTTCCTAATCTTCTTTTTACACCCACATTATTACAATTAGCAGACAGATCTGTGATCAAACCTGATGGGGTAATAGAAGAAATTCCAGTGTCCCTAGATTCTTGAGAGAATCCTATGGATTTTATGATACTAACTCCTAAGAATAATCTAGGAGGACATCCTATTATATTAAGAAGACCTTGGTTAGCTACAGCTGATGCTTTCATTAGCTGTAGATCTGGTGATATGTATATCTCTGATGGTAGTTCAACCAAGAAATTTACCTTGTATCCTCTAGCAAAAACAATTACAGAATTAGATGATACTCAATGGATTGAGGATGAAGAATACATACAACCTATCTTCACAATTTAATAAATTAGTGAAGATAGCCAGATTCTGAATACCTTAGAAAATTTTGAATCCTCTTCGGAATAAAAACATGAACAATTTCACGAAGAATCCAACATTGAGTTTTTATCATCAAGAACGATGTCTCTTTATTCCATGGATAAATTTGGCAGCTCTGCAATTGAGATATTTCCAGGTAAAACTTTAAACATAAACAAGAACCTAGAGAAATCTCAACAAGAAAAGCTAGTCAAGATATTACAGAGACATTCTTCTACATATGCATGGGAGTACACTGATATGAAAGGGATAAGCCCTAAGACTTGCACTCATCACATCTACATAGAGGAAAATTGTAAACCAATCAGACAACCTCAAAGACGGATGAATCCAAATCTTAGGGAGATTGTTAAAGAAGAATTGCAGAAATTGTTGAATGCCAACTTTATCTATCCTATTTCAGATAGTCAGTGGGTTTCTCCTTTGGTAATTGTGCCAAAGAAAAATGGTAAATGGAGGGTATGTATTGACTACCGAGAATTAAACAAAGCTACTCTTAAAGATCATTTTCCCCTACCTTTCATAGATCAGGTGTTAGATACATTAGCTGGAAAAAAGTACTTCTCATTTTTAGATGGGTTTAGTGGTTATAACCAAATTCAAGTAGCACTTGAAGATCAAGACAAAACCACATTTACCTGTCCTTGGGGTATCTATGCTTACCGAGTATTGCCATTTGGACTATGCAATGCACCTGCAACATTTCAAAGGGAAGTACTAGAAATATTTTCAGATCTAATACATGATTGTGTAGAGGTATATATGGATGATTTCACAGTCTATGGAAACACATTTGAAGAAGCCTTAGAAAACTTGGAAAAAGTTTTAAAAATGTGTAAAGAAGCAACTCTTTCACTATGTCATGGGAAGTGTTTTATGATGTTTACTGAAGGAATTGTTTTGGGGCATCACATTTCAGTGGATGGGATTAGATTTTATGAGTCAAAAGTTGAAGTCATCTCTAACTTATCTGTTCCAAGCTGTCAAAAATATGTTAGGAGTTTTCTAGGATTTACAGGATATTATCGAAGGTTTATAGAAAACTTCACCAAGATAGCATCTCCGCTTTTCAAATTACTTACCAAGGACTGTGAATTCAAGTGGAATCCTGATTGCCAGTTAGCCTTTGAGACCATGAAAACAAAAATCTCTGAAGCACCTATTTTAAGGGGACCTAACTGGAAATTACCTTTTCATATTTCAACAGATGCCTCGGATACAGCTTTAGCAGTAGTATTGGAACAAAAAGACCGATTCTCATGCCATCTACTATGGCAGTAAAATTTGACTCCTTCAGGTAATCCAATTATAATGGTAACCGAAAGGAAAAAGAGTTCTTAGCCGTTGTTCATGACATAAATAAATTCAGACACTATATAACAAGCTATGAAATTTTTTTTCACACAGATCACTCTGCAATTAAATATCTAATGAAAAAATCAATTACTAATGGTAGAGTCATAAGATGGTTATTTCTTTTATAGGAATTCAACATTACCATTCTAGATAGGCCTGGGAAAAAAAAATACAATAGCTTATTTCCTATCTAGACTCCAAAACATTAAAGATAATACTCCAGTTGAAGATCAATTCCCTCATGAATATCTTTTTGCAATTTCTACTCAAACTCCTTGGTTTGTTGACTTTGCTAATTATTTAGTTTCAGGGAAATTTCCTTCAATAATGAATGCAAGAGACAAAAGAAAGATCATTTATGACAGTGCCAAATATTCATGGTTGTTGAAGAGAAGTTATACAGTCAATTTAGATTTTATCATGCTGCTTAGGAGATGTGTCTTGAGAATATGAGATGCCCGAGATTCTCAAGGTGAAGTGTATGATAAGAACCTTTGGGGCAGAGACTTTGCTGAGTAAAAGGACAACTTATAAGGTCCTTCATTTGTGATACTATTGGCCATCCCTTTTAAAGATAAAGTAAAGAGCAGTGTCAGGCAGTGACGCTTGCCAAAGGGTAGGGAAACTTCTCAGGGTGTGAGATGCCATTTCACCTCAAGTATATTGAACCTTTTGAGAAAGGGCTTAGATTTTGTAGGACCTAACCATTATTAGTCCCACCAAGATAAATTTAAAGAGATAGCTTAGTTTTTCACCGATTATGTTATCAAATACCAAAATGGTAGAGGCTAAGCCATTACTTTTACATTAAGCATCTCAGAAGTTTATTCTTTTGAGGATATTTTTACTCGTTTTGGTGTCCCAAGGGAAATTGTTACAAATCAAGGAGCTCAATTCACATCAAAGATAGTGGAACAAATGATGGAGAGGTACAAAATCAGACACAGAAAATCTAATCCCTATCATCCACAAGCAAATGGTCAAATGGAATCTACTAATAAGGTTATTGAAGGGATCCTAACAACGACTGTCCATTTACATAGAAGAGATTGCAAGGACAGTTTCAAGCCTTGTGGGGCCTATAGAACTGCTGGAGAAGCACAACAGGTCATACTCCTTATGAATTTGTTTAGGAAACACTTGTTTTTCAAGAGTTTTATCTAACTTAAAATGGTAGTTCAGCTAGACTTAATTTAACTGTAGGCATAAAAGCACGCATTGGACTTGACAATGAATTGATGAGATCGACAAGATGCATTCAGAAAAAAGTGGCTAGATCAATAAAGAAAGGATTAGATGAAGTGATAAGTAATATTATGAAAAACAGAATCAAAAGAAGGAGAACGCCCTCTTATTTAGATTCAAAGTTCAATATTTTTGTTGTAAATTCCAAAACATTGGCTTGACCTGGTATGAAATTGTGGAATTATTTGACAATGGAGTAAATAAAAATCAGGAAAATAGATGAAGAGAAGGTCACTTTTCTTGTAAATGGTCATAGATTGAAGCTGTATCATAAGCCACTTTCAAGAGAAGAATTTGTCAAGAGATTCCAAGAGAACAGTGATGTGAAGTCAATGAAAAAGAATCCTTATTCTTCATCAACTTAATTGTATTTTCTGAAGTCAGATGATGAAAAAAAAAGAGTATAAACATTAAAACTAATCATTTATTAGCATGTTTATACAGAAAAGATAAAGTGAAAATCATAATCTTTCTGACACTTTACCTTTTCAAATTTTTTTTTTCCTACAAGCAACTATCATAAAATCATAAGTGCAGACCCACTTTACATATCATGTTCCACTTATGATCCATTTCACTTCATCATATCTCACTTCATTCATATTTCATTCACTCCATTCATCCATACTTCATTCACTCCATTTCATGGACCATCTCATTTTTATTTCAAATTTGATCTCTTTCTGCAATTGAGTATTACAAATCATAAGTTGTAGGCCACTTTCATATTTCATTCCACTTCACATTTATGATCCATTTCATTCCATCATATTTCACTTCACTCATGCTTCATTCCACCATATTTCATGATCCATTTTATTTCATTTCATACTACATTCCATCCAGGTTTCAAATCATTTCATTCCATGTTTCAAAGCTTTTACAGGTATATTCTGCAGCCAGACATTATGTAGCTAGACATTCTGTAGCCAGATATCCTGTAGGAAACTATCCAGCAACCACTTGTTCATCAGAAAATTGATCCTACACACCTATGTCAACAAGAACAATCAAATGGATTATGAAGACTAAAAGATCAATGATTTTCAAAGAAAGACAAAGCATATTAAAAACTACAAAAAAAAATCAAAAGAAGGGCTAAGGTAGCTTGTGAAATTATTTTGATAACAGATTATGAAAGTTATAGTATTGTTAAGTTATATGTATGTTTCATAAATTTATTTTGATTATTCGTATTGATCAAGCCTATCAAGCCTATCATAAAATTCATGGACAAATCCCTTCCATTCTGCCATATCAAATCATCATTTATTAAAAATTAACGGTTAGTACTTGAAGTGACCTATTAGGTCATGTCACTAACCCAAAGTATTCAATGATGATTTTGAAATTCTCACGAGATTTTCCGCGGTCTTTCACTCCATGACAGCTCTCAAACTCATTTATTCGTGTAATTTTCCCTCACCGTATTTCACTCATTCCATAACCACTTCATGTCATTTTTCCGTAGCCAATTCCTGTCTGCAAAAACAGAGAATTCATCTTTGGGGTGAAAAAAAATCTCTACAGCCATTTTTACCTTGAATAGGAGAGCAGTAACGGAGCAGTAAATTGAAGATAGAGAAAAGAAGCCATGGGACTCATTGTAAGGTCCGAACCAGTCATAACCAAATACCTAAACGGTTACCCATAGATTAGAGAGATGTTACAACAGGTTGGGTGGCTACAGTTTTTGGAAAAGTTCAATGGATTCCATAAGGAGGTCACCAAGACATTTGCCCGGTCCTTCAATGGGTCAGAAGTTGAAATAGGTGATGTCAATTTCATTATCACATAATCCTTCATTGCAGAAGCAGCAGAATTACCAAGGCAAGGTAAACGATGGTTCAAAAACAAGGAATTTCACAATGAAGCATGGAGGCAGATGCTCAAAACACCAGGTATGGATATTTCAGTTTTTAAGAAGGGCATTCCTAGCTCAGCATTGAAGAATAAATGGTGAAATATGTTGCTAATTCTGCAAAATTTTATAACTTGGGAAGGAAGGTTTGGTACCCTATATGTTTATCACATTCGACTTATGATGCATTTCTTAGATGAAGAAATCAATTTACCCTTTTTATTACTCCATAGTCTAAAGAGAATGGCTTCTAATGTCCAAAAGAGGGTTCAGTTCTTGGAAACCACCCTATATCACCATGGCCTAGTTAAAATATTAATTGAGCATCATTTAAAAAAGGTGGGAGACAATTGGGATGAGTTCCTCTTGAGGAATAATTTTGAAGAACCTAAAGAAATTCCATCTGAAGGAAAACTTGTAAGAAGAAGAAAGAGAAGAAAAATTTCCAAATCTGTTGAAATTAATACTGGTAAATCCATACAAGAAGACAGTGAGGATATTATCTCTGAAAAATTGGTTGAAATCAAGAAACAGCTTAAAAAGGAAAAGATAATAAGGAAGTATGCTAAGGAGAGAGGTGAGGGACCATCTAAACTAAGAAGAAGCCATAGGCTTAGAGGCATATTGAAGAAAACAGGGGTTAAGTAAACAAGAATCATAGATATTGAGGATGAAGAGACACCAACTGATATATCTCCTGAGTACCAGTACGAAGAGGATATTGATAGAGGAACTCCGGAGGTAGACCCAGCCCAACAACAAATCTATAATTATGTTGAGTCATTAGAAAAGAGAGTCTCAGAAAGCAGAGGAAGAACTCCTAGCCCACAAAAATATCCAATTGAAGTGCTGAGAAGAGATAAATATGAATTGGAAATACTTAATAGGCATATAAAAAATGAAAATGAAATTTTAAGGGAGCAAGTCAAGCTGAAAAGTGATATGAATGCAACTCTCTCTCTGCAAATGGAAAAATTGTACAAGGCTAGTGAGAAGCTGAAGAAGAAAAAGAAGAAAAACAAAAAGTTGAGCAGGGCACTTATAATTCTGAGGTTCAAATTGGTCATAAGGAAGCCTAGGATGCCATTAAACATCAAGGAAAGCAGAAAAAGGAAGCTAGATGCCCTAGCAGAAGTTTCAGAATACATGGATTGATTGCATGAGGACATGCAAAAGGTTTGCAGTGGGGGTATGTTGAGCCCCAAAGATGTCTTCTCCTTTCACGAAATTTCACTTCATTCCATTTATCATTTGTTAATTATAGGCTTAAAAGATCAATAGGAATGATTAAAGTTACTTTAAGAATGCATGAAATAACTGACTTACTAAACTTTTGTGGTTTTGTTGTTGTAGTGATTTTTGACTAGACTTAGCTATAGAATGCAACCATTCTATAGCTAGTTGCATATTCCGCAGCTATCTTTATGTTCACACAGGTTACAGGTGTCACTTAAAGGGAAAACACATATGGTTGAATTCTAGAACTCACCTACATCATTCCTTGCCCTCTACGAAGTCTGAGCAAAAATCTGCAAGTGGTTATGCACGTGGAGGAAACCAAAACTAAGAAATAGACTTGTACCAGGACAAGGACTCTGCAGATGTCTTCAGCAAAGTATGAGGCCTCAACAGGAGTTCTAATTTGATTTTGATTGAAAAATAAACCTATCCCTATTTCTTCTCAATGACAGTTATGTATTTTTCTTATAAAAATAACTCGGTGAACCGAGAGATAGTTAGCTAGTTGATGTTTTGTTGTTAAGTTTTCCAAAAATGTGATACTTTGTTTCTAAAGCGTTCTCCTTTAATGAAATAATTACAACTTTAATGCATGATATGAAGCAATATTGAGGAGATTCGTGTGCCAATCCGATGGTAGAGGTCCCCTACTGTCTGAAAGGCTTTGTGCATAGTTTCTAGATAAGTGACTTTAGCTCTGTTTCATTCCTAATTTAGGCAGTTTTCTAAACTTCATGTTTTATGTTCACTTACATCGAATGTTACAATCAATATCATTCTTATGAACTGTTCCAATATATCACTAACACGTCAATGAGATAGAGCTATAATAATTCGGAGGTTAATTGCATTCTAGTTCTGTTCTGTTCATTGTATTTCAAGTTTTATTAGCTAGTTGTATTCTAGTTCTGTTAAATTAGACTTAAAGGCCTTCATTATTTACAAACTTCTCTTGTTCTTAATTTCTTTTAACACGTCATCATCATATGGACAAGAATTAGTTATATCATTTTGAAGTTCTTGACTATTCTACAATTTCTCATAATTTTACAAACAACCCTTTTTCCAAAGCTATTCCAAGAGATCTCTAACCATTGAATGAGGCTTAATAGTAATATTTTGAGTTGCAGAGTGGGTTAATTCTAGTATCATAAGTTATGTTAGCATAGGATTCCTTACTAAATTGCAGATAATATTTTCTCAAAGTGTTCCAACAAATTTCTAACCCTGGATAAGATTTTCTCTATGATATTGTAAGTTGTTGTTTATTAAAGAGAACCTCATTACATCAAACTTATCCTTTTCTCAAGTTGTTCCAACATACCTCTAATGAAATGAATTGGACTGAGTTAATGTTATGAGTTACTTTCCTTGTCAAGCTTTGCAATTTGTGAATTAGCATTTTCTGTTCTTAGGTGTCATACACAGTTTAGAGTAGATTTTGTTCTGTTTTAGTGTGATCAGTAACTTCTCTTTGCCAACAATTTAGTTCTTTTCCTCTTAACACAAAAATACAAAAAAAAAAACACTAGAAAACACTAAACACAACGAAGTAGGAAGAAGATACCTAGGCACATATAGTGCACTTCACTTCAACAGTTTACTAGCCCTGGTTGACAATTTATGACATCAATTTAGGAACACTAAATGATACACAACTACACCGATGGAAAAATTGTTAAAGAAGGATGTGTCATTTTTCTGGGATGAGGAATGTCAAAAGGGATTAGAGATGTTGAAGGAGAAAATGTTCACTGCACCTATATTGATATTCCCGGATAGGTCTATGTTTTGTCATGTACATGTGGATGCATATGGTATAACACTTGGGGTTGTTTTAGCGCAGCCAAGAGAAGGAGACATTGATCACCCTATTTCTTTTTCCAGTAGGAATCTCTCCAGTGCAGAGAAAAATTACTCAACTACAGAAAGGGAAGGGTTGGCCATGGTCTATGCATTGCAAAAATATAGGCACTATCTGCTAGGAGGACACTTCAAAATGTTCACTGACCATTCTTCTTTGAAATACCTGGTCAATAAGCCTGTGTTGGGGGGGAATATTTGCAGATGGTTGTTGTTATTTCAAGAGTATGAATTTGAAATCATTGTGAAGCCAGGAATATTAAATGTTGAGCCTGATCATTAGTCACGCATCAAAAGTGGGGAAGAGCCAACTAGTCTAGAGTAGGGGCTACCTGATGCGCAACTCTTTGCTATCAATGTGATTGATGAGAACTTTGCTGATATTATTCACTTTTTGACCATTGGGAGCATGCATACTAAATACTAGATGTAGCAGAATAAGTATTTGGTGGCGCACACAGCTAATTTTATCCTGATTTTTCGTCAACTATATAAGTTTGGAGCATACGAAGTATTGAGAAGATATGTGTTGGAACATGAGAGGCAGGATATCTTGGTTGAGGCTCATGGAGGGTTGGAAGGAGGCCACTTTGCTAGGAAGGCCACTACGCAGAAGGTGTTGCGTGTTGGGTTATGGTGGCCCACACTGCATAGTGATGCACATACATACTGTCGATCTTGTGATGCATATCAAAGAACAAGGAAGCCCTCGCGCAGAGATGAAATTCCCTTGCAAACACAGGTGACCCTGCAGGCCTTTCATAAAGGGGTTATAGGTTTTGTTGGACCGATTAATCCTCCAGGGAAGAAGACTGGAGCACGCTATATTATCACTGCCATTGATTATGTAACTAGATGGGCAAAGGCTAAGGTAGTTAAGGACTGTACTAAAAATACTATTGCACACTTGATCTTTGAACATATTTTGAATAGATTCGGATGCCCGAAGATACTGATGAGTGATAGAGGTACGCACTTTGTCAATGAAACCATCAAAGCTCTGACAGAGGAATTTCAGATCCATCACCAGAAGAGTACCCCTTATCATCCACATGAAAATGGTGCAGTAGAGGCTTTTGACAAAATTTTGGAGAATGCACTCACCAATATCTTTAATACAAATTGAAATGATTGGGACATGCGCATCCCTTTGGGGTTATGGGATTATACGACCACATGCAAGAAGTTAATGGGGAAAACACCTTTTAGGATCGTCTATGGGCAGGAAGCAACCATGCCAATAGAATATATTGTCCTAATCCTGCGCATCACAACTTTCACTAATATGGCCAAGCCTGACATTATGGAGGAATTCTTGGTGCAATTATTCGCCTTAGAAGAAGATCGGTTCATCTCTAACTTCCATCAGCAAGTGCAGAAGGCGTGCAAAAAGGCCTGGCATGATAGGCACATCAAACAAAAATTATTTAAGGAGGAAGATTTGGTCTTGTTATACGACAGTCAATTTGTGCACCACCCAGGGAAGTTCAGGAAACATTAGTTGGGGCCATATATTGTGAAGGAAATCACTAGTAGCGGAGTGGTGCACTTGGCCATGCTGCGCGGTGAAAATATTCCCAGGTACTTCAATGGAAGCCGTCTGAATCCATATAGGGACAATCCAGTGCCAACCAAATTACTATAAGGCCAAAGCATAAGAATCAAAGGGTCTACGTGCAGCACAGAGGGAAGGTGCAGACATGTGCGAAAAAAGCACAGGGGTGATGCGCAGGTGAAAAAACAAGCTGTTGGAACAGTGAAACTGGGTGAAAAAGTAATTTTACCATTCGATGGAACGGGTTTTTCGCAATTAATGAAGCGATCTCAGAGGCTTTTTTACTATTTTTACGAAGTTAAGTTGCAATTAATGAAAATCCTACCGTTTTCACTTTGCATTTCTTATAAAAAGAAGGACGTGGGTCGCAATTGGTTCCTTTGATTTATGAGCACATTGCGCCTTGAATTGATCTGTGATTTTATCTATAGCATTGTCTGTGAGCCTTGTATGTCTAGCTGTGAAACCCCATTTGACATAAGTAATCCAGATTTTATCTTTCACCTGATAATGACACTCATCGGCCCTACTAAGGAGCACTCTATGCCCTTCACAACATCAACTGAGCTGGGATCAAATGATGTTTAGGAGGTGATCCCTGAGGTTGAAGAAGTCATGTCCACGTCGGCTAAGGGCAAAGGGAAAATGTCGAAGTGGGCTTCCTTGAAGTCGTGCACCTCTCCACGACATGTGACATCCCTACGTCAGGCCACTAAGAATCGGTCCCCCATGGGTGATCCCTCGAAGAGACCAATGATTTCCACGAAGGAGGTTGTGTATGTTGAGCCCATATCTTGGCAGCTGCCATATGTCAAGCCATGAATACCCTCCATGCATGCACCAAGGAATGTAGATTCAGTACGGGAATACCTTCTGACGCCTCTAGTCCCACAGGTCGTCCCCCTAGAAGGTGATATGTTTGGAAAAATCCTGAGTGTTAAATTCAACGACCATGATTTGGAAAATGAAGAAACATTTCCTGAGTTAGCGTCGGAGTACTACTTGGAGCGACTACTCTATGAGGATGTGATGAAGGTTGAGCCAATGCCATGGGCACGCAGACTGAGCAACGCTGGGATCCTAAATTTTTTAAGGATTCCACATTTTAGGAGGTATCTGATCACAACGATTTGCATGCGCCAGTTGTTGGCACTATTCCATGAAGGGTGCCTCTTGATTCAAGGGAGAATTCTGATAGATTCCACATTGATCCATAGGATCACTAGTCTACCCAAGAAGGGGCCTCATCCAATGACAGGTTTCGAAAAAAGAAACCAGGTCAAGGTTGTAGCAAACGTGAAGAAGTACCGGGTTGAGAGGGACAAAAGGGGATTCCTGGTTCAAACCATCGCTGACCCGGGAGTGTGCCTGGGAACTCTAGTACTAGGTTGCAAGTTAATGAGAAAATGTCGGCCAAATTTGGTCCTGACGCACGTCATTTCTTTGGTGGGGAAATGCGAGAAAAAGGTCAGCTACAACTGGTCCTAGTACCTTTGTGAATAATTTTTTGATAATGTGTGCGAGGCGCAGGAGCTAGGTAAACATTTCTGCTACTCTTGGTTTTTGTTTCTCATTTCCCTGGTAGTATGGGAGACTTCGAAAGATGCAGTCCTTCTCGAGATAGATTCGGGTGTATGCGAAGGGGCGTGCTACGCCAATATGTGGGATTCCCCTGGTCCCAAGCACGTAAAGAAATTTTAGATATTCAAAGTACTTTTTGAAGGTGTGTTGGCTGCTACCATCCATTCATGACCCAGACTCTCACCAACGGTATATGAAAAATACAAGAGTGTTGCAGAATTCCAAGTAAACATGCGCAATGTGCTAATCAAGGTGCGCAAGGACCCTGCATGATATAACTTGCCGGTGATGGTAAGGGAAGCAGAAGTTGACCAGGTCGTGAAAACTTGGCCAAAAGCATGGAAAGTTGGGCTCGGCTCCACCCATCCCATTATCCCATCTACATCAGGAAAAGAGACAGCTTCAAAGGACACCGAGAAAGGAACCGAGTTGCGTCCTGAGAAAGAGGTTGAAGCAGGTGCTTAGAAGAATGGTGGAAACGACCCTGAGGCAGAAGCGGAGAAGGAGCCTAACATAGAGAAGGATATAGAGCATGATCTGGGAGGTGAGGCTGATGTAGACCGTGGAGTTTTAGATGGGTTAGATGGGGATGGTTCCAAATCTCCGCACGGCACCAAAAGAGGCACAGAAGCTTTAAAAGGTCCATGCAAAAAGAAAAAGGGGTCCAAGGCTAGAGGGGATTATGAGGTCACTCTGACATAAGAGGACCTCGATAAAATTATAGATGAAATCGCTTTTGTGCCTAAGGACAGATGGACTGCTATGGAGGAGAAGTACAAGGTTGCGGTGGAGGCGTTGCAATCTGGATTGCAAGTCCTACAGATGAAGGATAACACCTTGCAAGAGAGCATAGATCAAGCGATCCTGCCGACCACCAGGATTATCACAACGTCAAAGAACAAAATCTTCCTCTTCTCACGTGCATCCATGATAGTGGAACAGCCGGAGTTGTGCGTGTAGTTTCAAACTTGCCCTGAGGTTGGAATTGATCTAGCAAAGCTGCCAAGTGGAAAGCTACACACTCTCCAAATATTTATTTCAATCGGGCTATAGTGTAGGGAGGCGTGCATGCAACAGAAATTAAGTGAATTTGAGCAAACAACAACCACAAAAATAGCATAATCACTCCACACAAAAATAGCACAGCAGGTGTTCGTGACTCAACGTGCAGAATTGGAAAACTTGATAGACAGATTGTGCGGTGATCTTTCTGAAGTGGTCATCCCAACATCCGTCGCACCACAAATTAAGATTGATATCCTGGTCACCGCACTGAAGGCTTCCAGAACTGAAATGCATATATTAAAGGCAGAATTCGAATAGAAAATTACTGCATTGCAGACTAAGCTGCAACCTAAGACTCCCTCAGAGGCATGCACACAATGGGTCGCCCTAGCAAAGAAGCATCCGCGACCATTTCTGCTAACATCGATAAAGGCTCAAAGATACTAGAGATAAACATGTGATTGTGGACCTATGTGCAAACAGATCCACTCGTCAATAATATTAATTAGGAGTTGCACACCAAGGAGCATGCATTCGACGATCTACAGGAAGCCTTACCTATGTTCATTCCTGCCCAACAAATGGCCCGCCTTCATACCATTCAGGTGATACGAGATGAGGTCGAGGAGCTCCGCCGAAAGAATCATATTTTCATTGGCCATATGAAGCCATGGGTGGATGAGGCAATAAAGTTGTCTTGGGATCTGTATGCTACAGTAAAGACCCTCAATCAGACCCTGTAGAGTGTCACCTTGGCCGCAGAAGGGCCAACTTCACAGAAGTTGGTAGAGACCATGCACAGCGTAGCGGATCAGAGTGTGGGCGTCTTGGCGCCCTTTTCTACTACCATCAAAGAGCTCCAAAATAAGATGAAGAACCCAATGTCGCTGTGACTCGGGATGAGTCACAAGATTGTGTTAGAGCCCTGCTGGAGCGAGGTCCCCTAGGATCAAACTTTGAGACATTTTTGATATATTTATTTAAATATTTTGTAAGTTTAGTCATGCGCAGCACAAGTCAAGGGGCTTTGGGGTGGGTCAAAGCCTCTCATGAGCTGTAATGGGTCAAAAGGGTAGATCCAGGGGCCACAAACCACGTTTGCAGACCTTAGATGAGCGTAGGCTAAAGGCATAAATAAGAGTCTAGATCGAGTCAAAAAGAGATAAGAAGTGAATGATCAATGATAGATCTAACTATGTTTTGATATTCTAGCATATTTTTCTGGGTTAAAAAGCTCCTGCTGGCTATGTGCCTGGAGACCTTAGTCTTGTTGTGTGCGGACCTCGCTGGCTATGTGCACATGTGAATTGAAGGTTTTGTAAGGAAGATCCGAAGTGTTTATGAATAAAGAATCGTTGTTGTTGATATCTAAGTCTGAAATGCCTATGTTATTTACTTTATGATCGTTTCTGCATGTTATATAAAATTCCTGTGTTATATGTGTTTAGATCAATTGCGCAATTGTTTCTAGCTTTAGATGAATGGTATTGAATGGATCTAGTACTATCGGGCTCTAATACTATATGTTAAGGGTTATTGCATGGATGTGGACTTTGTTTTAACTCGTGACGGTTAGATATTCCCATAATTCACTAGTAGAAAATGATGAAATTAGTGACTAGGTGACTAAAAAAGTTAGTCACCACAATTATTTCAAGTGAATTACTACTAAATTTGAGCAATTTTAAGTGACCAAACTAAAAATGACTAACTTAAACGACTAATTTAGTGTAGGGATAAAATATACGACTAAATAATAAATGACTAAACTAAAAGTGACTAACATAAATGACTAATTTAGTCTAGGATTAAAATATATGACGAGATAATAAGTGACAAAATTAATAATGATCAACATAAATGACTATTATAGTCCAAGAATAAAAATATGACCAAATAATAAGTACAACAAGTAAATGAATTAGTCATTTATGTTATTAATTTTTAATTGTGTCACTCCAGAAATGGAAAATTGAAATTTTGATACTGAAATGTTACATTTTACTACAGGGGTCTTTGAATCCAACTGCACTGTTAAAATTTAGAGACAAATGGATTTATGAATCCATCTACAGTGTTAAAATTATGAAACTCTTTTGTCTCTAAACTTTGACATTGAAAATGGATTCAGAGACCCCCTTCTTTGAATCCATCTGCAGTGTTAAATTTAGAGTCAAAGGGGTCTCCAAGTCCATCTGAAGTGCTAAAATTTAGAGACCCTCGTCCACAATGTTAAAATTTAGGTAGATGGATTCAATGACCCCCTTAAAGGGGTCCATGAATCCATCTATAATTCTAAAATTAGAACACTTTTATACAATCACTACTAAATGAACATAGAAGTTACTATTAAAATGATTAACCACAACACATATTAACATAGTCAATATCCTTGTCATAAATAGAAAAAATAATATATATTTATCAGAGTAACTTGAGCTACATTTGAGATGAATTGAAATGACTTCCACTCTAACCCAAGAGTATATTCAATATGTTGCAAGTCTATAATAACAACATACGATTTAGAAAGGGTCAAGACATCTCTAAATACACATGTGGGGTGGTCGCATTCCTTGGGGAAACTGCCATTCTAGATTGAAAGTCATGTTCTTTTTTACTTCTAGGAAATGTTTATAGAGAAATCCAACACTGGTAATTAATCAAAGTGATTTGAGCTATATTTGAGACCAAATGGAATGATTTCCACTATAACCCAAAAGAATATCCAATATGTTGCTAGTATATATTAATAACACGTGATTTAGTAAGAAGGGTCAAGACGTTTGGAGATACACTTGCGAGGTGGTCCTACTCCTTAAAGGCTTCTACTTTTCCAGCGTTATAAAGATAAGACAAATGTCTCATCAAGAATTTGACCCTGACTAGGGAAATAAAGAATTAAACAAATACTACAACATTGATAATAATCAATTAAACCAACCAACCAACCAAGCAGTTACTCTTTTCCCTTAATAATTTTTTTTACCCTAATTTATTATGGCTCTTGTAAAAATTTCTCCACAAATAAACATTAACCCTTCCTAGTATCTAACATAATTGTCTCTCTTTACACCTAAAAGTCTTATTTTTCCAACCCTTAATAGAATATTATTTTTATTTTGTTCACTCAAAAATAAAATACATATTCAAATTTTGTTCAAAAGAATCACTAAATGAAAATCATATTTGAAAACAACACAAATAAAAACCATGAACATTATTTGTAGAGAGTCCCACCACACGGAGAGTTTAATAGCTTTCAAAAATCGTGCCTAATTCGTGCAAGCAGAAATGGCATTAAATTTTTTGAATACAGCCTCCATGGAGTGTGGCGGGAAGTAGCAATCACATTAAAAAATAATTTGAGGAAGGCTTCTATGGAGCGTGGCCGTAAGAATGAGGGAAATGACATGCAAACGATGCACAATTTAGCAAGAAGCAGCAATCACATTAAAAAAATTGAGGAAGGCCTCTATGGAGCGTGGCAGGATGAATGAGGGTAATGGGATGCCCACAATGCACAGCGTGGTGGGAAGAATGAGGGAAATGGCATGTTGATGATCCACAGGAGTGGCAGGAAGAATGAGGTGAATGGCATGCCGACTATGCACAATTCAGGAGACAAGGTAGTGGTATTTGAGAAGACTATTTTGCTTCTACTATAACTGACGAGACTAAATGGTACAACGAAATGACCCATTGCAAATCATTTTGGCGAGTTATAGTAAGAACAATGACCATTAGGGTTTTTAGGGTTTAGTTTCAGTTCTTGAAGAAGAACTTAGACCTTATTGAAAAAAAATCGAGCCCATTTTTCCACACTTTCTGATCCATTGAATGGCTAATCCAGAGTCAAGAGGTGTTAAATGCAACTGGTCTTTACTCCTCTGCTCTTGCTATGGTTCTACTCCCAGAGGGCAACTCCAATCCTGGTATGAACAATGAAACTAAATGTAAATTGTGGATGATTTCCGCTGTTACTGATTGTTTTTATGTATAAGATGATCATTCCTAACAATTTTAACTGGTGCAGGTTTCGTTGGGATGGCCTTCTCTTATGGTCTATCATTGAACAAATTGTTTGTTAAAAGTATACAAAAACCTAGAACACATCAAACAGTACATGCAAATTACTAGTGAGGCCCCAGCTATTATAGAAGATCACAGACCACCAGATAATGGAGAAATTCGTGGCAATATGGAGTACCTAGCACAAACTGCCCCATACCACTAGGAAATAACTTTATGTACAAGTTCCAATTGAAGGATCGGATAGGTAGATACTATTAATTTCCATCATTGTATCTGCAGAAAGCTGCAGGGGGGCTTTGAAGAATTAAATGTAGCTATCAGGGCCCTGATCCTTGTTCTATTCCCTCTGCCTGATGGTGATATAACTCTACTTATAGGTGACTGGTACAAAACCAACGTTTCAGTAAGTTATTAATCCATCCCTGAAACATGTACATATCTTGAAATTAAAGAGACTGGCTATGTTCAACTTCAGCCTGTCCACCATAATGCTCTCTTGCAACGTATCAGTATCTGACTATATTATATCTTTGGGCAGATCCTTGGAAGAACAATTGATGTGGGCAAATCTATTGGTAATCCTGATGTTGTTCACATTAATGGTCGTGGGCTACCAAATGAAATAGCAAATATACTGGAACAAGGTACTTATCGTTGATCTCTATCACAAGGCAATTTGTTAGATTTAGTATAGGTGTGTCTATCCTTTCAACGATTCACAAGATCTTGTTTATTTTGATTTTATCTTATGACTATTGAATACATTGCTTCTTCTCTTAAGATGTATCTAAAATGACCCATTTGTTCATTAAGTTTTTTGTGCCAATCTTTCAAAGTGATAATAAACGAATTCGTGATAATGACTATGCACCCATTTAGTTGGGATGCATTTATTTGATTAAACAGAGTTTGAGAAGTCATTTTTAGGAATATTAGGATGTGAGAAGTAAATACTATGTTCAAAGCTACAATCGTGCAAAGAAATTAAAAAAAAAAAAAACATGCAACAATTTTTCAACAACATGGTAACAACTCATCCTCTTACAATGATCATAATCGTGCAGAGACATTTCACACATGCTAAATATTCCCCAATCCATATGAATATATGTAAGAAAATATAATGAATCAAGCAAAATAGGGTGGAAAATACTAGCACAACTTGAATTTGGCAAATGTAAGGATTCCAATGCAATCCTTTAGCACATGCTCAAATTATTTCATGAATCCAACACAATGAACAATCCAATCCCAAAAATTTACTCAAGAAAGTTAGTGCATAAATAAATACAAAAATCATCAACTTACAATGCTATTCCTCCATCGAACCTAAAACTACCAAGGCATATGCATCCAGCTCTCCTCCTAGATAGAATTACCAAACGTCCAAAATTCTAGAAGCACTTATTGTGAATAATTGAGGGGCCAGACTCATCATATTTTAATTTTTAAATCCACATTTGCAATACACATAACAGGTGCAGATTTTTAGGTGAATCCAAAACTTTTTCCCTGATAAAATTAAAAAGCAATATTTATCAAAATTTAATTTTATCAAATTTGTATCAAATTGGCCTCGATGTCATTCTTATTATGTTGGGCCAATTGTTGGGGATCTTGCGGTGGTGGAATTTTTTTTTTGATAAAATCTCCCACCCCATTATCCTCTAATACTATCATGATCCTCCCTTTCCAAGAGACGATGTTAGAGGCTCCCTCTCAATAGTGATCTACTCTCAATACTTGGTAGGCCATCCTGCTTCCCAAAAAAACCTTGTATTCCTTCACAATAGGCTGAAATGTACATATATTAATTTAAATCTAAGGATTCCATTTGTAGGTGAGAAAGAGAGTGGAGAAAGAAAAGAGACCCGGATAACTGAGGTCCACAAACAAATAAATCAATCACTCTGAACTCAAATATAATACCTTCTGTATTGATACATATAGTGGTAAACCGAACTACGCTTGATTGGATCTACATATATATATTTTTTCCAAGTTAGACTATTTCTATTATATTATACAAGGCAAAATATTACATATCTCATTCTCCAGACTTGGCAAGCCAATTCCGGAGGGAAGTGTCAAGAGTTTGAAACTAGAATACGGACTGCCCCAGCTGGGGAAACCAGTCCACCAGTAGTACAAAAAATAAGCTGCCCAGAATGGAAAACCAACATACATAGTAGCCAAACTTAAACTGAAACATGATAGCGAAGTCTTCCAAAACATGTACAAACTAGAGAATGCTATGAAAAAACTAGAGTGAGAGAAGAGCACCTAGCAAATGAAACTAGGGTGGAACGTCATTCTTCTTTCTGGGGTTGGGGTCTTCCTCCTTAATCCTTCAAACATAGAAAGAGTCATCATCCTCCTTGCTCAGCGCGTGGCTAGTGGCCTGAAGCCGTGGCGACCCCGGAGTGTCTGGCCGTTTGGAGGTGGCAGCAAGCTGATTGGTGTCCTCTTCCTTTTCTTCTGCGTCGCTATTTGAACTTCGACCATCACTGGAACTCGACTTGTAGCTGGTGCAATGGCTGCTGTTGGAGGTGCTCTGCATAGGCAGAGCTTTCATCTTGTGAGGGATGAAGGCCGGCTCAGGCGGGATAGTCAACTTGCGCGGGCGCTTTTTGGGCCGAATGCTAGAGGAAGTCGAAGGGGAGACAGGGAGCTGAAAGGATAATTGAGCAGAAAGATTAATAGGGTCGAGCCTGCTCGACTCCTCCAAGCCCAAAAAAACGTTAAGTTCCCTACCCATTGCGTTCAACTGAGGTGGTCTGGAGGGGAAGCCGCAGCCTCCGGCTCTTCGACACCACATACGATGACGCCTAGGCATGACAGGCGAGGGAGCAGAGGTGCAAGACAGAGAAGGGACACTCGACGGCGCTGGGGAGGAGTTGCCACCACTTGAAAACAATGTGGGAAGATTGTAACAGGGATGAGCAGGGCCAAGAGCCAGGGACTGAAAGGGAGAATGGGAGGCGTGCACAGAAAACAGAAGGGAGAGTCGAATGGAGGTCGAAGGAGCACAGAATTAATAGCCATGGAAGCAGAATCGAGAGCCCTTAATGCTCTGCAGCAGGAGGATGTTGCAATGAAGGTGGCGGAGTACGAAATAAAGACTAGCATGCTCGGGCATTTATTGTTGGGCTGGCGACCATGTGCGGGCGTGTGGGATGGACAGTTGTCTTGCCACATGGCGCCCAGGTGGTCCCTCTTTTTACTGCAAAGCACCCACATTCGGGTTTGATTAGATCTATATTAATGAAGTTACCCCTCCTGAATTTATTTAGAAAAAATTCTGCCAGGGGATCTGCTTGGGCGTGAGGCCCCCAAGGCTCAGGCAAACCCAAAGAGACATTAAAATTCCCTCCTAGGATTATCATAAAGTTGTTTATGAGAGACTTTGAGAAGAAAGAGTTCCAGATGCTTACTCTATCTTGGCAGGGGTCATAGATATTTATAATGGAGAATTGTAACCCGAGATTAGAAGAAAAGACCTCATCCTCGAGAGCCAGATCAGACCCCCAGGAATTCAGAAGTTTGATGCTTCAATATCTGAATCCCAAATCCAATCCTCCCGATTTCCCAGATGCATCAAGGGCCAAAAAAGACCACACAGGAAGAATTTGGGTTAAAAACTTCATCACTATGTCCCCTTCACCCATGTTTCTTGAAGCAAGATAATATCACAATGCACTGAACTGAAGAGACTTTTTAGAGCCAGTTTTTTGTGGGCACTGACCAGCCCTCTACAGTTGTAGAACATCACAATCATCGAGAAACCACGACAAGGGACATCGCTGCTCTAAGCGCCCCTTTAAGGGATAATTTATTGCCATCATCAATATCGAGTTTTTCTTTCAACTTTGGTTTGGAGATGTTCGATTTTCTGCCTCTCGTTTTATTAGGAACAGAGGGTTCCAAGTGGATACCAATACCTCCAACAGGGATAACAATACAATATTTTTTGTCTCCCAGCCTAAGGTTATATTGAGGAATTTTAGTAGGGCACACAGGGCCCGAGGGATTCTCTTCAGGTAATAGGGAAATGTCGGATAAAGATAACTCAGGAATGGCAGAGATGATACTTTCAAGAGATATAAGATCAGAAACGAGGGAACAAGACTCAAAAGGTTTATGGCTGGAGGGACTAGGATCGAGACAAATAAAATGAGGAAATAAATTAACAGACATAGGAGTAGTAGGGGGAGTATTAGTACCAACAGGAAGAGGCACCTATCGTGTGAGTTCTTCGCCCTGATTTTCCCTAGCTGTGTCTACTGCTTTCGCCTGTCCCCCTTGTGGTGGCAACTAAATTTCCATGGGATCAATGAAGCCATCATGCTGAGTATCCAACTCTGCCTATTCTACCTCGACCTCCACCTCTTCCCTAATACTGCTCTCAAGTTCGAGCTCTTCCTGATGTCTCTTGCGTCTACAGAAGCCTAAAGGAAAATCCCTTTCCAGAAGACCATACTTATGACAATGATGGAAAAAGAATGATAACTGCTCACAATCTAGAATCTGAGAGAAAGAGTGGCCATGCACTTGAATTTGCATCATATTTGCTAACCCTTCTCTTGTGTCCAACCAAAGAAATATTTGAGCAACCTTCCTCTCTTTTGTCACCAGGAATGACATATTTGCTTCAAGAAATGTGCCAAACATATTTCCAATGGCTTTGAGCACTCCCATCGACCAAAGCTGGGGTGCAAGGGTCGACAGACGCACCTAAACCGGAATTTCTTCTAGCCTTTCTCTTTGTGCGTCGAATAATGGCATCCGTTTTTTGAAGAATATTGGGGAATTGCCAAAGCCCCAGTTCCTTTCCAGAACCCATTCCATTGCTTCTTCATTTGTGAACCTGACCATAAACCAACCTCTGGTCAAGATGATAACCTCTGTTTGAGTGGTCAGACCTCCACTCCAAGACTTATGTATCCACTCTGCGATATAATTTGAGGAATATTGACGACCTTTCGCACGCCCCACTGGGATAAGTTCTAAGGTTTCCAAGGCCTCGTCCAACGAAATTTCCACTCCCAATACCAAGTTTGGCCTAACCTCCTTCTTCCTAGTTACTTTCCCCTTCTTTCTCTTGGAGCCAAAGCTCTGCCCAATACCAAAAGAAGTGCTGAGAGCTTCATCATTCCGTAGTTCTTCCTCAACGAGTTGTTCTAGCAAAGAAACCGGCGACCCGCCGCTCTGAGGAGGTGCCTCGACTCATGGAGACTGAGTCTTGGGGTCAAGAAGCGGGTGGTTCTCCTTCAGCCCCAGAGAGATGTCATTATCTATTCCTTGGATTTTTTGAGAGAAGATATTACCTTCCTACCTACTTTCTTCTGCATGCCAAAAATTTGTGTATGACTCCTCCAAAATCGGGAATCCTTTAAACAGATTCTCCCCAAACAACCTTTCATTATCACCAGAATGCTCTGTAAACAAAGCCGGCTCAGACACCAGACCAGGGAAAAAAACTAGCGGGATTTTGCATCCCCGAGTCTTATCGAAATGCTGACCCACTCCCAGGGACACCGCCTTTACCTCCTCAATTAAACAAGATTTTAAACCTTCATGCCTTAGCAGACTACTGCCCTTTACCACGTCTTTGATACCACCAGTTAAGGAATAAGAGAGACATAAAGATCTTACCCGAAAATTTGTCGGGGAATCACAACCTTCAACTCTTTGTAAAATTGCATTCTCCAGACCGACTGAAGACTCCGTTGCTTGCAGCCAGGATATCGCCTTTGATGAGAGGCTTCTTGACTGTTCCAAAAAACCTAAACCGCCACTGACTTCCCAGTCCAGCTCAATAACACCTTGCTTGCCAAGTGGAGACCTCGTTGGCATTTTGACCTTCTCTAGGTTCTGTTGGGTTGGTTCCAACCCCTAGACTGACAGAATGTCCTCCGGTTCTAAGTCGACATGGTCTTTGGGGCTAACCATACTGAGACCATAGAGAGATGAATCACAAAACTGTTACAAACTCTGCACTGTGAGGGAGAATCTCAAACGCTGGATTGGCTTCCACACTAGGAGGATGCAAAAACGGAACAACGATGCAACAGATAACTAAAAAATGCGTAAAACAAAAACCAGGAGTGTTAAACAGGAGTTTGAAGGGAGACCAAATAGGATTTTGAGGAGCGTTTAATGAAGACCCTGCATGTGCGTACAAGTGGTGAGGCAGTTCCTATAAGCCATCAGAGCTACAATGACTGCCGCCATTGATCGTCCCAATGCACAGAGTGCGAAAACCTAGAAACCATAAAATTCCTCCCCCCCTCATTTTTTCAAAAAAAAAAAAACCTTCTATTCAATTTACCCTCAACCTACTAGTTTAAAAAAATTATTTCAAAGGTCATCTTCCCGCTAATTTCAAGTTAGAAACTATACACTCTTAAATTAACTTCATTGTCGTCATGGTTTTACTTCTATAAGGATTATTATCATTTGAATTTTGTGCCACATCTTTCAATCATAATGGCGTGAAAATTTCTTCATAGGGCTAACCATCGGCCCTCGGAAATCCCCAAAACAATATCACTGCAAGCAAAAAACAGACTTGCAGAAACCCATAGTAGGTTGATCAAGCCGGACTTAGATTTATTCATCTCCTTCAAATTCACCACAACTCCCTTTTAGTTCTGAAAAAATTGGTGGGTTTCATTTTCAGTTGTTTCATCTATATAACTTTAAACAAGCAATATGCTAAAAGTTCTTGTACTTGGGTTTGAATTTGCCATGTGACTGACCCTTCAACTCTATTGGACAGATAGGGTGTCACTGCTATCATAGGAGAATCTGATGATGTTAGGTACAAATCCTATTTTTAAGGTCCTTTCCGTGTCTTTATGCATACACACTCAAGCATATGTAGATAGATGGATGGATGGTAAATTGGCATTGAAGAGTCCAAGTGATAACAGGGCATGTTTGTGCAAATACCTGTATCCTTCACTGTTTTGACTTATATTGTTAAGTCTGTGAGAATGTACAAAATGACCTTGTCTTGCAGCCAAAGCAAACTCATTTTTCCCTTGTTAACTTATCACTATTTTGCATTGGTTTGTTTCATCTCCAATATTACTTATTTTGGTGTTATGTTGTTATTGATACCATCGGCCTGCAATTGTTTTTCCATTTATTCACATGAAGGAACTATGTGAAATCAATCCTTCTCTCCATTTGAGTCCCTTGTTTCAATCTTCAACTTCTATTTAGATTTTGGCATTTTGAAGGTTCCATGTATTGTCTGTTATAATGACATTATGACTTCTTGTTAACAAATTCCATGTGTATTGTGTACATACATCAAAAGGGTTGTTGCATACGGCCCCCACAAAATTTCTTTGACAAGTTACTTGTTTGATAAAGTTTGCTTTGGCTACCATAATCAACACGATCTTCCCTGATTCCACAATGTACATTTTATTTGATCATTGCAGCTAGACAGGAGGCCGCCAAAAAAACCCTAGTATAAAAATTCACACATCTAAATTTTTGGTTTATCTTTACAATTTAGTTTTTGTGTGGTTTTGGTAGGTTTTATTTCTAATTCCCAGCATGTCTGTGATTGATCTCAATTTGAATGCATACATCACACAAATAGTTGTCATCGGGAAAGAATCAAGTTATGAAGCTGTGTTACTAGTTATTTTAAGTGTCAATCAACTGTTCATGGAATAACTGTCATTGTTAGTCTTTGTTTGTTTTTTCATTAGTCCTTTGAAATTCAAGGGTTCTTTCTCCTTGTTTGGATCCTTAAAAATAAATAAAAAGTGGTAGAAAACATCCAACAGAGATCTTGGCATCATGTAGTAATCCTCTGCTTCTTGCATATCTTGATGAAGAAAATATTTAATTGATCTTACTCCCTCTTACCCAGGGAGATCACAAGCCTAAGCTTGTCTTTCTAGAAAGCAAAGTGTCCATCAGGCATCCTGCTCAATGTGAGATCACTCAAACATGACATAAAATAGGAATGTCCTTTGTTGTACCATATAAAGTGGTATTATGTGAAACACTAGATTCTCTGAATCCTATTCTGCAATATACAACAATGACAACTGAAGAGGTTTCTTAAATTTATACATCCAACTACAGTAGTGCTGGAGTATATAACACTTAGATGTGCTCTTTCCATCCATCATATTGTCAACCGAGTTATCATCAAAATATTCATGAAACCTTAGATTTCAGTAGTGTACATCAGGATGTAGAATCACTGAGATATCTCAATAATAAGTTGTCCAATATATGGGGCTCACCCATAAATTGACTTGAGAACTTTCATAGCGAGACATATGTATGATAACGTGGTGATCAGGTATCCCACAAGATATACATATGCAGACCATTTTACCATCAATCCTTAAGTGTAGGGAATAGTGCATCAAGGCTAGGTCTTACATCTTGACTTCGAAGTCAACTCCCTCTTACGTTGACAAACGAGAGTGTCATCAATCAGAAGTAGTAGCATCCTTACAATCCAATCATCATGGCCTGTCCATAACTCCCTCTAAATATAAGGAAAGTGACCTTGCCAAAATTATAGTCATAGAGATATCTGCAACCTGCTACTTTTCCAGTCACTATTCCTTTGGTCCATGTGCCAAAGTCATTAATATTACTCCCTCTTAATTCCTGCTTCAGCCTTTTATCAATCTACTCCTTATTTTTAATATGACACGTTAGAATACCAAACCTCAGCAACAGATAGGTGAACTCTCTCACATGCTCTGCCTATTCAAATGACAGATCTCAATAGCAGTATATCAATAGAACCTTATTACTGAAATTGTAAGAATGACTGAAATTAAAGATACCAAGGGAATTACTCTGAATTTAGGCTTGGAATGATTTTAGGGTCTGATTATGCCATGGATACTGGCTTCTAGCCTGATCTTAACATCTAGATAGACCAAGGAAATTTCAAATTATGCCAAGTTTCTTCTCAGCCACAAATACTACATCTGATATACTGAATTTATTCCAAGGTTCAGTATTATTGCAGAAGAATGTGGCAAATAGTTAATGCATTTTAAACTGGTGAAGAAGATCTGTCTTATTCCCTCCAGGTTCTGCTGCTTGTCATTAAAGACTGAATACTTGATGCATCCTTGAATTTTGCTAATGGAATGCCCAATGTTCAACCTGAATTCTTGTAGTGATTTCTGTCACAAGGGAGGTTTGGTCTTCAGATACCTACAGAATTTCTTCCTTTAATGATACTATAGGTCTTCAAAGTGAAAAAATGATTCTTCTCAAAACTGAACAAGGATCGATAAGCTTGATGCTAAGAAGATCAGACTGACTGTATATATGAATGATGACACTATTGAAGAAACATGATTGTGAACACAATCAATACGGCCCAAAGTGATCGAGAGCATTGATATTTTATATGGAGGATATAGCAGCTACTCCACTGCAACATCATTCTCGAATAGGATTCCTGACACCATATATAGGGTAATATTATTGTTCTGTATACAATGCAAAACTCAACAAATATAGACAGTGGGAATATACCATACGAATAGAGCAGAGAATCCATATCTGAACGGATGGATGCACTTCCATATATTCATGTACTGTCTCATCATCCATATACACCTGATGAAATCGAGGTCAAGCTTATACTGCTGTAATAGCAATACCATATTGGAGTTGTTGCACAGTGACATCCATACACAAAGTTGAGAGTATATATGAATGGGTTGATACCCATTATTTCCAATATGGGAAGCCATACCAATGTAGAGTAATATGAGAAACATATATATGACTAAAGCAAGACAAAATGTCATAATGCAAAGAATCATACTGAAGCATATGCCATATGACATTATAGGCAAATCATACCAAGACCATAGCTATATAACGAACGTCCAATTATTTCATAGGTGCAGTATCAAGAGTGAACATCTGAGATACTTCCTTGAAAAGTAAGCTTGCTGAACCCTGCTTCAAATCACTTTGCTTTCATGACCAACTATGCTTCCCGTTATGCTGTTATACTAGACATTCAAAGCATGGCTGAAAGGGCTTTAAGGCTCCTCCTCAAGCCTCCTACAATTCACGTGTTTGCTACATCAAGGTATTCATATATACCAAGATATACTTGATCTTAACTGAAATGTACCTTAGGATGACTGCGGTCTAATCTTGGCCTCAAAATAGAATTTTCCGAGTTGTTGCAGAAGAAATCCCTTCTCTTTGGCATGCAGAATGAGAATCTCCTTCTAGGAAAAGGAACCACCCCTGTTTACTTTCACTATCTCTTGAGATCACTGCGGCTAGGACAGAAGGTCCCTTATAGGCCTCTCAGACCTCTCAAATCCTCCTCCTCATACTGCTGTAGCAGCACCTTCCAGCAGCCTTGTAAATAGAGACGAACCCTTCACAAAAAAGTACAGAAAAATCATCAATACTTACCTCTTAACCTGTGGTCTGATCTAGCAAGAGAGACACTGCCCAAAACAATATTGACTCTGCTCTCCTCCTTGTTGGATACTTGCATTAAATGTTGAAGGAGGACTCTGCAATAATGGTTTGCAAATTTGATTTGAAGCCCATATGAGCTATTGAGACCAACTCTGACATATTCCCAAACTGGAATTCTAATAGTCCCTTGCTTGATGCAAACTTGATTACATTCCTTCTCTTTCTTGGGATTGACCTTATCTGGCTCTGAAACCATGTCAACACTGAATTGCCAAATAGAAGATTTGAAATTAGATTGCAATTCTTAATACTGGTTAGGGCTGCCTGAATTTTCCATATTTCTCCATTACAACCTGCGTTCAAGCCTGGGAATATGAGGCCTAGAAAGAAGGACTTAACCATGTGTTCATTCTCTTAAGCAACCTAACAACTAGTTGTAGTAATGGTCCTCTGTTTGTGTCCTGCAACAAATATTTTCAACAGAATATCATGGAGAGATACGCTACAGCAAGGGATCACAACTTCTGTCCAAAGGTCTGCAACCTTTGATCCTATTGCATTGGCTTCTTAGTGGCTACAGCTAAGTAAGGAGACCCTAGACTAGGCCTCTCAGCCCTCTAGACTTCCTTCACAAGCTACTGTTTACTGCGGCCCAGAAAAGAGATAATTACCATAAAGAAAATACAGCTGCACCCTTAACCTCTTCTCACACCTAAGGATTAGACCTGCAAGTAATACGCACCCTAAAACAATATTTTAGGGGGAAATGGCACAGATATTGCATTAAGAATTACAGTTGTTACAGCCAGGAGCCAAAAAGTAGTCAAATAAGAGCTGCTTGCCTACAAAATAAATAACAGTTAATACTCCTTGACCCCAACTTAAAGACTGCCCACATATTACCTAAAAATGACAATGTTGGACAAAAATTACATAGTCAAACTTGATCTAAATAGTAAATATAGAAATTTCTTCCAAATTGAACAAAGTGTTCATCTCATGAAACGTTGCCCAACTGTATCACTTCTATAAGTAGGAAGGGATTGTTAGACAGATAACATCCCACAGTTTTGCATGCTTCTTGAACCATCCATTTACCCCCAAATAGAGCATTATTCCAATGAACACAAGAAAAAAAATTAAAGATTAAAACAGAGACTAATATTAATTGCATTGAAAGATAGATTCAAGGTTGCCACATGCCATACAATAACCACTCGTTAGACAAATGAAATGCAATTGATCCCTTATCACCAAAATATTGTGAAGAACCAACAATCTAAGTACTTCAGTTTTAAAATAAGAATGGGATTTCCAATATCATGACACTTCTAGGGACACCTTGACTCATGGTCTCAAACATTCCACTCCCTGTTGAGATGAATTTCCACTGAATGAGTTGTCGGTTCTTGTCATAGAATTCCTTGGTTCAATAGTGCCCATAACTGGTATCTCATGAGACCATTTCCAATCCTTTCAAATGGAGTAAAGAATATGCAGATTATTTACTTAGCTTGAACAAACATTCTTTGGGAATCATCAATATATTGCGAAAGAATCAATCAATTTCTGGAAGTCTTTCAGAATGACAAGAGCTTGCCATGACAACCACTTGCCTGTGTTCTTGTCCCACAAATAGTCATACATATGAAAAGGCTCTCTTTCACAATGGTTTCCCCATAAAGAAAGGAACTTGCCAAAGTTTTCCTTAATATGCTGAGAAAGACCAAATTAATTAGACAAACAAGTTCCATACTTGTTGATAATCCATATGGTGTCACTGCAACTACGAAGATACTAACTAACAGTTTCCCCATATCTGCTTGAGAATGCATGAACAAAGATCTTAAAGGCTTCAAACACACTTGACTATATGGAAAAGACATTAAGGGCCATGCTTTCCACTTATGTATACAACATTTAGAGCATGGTGTGATGCAAGTATCTACTAATGATTAATTTTTCATTGCAACACATGAATAATGATTAATTTTACAACAATGTCAGTTCTATGAGCACATATATTGATCAGGCCAAGTCTTCTCACTTCTCTAAGTACATAGGTGTCAAGAAAATAGAGGTTAGACCCTTTTCCTACCCTACTTTAAAATGTTCCCTATTGACTAAGTGCCCAAGGGAGGACGAAGTAGCCTATCCAACCCCATAGGCTGTAGTCATTGATAAAGGGGGAAGCCCATTATCCAATGTTTTGGGGCAACATTGGGTAAATTTGGGGTAGCTGGAGAAAAAAGGCAGAATTGGGGGCTATGCTTGTAAACCCTCACATTAAATTAGGAAGAGAGACCCCATGAGGAATCTATAAATAAAGAGATAGAGTCATTTTCTCATCATCAATTTGGAATGGACTATCTCGGTTTTCTTTGAGCTAGAGCTCTGAGAGTTTTAAGACTCCTTTATTCTCTTGATTAGTTTTGGTGGAGGTGATCCCACCCTAGCTAATCCCCCTCTCTCCTTTACAACTCTTGCAACATAATATTTTGGAGCATCTATGATTCGTTTTGGCAAGCAAGGAAATGCATTCTCACCGGTTGTTCTTGGTCAATAAGTCCTGTTCAAGACAACGGAGGTCTTTCTGTGGGATGCCTGGCCACCATTAGATTTTCTGGGCAGCAAGATATTCTCTTTGTGACTTGTCTATGGTGCACCCAAGCTCAGAACCCTTGGTTAAGGAAAGGTAAGGTTGCAATGGGTCCTCTCTGAGGCACTGAAGCCAAACAGGAGGTAGTGAGGCTGTTCTCAACCAAACAGGAGATCAGTAGGTTACTAGGTGGTTTTTAGTGCCCAATCTGAAGCATTTAGGGCATCAACTATATGCGGCCTTCCTCCTGAGTGTATTTAGGGCTGCAACAAATATCTCTTTCAGGGGTCTGTGATCACATGAAGCTTTGAAACCACTCCCCAATAATTACAGGCAAGGTCTTTGATAATGAAACATCCCAAGAAGGCCTCCAGAACCTGTAGTTTGTTGACGTGATGTAGCAACAGGATCAACTCTCCAACCGCGGGTGAAATTTGGATCAAAAGGGGACTGTCATAAGATCTAACCAACAATTTGACCAGGTTAAGAGACTACTCCAACCGCAGATGGAAACTCCACTGAGAAAGGGTTGTCACAAGCTCTTCTTAACAGCAAACAAGTTTGGAGGCAGCACATTTAGACAGTGAGTTGTTAATTAGTATATTACCAACCAAACTTGGATAGTGCTAGTGTGGGTTACAGTTGGAATGCTAATCTATTGAATATTGACAGTACAGTCAGAATTATATTGGTGGATTATTGGTTGTATAGGTCTACTGTTCATTAGGCAGTTAGCCCTAACTTGTGGTGGTTTGCTGAAGAAACATATGACTGTTAAATATCTCTTATATCATTAGTGAATTATATAGAAGGGTACTTACCATTATTTGAGTTGATAAATGTGCACTGCTGTTATGATTTTTTTCATAATTGGTTGAAAACACTAGATAAGGATTGAACCCCAAGGCCAAAAATTACCTAGGGACATCACATACCTCCATTAGAGAAACAGTAAAAAATGCATTTCAATCTACTTGGATCATAAGCTATAACCAAAGACAATGTATTGTCAAATCCATGAGGTTGGGGTAGGAGGATGGCCCGCAAAAGACAGAAAGGAGTTGCAGCAAGGTAGAATTCAGTAGGTGTGCATTTCTATTGAATAGGATCTCCATAATGTGTCCCTCTATGGCGAGGATGCATGGTAGGACATAATGGTTCAGAGGGAGGTGAAGCAGAGGGGAATATATAGCCAAGGGTGCCTGAGTTTGTTTCAAGCTACAATGGATTCATAAGGGAGATGAGGGCTCAAAATTCTAGTTTGACTTTTTAAAAAGAAAAGTGGAAATGAACATGATCTTGGATTGGTCCATGCAAATGGTTATTTTGTTGCCACTCCAATTGACATTAGAGGTATGTTCAAATTGCAATTTCAAAATATTTTTCTCCTTATACTGTGATGGATCATGTAGTGGCTGCAAGAAATGCTTATTGTAGGGTCAATCCTCATAAGGTTTTTATTGGTGACTAGAGCAGGTTGAAGAATGATGACTTCTCAAAAGAGGAGGATTTTGCAGCACTTAGCTACATGAGGAATGGCAAGTCTCTGGGTATAGAATCTAGATGGCATTATGTGTGAATTTTACAAGGCCATGAGCCATGATTAGTGACAATTTTTGTCATTTGGAAAAAACATTCCCAAAAAAGCAGCCACAAATGCAATTGGTGATTGGCATCCAATTTCATTGCTTAGTGTGGCACACAAGATCATGGCTAAAATAGAGACTCCAAGGATCTAGTCAATGCCATG